>CM060921.1:39670000-40270000 GCA_030737875.1 Allium sativum | reverse complement strand
TCATGAATAAATTATCAACGCATGAATATATTTCAACATATGAATATATTTCAACATATGAATATATTTCTAACACAAGAATATTTCAGAAAATTTCGTTAGCATAACGGTAGGGGGTTTAAAACCCGCACCGTCCCGAGTACGGCTCCTCGCACTACCTTAGGCCTCGCGGTGTTCCCTAAGGGGCTTATTCCAATAATCTAAACATTTCGACCCTTTTTTATATCATAATGAATTTTTCCACAAACTAATCCAATTTTGTATCAACAACAAACAACTATCATTAACCTTTTGCAATCTCAACAAAATTTCATGCAAATCACTATCAATTCATATTGTCCATGGTTTGTGGACGAGGGGAGTATATATATATATATATTTATATATATACGTATATAAATATATTTATTTCCATTTAATTTCAATACCATTTAACACACATATGATTTTTACAACGCATATATAACTTACACATCGCACATTTAATTTATACAACGCTTATATTTGAGATATACAACGCTTATATAACTTATACATCGATTATATAATTTATACATCACTATTCCATTCAAATTTGAATTTAGAAATCTCACATTGGGTTCCACTGCTCCAAAAAATCGTAAGAAGCTCCAAAAATTCTTTGGTCTCTTTTAGAATGTAGAAGATGTCGCCACGAGTCCAATGTCTCCAGTTTCACTGGATTTCGAACAAATAGCAAAAAGATATGATTTTTATATGATTATCACGCTTTTAAACTGTTAAAACCTATTTAAATAAATTCAGTCGTTACCTTCAAAGTTTGTTCGAAACTAGGGTCTCGATTTTCACGCAAACTAGAGTGCTAGGGGACGATCAGCCTCTGCCACTTGAAAGAGCTTGGAATGGCGCCGGAACATGGGGTGGAGGCGCTATGATCGATGCAGCGTGGAGGGCTCGGCGGAGCTTCCAAGACGTCGACTTCGGGGAACCGTAACTTGAGAAATACTACACGAGAATGGGCGAATCTGGGATGGATTTGTAGAGGGGATCGAGATCTAGAAAAAACTCAACTAGAGCCCTTGATTTCGTTTTGTGGTTGAAGAGAAAATGCGAAGAGAAAGGGTAAGGCATTTCCGTCGTTCGGGGGGGGGGTATCGGGTTTGTTTCTGGTCAACGAGAAAGTGAATGAAATTTGATTGGCCCATGTTTATAATTTTAATTTTTTATTCTTTTCTTCGGAAAATACCCTCTAATCCATACGAACTCCAATTTAAACCCAACGACTATCGCCCCTAGCTAAATACTCCTATTTCAGACATAACAGAATATGTTTCGTAAGCCCATCGACTGTTTCAGTCAGTTTTTCTTCAAATTAAAATATAAAACATTCAATTTTAGATTTGAAAGTACATTTCAATTTGCCAGGGCCACATACTGCTTCCAAAAATTACAGAAAAATTATATTTGGCTTTATTTTGTCGATACGGTCCTAACAAAATTAATTTCATCGAATTTGGAGACTGTTTGAAAAATGACCATTTTCTGGTCGATCCAATTCAAACTGAAATTACCAAACGCGTTTTCTTTTGCTACGCTCACATATTAATTCCAAAAATTATGGAATTTGGAATCTAGCAATAATTTGACATTCCGGATCCAACAAAAGTGGTTTCATCAAAAACGGAGGTTGTTTGCAAAATGTCTATTTTTAAGGGTCATATTTATTCCATAGCGACATTCTAAATATTCGTTTGGCCATAAATTTTTATTCCCGCAGTGAAATTTCGATTTGTTAGAAAGATATTTTCAAACAGATTTAAATATTTCTAGTTTCACTAAAATCTAATTTATTTTGAATCCTGTACATTCAGCCAAAGTTTAAAGTTAAATTTTCAAACTGCAGTGCTATTTTTAACTCCTTTTATATTTAAAATAAACATATTCGTTCTAACTTTGATTTAAATAAATTTTTAGTCTTTATTATTTAAAATAAATTATTTTATATAGTCTAAATTCATTAAAATAGCCAAAATAAATTTTTTAAATTGGTTCTGATTGTCCGGGTTGTTACAATCTCCCCCACTTAAAACTTTTCCTCCCCGAAAAGAAAAAAAACAATAAAGTAGGAAACAAAACGGAAAATAGAGGATACTGTAAATGTACCTTGCACCAGAGCTAATCAGAGATGTCCACTCTGCAATTGGGATAAGCTTGCTTAATACTCTCCTCTGTCTCCCAAGTATAGTCTCTAGGATCACCGCTCCACTGCACTTTGACTAAATGAACCTTCTTGTTCCTTAGCTCTTTGGTTTCTTTGCCAATAATCTTTATCGGCTCTCTTCTCACAGCTAATTCTGGAGTAATATCCAAATCCTGATGCGCTGCTTCTTCTACAACTAGATCTGGATCATGCACATGCTTTCGAAGCTGAGACACGTGAAATACGTCATATACTCCAGGCAACTAGTCAGGAAATTGAACTCTATAAGCAAGAGTTCCAATCCTTTCAAGTATAGGAAATGGACCTATAAATCTAGGTGCCAACTTCCTTGTCTTTCCAAACCTGACTGCTCCTCTCATAGGAGAAACTCTCAAATATACATAGTCACCAACAGCAAATGCTAAATCTCTTCTTCTAGAATCTACATAACTCTTCTGTCGGCTTTGAGCTGTTTGCAGTCACTTCTTAATGAAATTGACTTTATCTGAAGCTTCACGAATCCTGTCGGGATCCAGTACTAATCGATTGCCTGATTCTACCCAACACGCAGGAGATCTACATGGTCGACCATGCAATGCTTCGAATGGTGCCATTCCCAAGCTCGCTTGGTAGCTGTTATTATATGAGAACTCAGCCAAATGCAAGTGATCTTCCCACGATCCGCCAAAATCAGTAATACATGCCCGCAATGAATCTTCTAGTATATGATTCACCCTCTCAGTTTGGCCATCTGTTTGAGGATGATATGCGGTGCTAAGGTTTAACTTTATCCTCATCTCTGCCTGGAATGCTTCCCAGAATTTACTAGTGAATATCGGGTCTCTATCACTAACTATGCTGATGGGAACTCCATGCAGTTTAACGATCTCTTTGAAATAAATCTGCGCCAGACTTTGGGCGGTTCTATTTGATCTGACAGGTATAAAATGAGCAGTCTTTGTGAAACGATCTACGATCACCCATATACTGACATTTCCTTTCTTGTTTCTGGGCAAACTATCTATGAAATCCATGGAAATTTGCTCCCACTTCCAATTCGGGATCTCCAATGGTTGTAACAATCCGACGAGTTTCTGTTGATCACTTTTAACTTGTTGACAAGTAGAACACTTGCTAACGTATAAAGAGATGTCTCTTCTCATAGATCTCCACCAAAAGGTGTGTTTGATATCATTATACATTTTACTCACTCCTGGATGGATACTAAGTTTGGATTTGTGACATTCATCCAGTACTTCTCTCCAGAGCTCAGAAATGTTTGGAACACAAATTTGACCTTTTAATCTCAAAACCCCATTGTTATCAATCAGAAAACTTGAGGGTTCGCCTTTTTGAATTCCCTCTCTGATCTTCTGAATGAAGTGATCATCCTTCTGAAGAGCAGATACTTTATCAATCAATAAAGACGTAATAATAAGACTGGTGCTGAGTACGTTCTTTCTGCTAAGCGCATCAGCTACAACATTGGCTTTCCCTGGAGTATACGAAATATCAAAATCGTATGCTGCAAGAAATTCTAGCCAACGTTGCCAACTCAGGTTCAAGTCTTTCTGGGTGAACAAATACTGTAATGATTTGTGATGTATATACAATTCTAATTTCTCACCCAATAGATAATGCCTCCAGATTTTCAAAGAAAACACGATGGCTAGCAACTCAAGATCATGAGTAGCATATCTCTTCTCATGCGGTTTCAACTGACGGCTAGCATAAGCAACTACATGGCCTCTTTACATTAATATTGCACCAGCACCTTCAATAGAAGCATCTGTATAGACTGTCAAATCTTGATTGCCATCGATAATAGTTAACACGGGAGCAGTGGTCAACCTCAATTTCAGCTCTTGGAAAGCCACCTCACATTCTGGAGTCCAATTAAATGTTGCGTGATTCTTAGTAAGCTGCGTTAATGGATTAGATAGCTTCGAAAAATCCATAACGAATTTCCAATAAAACTAGCCAATCCAAGAAAACTTCTGACTTCTACGGGCGCACTAGGCTGTTTCCAATCCTGAATAGCTGTAATCTTGCTTGGATCAACTGAAATTCCATCCTTTGATACAATGTGACCAAGGAACTTCACTTCTTCTTACCAGGATATACATTTAGAAAATTTGACTTTTAAAACATTCTTCCTGAGAATTTCCAACACTTGTTCCAAATGTTTAGCGTGCTCCCTCTCTGACTTAGAGAAGATCAACATGTCATCGATGAAAACTAGTACAAATTTATTCAATACTTATCTGATTCTGTTCATTAGATCAACGAAATAAGCTGGAGCGTTACATAAGCCGAATGGCATTACTAACCACTCATAGAATAAGTCTGGACCTTTGAATGCTGTCAAAGGAACACATTCTTCGGCAATACGCAGCTGATGGAAACTTGTTGCTAGTTCCATTCTTGAAAACACTTGCGCTCCATTCATTGATCCAACAAATCATCGATTCGCGGCAATGGATATTTATTCCTCAATGTCTGCTTATTCAAGTCACGATAATCCATGCATAATCTGAGAGTACCATCTGACTTTGGGACAAACACCACTACTGCTCCCCAATTAGAGAAACTAGGCCTGATCAGGCCTTTCCATAGTAATTGTTGAGTCTGGTCCCCCAATTCATATTTCTCTTTTAAAGTGATTCTCCGAATAGGGTGCACTACTAGCCTGGCATTCGGCATTAAATCGATTCTGAAATCAATTTCTCTACACGGAGGTAAGCTATCCACTTCTTCAAACACAACCGCATAATTTTTGATGATAGGAATATTTTCTGTAACAGTAGGAATATTTTCTATTGGAGCAGAAGAAACATCAAGAGCTGACCAAAAGCCTTTTCTACCCGAATTTGGACCTTCACATGGTATGGTTATATACTTCCCTAATTTAGTCTTTGCCTTAACATCTCTCTCGGCCCATTTAACTTCAGCTTCATATTTGGTTAACCAATCCAATCCTAAAATAAGATCAAATTTGGTAAAATTCATGACGATCGAGATGGTAGGGAGCCGATAAAAAGATAAAAAGATAGGCACCCCACAAATCCAACTAAGATTGAGGGAACCCCCAACCGTATTATGGACAGTGATGGGTTCTTTGAGCTTTTTCAATTTTAAATTCAGCTTCTTAACCACATTACTTGAAATGAAGCTTCACGACGCGCCTGTATCAAACAGTACTTTAACTGGAATATTTTTGACAGTAAGTGTGCCTTCCAAAACATTTGGCGTTCCCTGACTAGTTGAGGGTGTTGGAGTTTCTGCCACTTCATTTACATGTACTATTTCAGATTTCTTTGATAGCTGGCAAACCTTTGAAAGATGACCAGTCTGATGGCATTGATTGCATTTTCTATTCTCTTGGAACCTCTTATTGGGTTTAAATCCCTTCTTTCTTTGTTTCTTCAAAGATTTGCAACTTATCGACAAACGTCCATGCTTATTGCAGTTATTGCATATGGCAGTCGTTACTGGTTCTTTCTCAGATTTAACCCGTCTGTTATTTGCTTAAGGCCTCTTACTGACCCCAGACGTCGTACTTGCCTCAGGGCTACCAGTTTCAGACTTCCTTTTTGATATACACGTAAATGTGTATATTTTATCCGCTTATTTATCTTATTTTCCCTTTAAAATAAATATACTTTGTATTTATAGCTGTATTTTCAGATTGTTGACAAGAAGCATGGTTCAGAGCATTTGATGGATAAAGCATGGAGAATTTGCTTAAAAAGAGTGAAGTTTAAAATTGCTAAAGCTTGAAGAGTCTAAAGCTTGAAGAACGGTTGCAATTATATTTCAGTTAAGAAGATTTGGCTCAATAAAGACTCAAACTGCGTTCACACTAGCCTATTTGCTAGACCACTCACTCTAAAGCTGCGTTCACACTGGCTTATGTGTTATTTGGGTTATTTCTTTAGTCCCACATTATGTAATTAGCTAGCTAGCCTTTGTCATATCAGCTATAAATACATTGTATCTTAGTCTTGTAAGGAACACATTGGGTTTTATTCTGTAATTCTCTTCTTGGAATAAAATCATTCTTCTTCCTCTTTTCTATTTAGTTTTAGTTTTATTTATGTTCTTGTTATTTAATTTCTGTTTTTCTTCTTCTTTAGCTATGTCTAGCTAATCCCCTTTGGTTAGGGGGTGATGACGCTGATAGTATGATTCAATATGAATCACATAGCCAAAAGATGAGGACTGTATACATGTAGATCTGGATCTGAACCTAGGGTTAGATCTGAACCTTAATATCCTGTGTCGTTTAAGAGCTATGCTCCTTCACAGGGTATATTCGTGTTCGGTCTAACAATTATTAGATCTAGATCTAATTTTAGGGTTTTAGAAATTAATTAGTGAATCTGTCCTGATAGTCTATGGTTGTAGAGCTGAGCTCCTGCATAGGCTATGCTTGTCGTTATTTACATATTTGTTTCTAAAAACCTATTATCGTTGATTCATGTTTGTGACAGAAACATGTATTAGATCTGGTTAATCTTTTGGCTATTGATGATTATGAATCTGATCTATGTCATTATCCCCTAATTGCTTTCACTTAGTGTTAAAACTCTCTTTTATTTAATTCCTGCTATTTTCTTTGTTTTCAACCAATCAAAAGTTAGGGATAACTAGATTGGATTTATTAATTAAAATATTTTTGGTCCCAGAGTTCGACACCCTCTACAACAATCCTTGTTGTTTAGGAAAGCCGAACGAATTTTACAATTGTTTACAATTGTCTAATTTGTTCGCAAACAAATTTTGGCGCCGTTGCCGGGGACCAAAATAATTTAAATTCGTAAATCCTTCGGGTTATATTTTTAGTTTTTTTATTTTTCCAAAAAAAAAAAAGTTGCAATTTTGTCTTTTGTAGGGTCTTTCCTTTTTGTGTATTTACTGCCATTCTTTTTTCTGATTCTTTCCTATATTCTGTTTTCAATTTCTTTTCATAAAAAAAAACCTTTTCCAATTCTTTCTTGTTTTGTATTCTGTCAATCCTTTCTTGCAACATCTCCTCTTTTACATATTTTTCTGCTTATACAACAAATAATAATAATAATAATAAAATTCCTTTTTGGCAATTTTCCTTTCTTCTGGTTTTGATCTTCTTCCTTTTACTGTTCTCTACCACTTCTTCATACGTCTTCTCCCACAACACTCTTCCCCATTTTCTACAATCAAACATACGTTGCGATCAACCCTTTAGCACAATTATCTACCATCGTTCACAGTCAACAACACCATCCTAGACCATACTCCTCTAGCTTGGCCATCCACAACTGTTACACCACCTCACAACAAAAACTTCTTCACAAATTCCTGACCAAAAAACTCAACCAATTCCCCTTGGCACAACCAATTCCCCTTGACACCGACAGACACAACCATTTCCCTACAAAGCCACCACTACCCAGTCAATTAACCCAAGTCCAGAAGTTCTCCATCACTTTCCTCCTTCACAAACTATTGCAGCAAATACCACGTTCCCTTCCAGCCCATCACGTTCAAGCTAGATCCGAAATCCACTCTCAAAAAGTTCACCACTACCACAAATCCCGACTGCATATTCAGGTTGAAACTACAATATCCAAACCGTGAATTTACCATACACTCCAGAAAACAACCAACCCCCTCTGTCAAAACAAAGATCCACAAGGCATTCTCACAGCAAATCAACCCCAACCACTCAAACTCCAATCACCACACCATATGAAAATTCCCTTAAATTCCCTGCAAATTCGAAACCACCAGTTCGAGAGCAACCAAAATCCGCTATTAAACCAAATCGTCTAGAAACTTCAAATCGTGACACCACCGATAATCATTTCACAGACCGAAACCGCTTTGAACTCCCTCCGACCTGCAACCATCTCAACAACCACACGTAGATTTCAGTAATCGCCCCACTTCCTGTTACCACCGCAAGACAAACCAACCAACTCCATCACCTCAGCAAAACGCCACAACCGTACCTATCTTTGAACTTTACACCCAGTTCATGCCCAAAATCAGCCGTCAATTCGAATTCAATTTGAAACCACCCTTCCACAGAGGCTCCACTGCACCGGCCTTCAACTCCACCCCCCTTCGAATTACCAGAAACTGCAGAAACCCTAATTCACAGATCTCGAGCACAGAAAGTCACCTGAATTGCATATCGAAATCCAACTCGAGACGCGATTTAATTTCAAAAAAAAAAAAAAAACAACAGGGGATTGTTTTCTTCGTGGAAATGGAGTAATGTTTTTTGTTGTCTGCAATTTTTCTTGAAGGGAGGGGTTATGTTTGGCCCTTTTTAGTGTATACAATCATTTTACACGCTTCACTTTGGGCTTGCATTGTTTTGGGCCGGGCTGCTAGTGCATGTGTTGTTTTGCTTTATTTTTGTTTTGTTGTCTTTGTTTTCTTTCCCCTTTAAAAAAAAAAAGAGTTGTTTGTTTTCTTTTTCTCATTCGATATTCTTGTAAATTGCTTTTTTTTTTCTTCGACCTTATTTTCTTCTCCATAAAAAAATAATCTATTTCTTTGATAGTTTCCTTTCTCTGTAAAAAAAAAAGGTTTGAGGGATTTTTTTTTCGAAAGCAGGTACGGTGGAAATTCGAAAAAGGCCTAAAAAAATAGGAGGCAACAGGCAATTTAGGGGTCGAGCGGTTGCACACCAAGTGGGGTGTGAACGCGCTAGCGCTACCCAATTGCACTGGACGGACTACCGATCAAGGCGAGTATTTTCTAACTCTACAGGGATTGCTACTGCAAATAAAAAATATATATAGACATTGCTTGTAAAAATCTTCTGCAGGGCATCGGCTTGCTTGTAATTTTTTTTTATTGACTGTTCTGAGACTGTTCATTCTGTGACTGAATATTTTGCCTGTTGATGTGTGGTTTAAAATTTCAAAACGAACGTGGGATTAATTGAAAAGTTTATTTTTGAAATCGAATTGAGGATTCCACAAAGCTCATAGGACAAAATATTTGATAAATTGACAATTAGGATTGATACTCTCTGAGGTGTCTAAGGAACGGTAGAGTCTAGAACTCAAACAGGTTCTTAAACCTTCAGTTGTGTTTCTACGGTGATTCGTGGCACACTGATAATCCCTGTCCGAACCTGGCCTAGACTTGTATTCATATAATCCGAATTTGTTAATTTTAACAAATTTTTTAGAAGCTTCTTGAAAATGTCCCAATTCCCTTTTTCCAATGGATTTTACGATAGTTGTGAAAATCAATATAATCCATATAATTTTACACCAAATTCATATGGATATTTTAATAACAACTTTTGTACAAACAATTTGGATTTTATGCCATCAACTTTTAAAAAATTTCAAGATAATCCCGATTGTACACCAACAAATTTTCAAAATGATGATCAACCCTCAACTCTTGAAACACATGTTAAATCTTTACTTGAAATGAGCATACAACAAAATAAAGAAATAAATGAATTGTGTAATTTATACATGTGCAACAATTCAAGTGAAAGCTTTCAAAATAATCAAAATTCGATTTCACCTCCTAATTCAAATGATTCTGATTATAACCCTTATCAATTCAATTTTGAAGTCCAGAATGAATTTCAAATTCAAAATGGAAATGTAAATCACTTTTCAAATGATTTTGGCAACGGGAATAATTTCAATTGTGGTGCTATTGAAAACTTTTGTTCTCAACAATTTCAAAGTGAAAATTCTCATGTAAACAATTATAAATTTGATTTTGTTGAGCAAACGAACGTACTTGACGATTACTTGAAGTTTCGTGAGAAACAAAATCGAATCCAAACTTGTGATAATTCAAATAAAAATCCACCTTTGCCCACAATCAACGATTTTCAAATAACAACTTTTGAAATCGATGAAAATCTCAATGAAGTTGTTGAAAGCTATGTGATTGATTTGAATTTAAATTCTTTTGAAAACAAAGACGTCAATCTTCTATTCGATCTTCCTCTCTCAAATTATGAAAATTTAGCAACTTTAGATTATCAATATGACAAAAATGATAAAGTTGTTAATAACTGTTTATGTGAGGACGATTTTGATGAGCGAAAACTTCTTAAACTGATTGACAACGATGTTGTTGGGTCTGAAATTGAAAATGAAACATTTGAAAACTTTGAAATTCTTGAGGTTGAAAACAATGGGACTGTTGAATGTGATCTCAAACATGATGACGATTTTTCTGAAATTGTTGAAACTCCTTGCGACCTGATCGGTTCAACTGAACCTCACTATGATCACTTGTTTTTCAATGATAAATTTCTGCAGCATATGAACTCTTTCTGGAATAACACTGTTTTTGAGAAAATACGATTTCGAAATTTACTGAAAATTCATTTGTTTGGTTTTGATTTTAGGTTTATGAATGAACCTTTAGTGAACAAAATTTCAAGTACCAAAGCAAAACTGAACAATATTTCTCAAAACAAGTATGAGGGTGAGAGTGATGTGCACGTCTCTCAATTTATACATCATCTGAACAAATCGAATTTTGTTTTTGAAAGTTTTACTGAACCCCAGCTCACTGACTTCTCTTTAGTTGCTATAGAAATTCAATTCGATTTTCGGATCAATTGTAAGCTCAAGCTTTTAAAACTAGCAACTCAAACTTTTGAAAAAACGAAATTTGTTTTTCCAAATCTGTCACGTAATATACAATCCTTTATGATTTGGTTTTCTGTGCTTCAGCTGTGTCTCATAAGCTTAATGAGGCTGATCCATTGGTCAATTGTGGACCGGTACTTCTATTCGATGACTGCGTATTTTCTGCAAACACATCCGGTAAGCCGTGCTGACCCTCTTATTTTATTTCCCTTTCACTAAGATATGTCTGATTAACGACTGTGAGGACACATTCACACTCAAGTGTGGGGGGGGGGGGGGGGGGAATTTACATTACATCAGCAATCAAATTTTATGAAGTAGGTCATTCATTGAACAAGGATTAACTTAAATTCATAAATAACACCTTGGTTCTTGTTTGATAAGTTGAATTGTTGGGTGATGGGAATGAACATTATTTATTCATTGAATCGTAATGTGTCTTTTTAAGATGCTAGCTTGAGACTGTGCAGACGTTAGTCGTGTTCTGGAGTAAGCGTGTCAACCTTTGTTATACATGTTAGAATGTGCAAGTAAAAATAATCAAAAAAAAATCATGAAATAAAAGGATTTTGCACCTACATTTGTTGGATTTTCTGAGTTAGTTTTCATGCATAATATTTTCTTTTCCACTCAAATTTTCAAAATCGTAAGTTCTAAAATCCACTTGGCCCAATTAAGGAGAAATGACTCATTGTAGCGTTCTTCTTCGATACCCCACATTATTCAAACCCAAGTTTTAGTCGATTTACACCCATGTTTCGACAAGTTATCTTATATTGGTATACTCAAGAACCTTGTTTAAAGGTCAAAAACGTCACTTTTTATACCAATATTACACCACCCACTCCGTACTTGTTTTAAGGTAGGATAACCATATACCACATCTTATTTTATATGGGTTATCTATCTTACGAAACTTTGCTTATCATTCCTTTCAGCTTTTTGTATAACAACAATCCAGACTTGTGTGTTGAATTAAGGTTATAGAAGTAGAGTAACTAGGGCACAAAACTTTCCTTTCATGAAGTGTTGGTTTAGTAGAGGAGGAATCAAATGAAATAAAATATGGTGTCATTCCATTCCATTTCCACTCATCATTCATCATGCAAATATAAAGAAAAAAAATATGTGAAAAAGAAAAAAGAAAAAAAAAAGAAAAAAAAGAGAGAAAGAAAGAAAAAGAAGAAAAAATGAAATAAAGAGAGAGTCTCTCAGAATAAAATAGTCATTCATCATTCTTGACTATAAAGCATTCATTTCCATTCCGTCCATATCCACCACACCGTACTTGGAAGCGAGGATTGTAGTAGAGGAGATGAAAGGAAACAAAATGTCTATATGTGCCTTAGTATTACTTTATCTTTTGTAGCCTAAAGTTCAACTAATACACTTGCCCTCTTATCTAGAATATTTTTAGAACTTACAAAATTTTCCTTCATCTATGCATAACTCATATCCAATACATTACAGTTACATTGGTGCAAAATTATTCAAAAAAAAATTTGAATAAAGAAATGATTGGGTGCATATTGTCGATATGTAGAACTTTGGTTGACACCATGCAATTAACCTTCAAGACAATTACAGTGTTATCAAGGAATTACGATTCAGCTTGAAAATTTTTGTTCATTTTCGCACTAATAATGGGATGGACAATTTGGGGCTAAACCGTTATTATTGAAGTTAGGTGAAATCCTTGGAATGTGAAAGACCTTAAATATATTTTGATTAATCCGCGTACATAAGACGCTTTGGATTTTGTGGGTAGTATCCGCTGAAAACCCTCACGAGACAACACTCGTCCTACTGGGGACACCCAGAGGTTTAACGGCTTGTTGCATACGCTAAATGCAATCGTGTTTCCTACGAAAGTGTGACATATCTTAGTTTCGTTTATTCGAGGACGAATAAAAAGATAAGTGTGGGGGTATTTGATATACACGTAAATGTGTATATTTTATCTGCTTATTTATCTTATTTTCCCTTTAAAATAATTGATACTTTGTATTTATAGCTGTATTTTTAGATTGTTGACAAGAAGCATGGTTCAGAGCATTTGATGGATAAAGCATGGAGAATTTGCTTAAAAAGAGTGAAGTTTAAAATTGCTAAAGCTTGAAGAGTCTAAAGCTTGAAGAACGGTTGCAATTATATTTCAGTTAAGAAGATTTGGCTCAATAAAGACTCAAACTGCGTTCACACTAGCCTATTTGCTAGACCACTCACTCTAAAGCTGCATTCACACTGGCTTATGTGTTATTTGGGTTATTTCTTTAGTCCCACATTATGTAATTAGCTAGCTAGCCTTTGTCATATCAGCTATAAATACATTGTATCTTAGTCTTGTAAGGAACACATTGGGTTTTATTCTGTAATTCTCTTCTTGGAATAAAATCATTCTTCTTCCTCTTTTCTATTTAGTTTTAGTTTTATTTATGTTCTTGTTATTTAATTTCTGTTTTTCTTCTTCTTTAGCTATGTCTAGCTAATCCCCTTTGGTTAGGGGGTGATGACGCTGATAGTATGATTCAATATGAATCACATAGCCAAAAGATGAGGACTGTATACATGTAGATCTGGATCTGAACCTAGGGTTAGATCTGAACCTTAATATCCTGTGTCGTTTAAGAGCTATGCTCCTTCACAGGGTATATTCGTGTTCGGTCTAACAATTATTAGATCTAGATCTAATTTTAGGGTTTTAGAAATTAATTAGTGAATCTGTCCTGATAGTCTATGGTTGTAGAGCTGAGCTCCTGCATAGGCTATGCTTGTCGTTATTTACATATTTGTTTCTAAAAACCTATTATCGTTGATTCATGTTTGTGACAGAAACATGTATTAGATCTGGTTAATCTTTTGGCTATTGATGATTATGAATCTGATCTATGTCATTATCCCCTAATTGCTTTCACTTAGTGTTAAAACTCTCTTTTATTTAATTCCTGCTATTTTCTTTGTTTTCAACCAATCAAAAGTTAGGGATAACTTGATTGGATTTATTAATTAAAATATTTTTGGTCCCAGAGTTCGACACCCTCTACAACAATCCTTGTTGTTTAGGAAAGCCGAACGAATTTTACAATTGTTTACAATTGTCTAATTTGTTCGCAAACACTTTTACTGCTAGAACTACTTTCCTCTTCGTCCTCTAAAAGACCTTGCTTATCAAGATCCTCATAGTGATAAGCCATGTATACCATTTTAGAAAAAGAAAGATTCACATGAGCCGTTACCTAATTTTCGTACCTTCTTTGAAGCCTGTTAATAAACCTCAGATTCTTCCTCTTAGGATTTCAATTATCTCCGGGGGAAAATGAGAAAGTCTGTTGAATTTATCCTGATACTCCTGAATCGTCATATCTCCTTGTTTCAGATAGTAGAACTCATCGTATAGCCGATCAGTTGCTTCTGGAGGAATAAATCTTTCATTGAAATTTCTTTAAATCTATCCCAGGTAATATTACCTTCTGGATTATCCTTAGTAACAGTTTTTCACCATATTAAAGCTTCGTCTTTGAGTGCCCAGGATGTTAGTAATCTTTTCTGGTCATCCCTCAACTTGAAACCTTCAAAAATTCTCTCAGCATAATGCATCCAAGCTTGAGTTTGAATAATGGATTCATTGCCTAAGAATGGTACTCCACCCAGATTTTGATACTTCTTTAATAGAGCTACAATATCTAATCCTGGCTGTGGGAGCATAACTGACTCATTAGATTGTCGAACCATAGAATTACTTCTGCTTCTGCCACTCATTTTCTACTATGTCTACAAATAGCAGACAAAGAGTCAGGCCAACAGAAAAGATATTGTAAAGCATAGAGACATATATTTATATGTATATGCATCCATTGGGGTGTATTTCATTCTGCTACACTCACTCTAGGATATTACTGATCCTATCTGTAATGAGTTATTCTTCATAGAATACTACTGACTCTATTTCTGACGAGTTCGTTAATATGTTATATTCCGGAACTAAGATTAACCAAAGCTCTAATACCAGATGGGACGACCCTCAACTCCCGTTCCAGGGAAGCAAGGACAACCTTTGGAATATAACACATAAACAATAACAGCAGAACAGAAATATATCATTACATCAAATAATGTACAATAAATTACACTGGAACAAATATAATCATTAGAGTTACACAGTATAACAGGATCACACTTAGTACAAAATATAGTTTCAGCTTTATATAAAATGTCTGCAGCGGAATCAAACATAATATACGTAAAAAAGTCTGAACAGCATAATAGAAATGATAGAATCCATCTTCAGCTCCACAGCTATCCAGAATGAGCCTGATAAAACCTGAATACAAGGCTGCTCGTGTAGAAATAAGGGCACCCGAGCTTGCAAAGTGAAACAAACTACGAGTCAGTCATGGGACAAGTATGAGAAATTTACTTAACTTATTTGATAATAAGGCCAATCACAGGACCACGCCGCTAACACGGAACGGGTTTACTCCATTGGATGCGCCAGTGCTTAAAACTAATAAATCATTTAAACATCGCAATGCTTTTTACAAAAATGAAGCCATTATAAGACTCAGGTCCCATCACACAATGCAACGCAAATCGGAGGATAGAGTTTTACCTTATAATGGCCGAAATATGCTCGACATGTATAAATCAAAATCATTTGATATTATTACAAGTTCATATATGTTTCAAAAAAAAAAACAATTTCAATCATAATCTATTAATCATAGATGGCATGGGTACCATATATCATGTCGCCATATATAGGTTTACAATCAAAACCGCACATGTCGTATTGGAAGTTGGATTTCCATCCTGAACCAAGGCAAGGGATTGTCCTTACCGAATTTGAGACTCTCTAACTCGAGCCTCAGGATCAGAGCTCGAGTGACCCTTGGAGCGATAGGGCTGGTCCACAAGAAGTCGATTAAAATGCCTGAACAATACGTTTCCACGCCCTATGGGGGCGTAAAATGGTCATATATCGACCAAACCATCCATCGGCTCTACAAAGACCGATATAACCGAGGCGCCTCACTTTCCATCATCCACATAAGTAAAATGTCAGGGCTTGCAAAACCCTAACACCACTCCTAGCTAGAAAGAAACGCATGTCCTCCCTGAGGTCCTCTCCCATTTCTGGTTCATACCGGGGTGTGAGGCTCACAAATTAACGCTATACACAAAGCTATGCTATATTAAAGTCGTGCTTTGATCATCAACCATAAGACTCTGCTTTTCAATAAAAGCCTTGATCAGTGCATCTCTGCAAGCCAATTGTCAATCTACAACGTCGGACACACGTCCATTTACAAGTCCGTTATGGGTCTGAACAAAACCGGAGGCACCTTATTCCTCGTCCCATATGTCCAATATAGGAGAGAGGCCCTCGAACATCCGAACGATCAAAAAATACATCCAGACTACCACCACTGTAACCCCTCCTGGGAGCTAACCGATCCAGGGCATCAGTAGTAATCTATTCGATGTGAAGATCATCGGTCTTGCACCATCTTCATATCTTCGACTTTTAATCGTCGGTCAATTACTTAAAATGAGAATTAACTCGTCCTTTTCAAATAATTCACGTATACATAGAATTCAAATCAATTCTTTTCCATAGTTAAATTATTCAACCTTCACATTCCAATTTGATATAATAATTTCATGTCAAATACATCTAACCGTCAGAATATCCAATAAACCAAGTAAAATCGGTTTATTTCTACTCCATATCGCTTATAATATTTTATAACGATTTATCGCTATTTTTATTTATTTAAAATAGCTCGTTTTAATTAAACGACGCTTCAGGCCATAACATAGCCCTGGCGCTGGTTTTCTCCAAATTTGATTTACACATTTATCAAAATCTAACCGTTGGATCTTAACAAAGTTAATACCGTTGGAAAGATATTTTCAAAGCGAACCCAAGGGTTCCGGCTTCGGGAAAATCCGACGATGAGATCTCTCGATATAATCGTTTATAGTTACGATTTCAAAATACAAACTACAGCAGCGCGATTCGTTTTATTTTAATTTATATATATATAAATATAATTCATTCTAGCGCTGTTTTTATTCAGATTTGAATTAAACATTTCACACAATCTAACCAATGGATCTTAAAAAAATTTATATCGTTGGAAAGATATTTCCAAAGCGAACTCAACGGTTCCGGTTTCGGGAAAATACGATGGACGGATCTCTTGGTATAATCATCTGAAGTTATGATTTCAAAACACGAACTACAGCGGCACGATTTGTTTTATTTTATTTTAATTTATATATATATATATATATAATTCATTCTGGCACTGTTTTTATTCAGATTTGAATTAAACCTTTCACACAATCTAACCGTTGGATCTTAACAAAATTTATATCGTTGGAAAGATATTTCCAAAGCGAACTCAACAGTTCTGGTTTCGGGAAAATCCGATGGTCGGATCTCTCAGTATAATCATTTGAAGATACTGTAACACCCCGTATGTTGAATAACTTGTTATGATATAAATCAGGGCAGAATCAAATTTTAAAATCTGAATCAGGGGAAACGGGCTATGCCATTGCGTTCATCTCGGAAAAATACACGAAATAGAGTCCAAATTTTCGAAAATCGGAGTCCGTATGACCCAGTTAAGGCCCAAAGAAGTTTTCAGAAATTCAAAACAGATATAAAAACAGAAATTTCACATTTCAGAAGAGGCGGGGAAAATTCCCGCCAGGCAGAGGGAGTCGACCCTAGGGTCGACATGGGTGTCAACCCACTCCCTAGGGGTCGACCCAAGGGTCGACACAGGGGTCGACCCCCCCTGTCGGTCTGTGTGACCTGGGTGCACCATCTTGGCTTTGGGGCTGTGCTTGGTGGCTAGGACGAAATCTGACGGCTCTAATCTGATTTAGGGTTAATCTAATGGCCTAAAACACCTAACTACTCTATAAATACACCCTAAGACTACCCTAATTCATACTAAAAATAGATACAACACCGTTATGCCGTCAAAATGCAACTTGAAGGAGCCTCCATCAATTTAAAGAGGAAGATAGCTTCTCAAATCAACTTCTAATCAACTCTAGCAACTTAATCTTCTTCTTAGGAGTGCTAATCAACAAGTTGTGAGTCTCTATAGCCTTAATGACCAATTGTTGAAATGATTATGATAGGATATAATGAGGTTATGGCTATGAATGTGGATCAATGCAAGATTATGTTATCATATGCTATGTGTTTGTGATGTTATGCAAGTTATGTGCTATGTGTTCATGATGTTATGCAAGTCATATGCTATGTGATCATGATGTTATGCAAGTTATATGCTACATGTTCATGATGTTATGCAAGTTATGCAAGTCATATGCTACATGTTCATGATGTTATGCAAGTTATGCAAGTTATATGCTATATGATCATGATGTTATGCAAGTTATGCAAGTGTTAGGCTATGTGTTCATGATGCTAGTTATGCAAATTGCTATGATAAACATTGATCCATTATGACACCATGATTATGCGAGTTTGGTGTATGATTATATGCAAGTTCATATATGATATGTTATGCAAGTTTGGTATTTGATTATATGCAAGTTCATATATGACATGTTATGCAAGTTTGGTGTTTGATTATATGCAAGTAACATGTGCAAGTTTACACCTTTGGATGATATGCATACATATGCAAGTTAACCCCTTTGTATGTCATACGTACATATGCAAGTTTACCCCTTTGTATGACATATGTAACTTATGCAAGTTAACCTCTTTAGACATATGTGATTCATGCAAGTTTGGGTTGATTATTTATGCTAGTTGGGTTTGATGCTATATGCATGTTGACACCTTTAAAACCCATGTTGATGCTAATGTTATGCAAGTTGAACCCATTGTATTTGTGATGAATCTTCCCTTTTATGTCATGTTAGCGAATTACGTGGGAAACGATGGGGTTAATATTCATGTTAATGAAATGGTTGGTATGATTATGCATACCATAAAGTGGATGGACATAATTGAGTCAATTATGTACATCGTTAAATTTGTAATTAATTAGGGATAATTAATACAAATTATGGGGGGATTAATTAGGTGTAATTAATCGACTAAGACACGAGGTTGGACCCTTTTGTAGCATAAGACTGCCCGGAACCGACCGGCAAATCCAGCGGCTACAAATGATTGGCCCAATGTGAGAGGTCTTAGGCACAAACTAAATACGTGACAAGTGTAGAGACACGAGGTTAGACTCGGTTATGGCGTAAGGCTGCCCGGACCCGACCGGCAAATCCAGCTGCCATAAAAGATAGTCTAATGTAGGAGGTCTTTACAACGGTTACGTTCTTAATCAATTAAGAAACACTTAACCAGATAAGCATGTAGTGGGGCATGAGGGGTTAAGTGGGTGCCTTGGGTGGCATGTGGAAATCAAGTAAGTGCCTTGGGTAGCATGTGGAAATCTAGTGGGTTGCCTTGGGTGGCAATAGAAAATACGATTACAAGTGGAAACATGTAATTAAACATGATTAAAGGGTTAAGTGGGATGCACTAGATAAAGGGACAAGCTTAGGTGGGTAGCTTGTGGGGGCCCATTTCAACCAGTAACCCATATGTATCTTATTGGGCTTGACCCATGTCGAGGACGGGACACGCGTACTTGGCTTGACTATAAGAGGCCAAAACGGGTTAGCGGTGGCAACGCAAGTCCAACGGGTTTCATATGCGTGTGTGGACCCGGGCTGGTAGGTAAGACGTTGTTGCATCGTGTAGGTATAAGCCGTGCACCATTGGTTGTATCGGGTTGCCACTTTGGGGAGTGATACACCCCACTGTGGGGCCAGCACGGGTATCTATGGTAGGGAGCCGATCGCTTGGGGAGTAGTGGGTACACCTAGTGGAGATAGGGGCAGACAGCACCTATGTAGTCAGCTAGGGGTACACGAAACTACTGGGTAAATTTTCTAAGTCCTTGGGTGGGATCAACCTTTAAGTAGGAATGACTGGTGTGGTGCAGTGTAGTAATTACCCTTGGGTGGGTAGATGCGTTTTTACCATTATCTTGGTTCATCCTATGTCTAGTTGGCTACTTAGTGTAGTCATTTATCCCCAGTCATCCCGTACCAAGTTTATATCATACCCTAATTACTTTAATGATTGTGTTGTTAAATTATAGGGCTCACTCAGACTTATGTCTGACCCCGTTGTTTTTATCTTTTTCCCCCTCAGGTCCTCAGGTTGGGCCTAGCACTAGTGGGCTTTGATCAGATTTCTTTATCTATGTTTTGGAGCTTGGACCGTGATGTAAAGCCCAGCTTATCTTTTCTAGTATGGCTATTGTTTATGTAGTGGGATTATGTACTTATGTTTTTATTAGGATGGATAGTTAGTACTTGACTCTTTATGGTGTTGTAACTAAACATGTTTACCTTCTGCTGCAATGAAACGATGTTTTAGATTTTTCAAGTTTTTATATCTGTCTTGTTGTAATTTTTCTGTTCTATACTCACTTAAAATGCTCCACCGAAGTTAAGGCATTCCCTTAGCGAGTGACCTTAGCGGGTGTGGGGTGTTACACGTGGTATCAGAGCGAAGGTTACCAGAACAGATAAAATTTTTAGAAAACTATTTTTCTAAAAACATTTTTGGAAGAAGTATTTTCAAAAACATGTCTTTAAAGAGAAAAGTTTTTGAAAGAAAAGCATAATCCCCAATAGCCATATCTTTATCCTTCGAATTCTCCGTTTTGAATCTTTCCTTTTTCGTTTCAGCATGGCTGAGGATCTTAACTTTCCGGAGGGTGTGACGATACCAGTATGGTATAGGAGATTGATGGAGGCTAGGGCCGCCACTGTGGGTCCAACAAATGTCCCTCCACCAACAGTAGCACCCAATCTTCCTCCTCCCCATCCTCCTCCTCGCACGGATACTTTTGCTAAGACTTGCAAGGAATTTAAGGCTATGGGAGGGAAACCTTTTCAAGGATCAGAAACTTTTGTGCAAGCTAGAGATTGGCTTAAGGAGGTGGAAGAGTTGATAGATATCTTTGAGATGGAAGAAGGAAAGAAAGTCAAGTTAGCTGCTTGGTTAATGAAGGGAGAGGCCTCATTCTGGTGGGAGGTCACTAATGGAGAGCGCCCTGTTGACTCTTGGGCGGATTTCAGGCAAAGTTTCTCTCAAGGGCGGAGGAAAACTTGTATATGGAAAGGTTCTTGACCCTAAAGCAAGGAAACCTATCAGTAAAGGAATATGTCAACAAATTTAATCAATTGGCAAGGTTTGGCATAGACATGGTGAATACACCAGAGAAGAAGGCTTTGAGCTTCGTTAAGGGCTTGAATGAACCGATGCATGGATTGGCTATGACTCACATCGCTATGGGGGCCACCTTTGAGAAGCTAGTTGACATGGCACTCATGCATGAGGAAGAGAAGGGTCCTAATGCTAATAAGGCACCCGAGAAGAAAGGAGACCAGAAGAGACCTTAACAGCAACAGCAAAACAAGGGTGGGAAAGGCAACGGTGGAAAGGGAAAGAAGAAGTGCTTCAATTGCGGGACACCAGGCCACCTAAGCAAAGATTGTCGTAAGAAGAAGAAGACAGGCTGCTTCCACTGTGGAGAAGCAGGGCATCTAGTGAAGGACTTCCCTAAGAAGGGGCAAAGGACAGGATCTACCTCAGGAGGATAGGTGCAAGCTCTTATGGCACCGGGTCAGGCAAGGGGGCAAGTTCAGGCTCTCGCGGTTCCACCAATTCAGGAAAGAGGTAGAACTATTTCCGTTGAAAGTCTGGTTTTTCTGTTTGATCATCCTGTCCGTACATTGTTTGACTCTGGCGCATCGCATTCGTTTATCTCATCATCATTAGTTGAGTCACTACACTTAGACACCAGTCTAGTAGATGATCCCTTGGTTGTTTCAAACCCAATTGGGGGCTCCACTTATTTGTCCATGATATGTTTAGGTTTGAAGATTTCTATACTTAGCGTTGAGTTTAGATGTGATGCTTTTGTTTTGGGCTTCACGGGCTATGGGTTGATTTTGGGCATGGACTGGTTATCCAATAATGGTGCCATTCTTGATTGTGAAAGGAGAGTTGTTAAGCTCATGACCCGTTTGGGGAACACTCTCGAGATCTCTTGTAATCCCATGGATTCTGTTATGCTAAGTTATCTTGAGTCGCTTGACGCTTCGGTCGAGAGTTTGTGATCTGTTAGAGTGGTCCGGGAGTACTCGGATGTGTTTGAGGAGGTGAAGGGCTTACCTCCGAAGCGGGAGATAGACTTCCGAATATATCTGGTGGATAATGCTAAACCAGTATCTTTACCAGTGCGCCACATGGCTCCTCGTGAGAGGAGGGAACTCCATAAGCAAGTAGGGGAGTTGCTTGAGAAGGGGTTCATAAGACGAAGTATATCGGAGTGGGGTGCTCCTGTAGTTTTTGCTACGAAGGCGGATGGGTCCCTCAGACTTTGTGTAGACTATGGAGAACTCAACAAGCTCACAAAGAAGAATAGACACCCATTGCCGAGGATTGATGATCTCTTTGATCAGTTGGTTGGCGCCTCAGTGTTCTCGCAGTTGGACTTGGCCACAGGGTTTCATCGGTTGAGAGTGGCTGAGGATAGCATAGACAAGACTGCCTTTAGGACTCCGGATGGTTTCTATGAGTGGCTTGTGATGCCATTTGGTTTGACGAACGCCCCTGCATACTTTGTTGATTTGATGAGTAGGGTGTTCAGGGAGTTCCTTAATAAGTTTGTGGTGGTCTTTGCGGATGACATCTTAGTCTTTTCTAAGAGTGAAGAAGAGCATGCCCTACATCTTAGGGAAGTGTTGGAGACTCTTCGAGCGCATAGCCTTAAGGCTAAATTCTCTAAATGTCACTTCTGGAGGAAGGAAGTGCGGTTCTTGGGGCACGTGGTCTCCAAGGAAGGGATAGCTGTGTATCCCGCGAAGGTAGTATCCATCCAAGATTGGAAGGTTCCGAAGAATGCTACCGAGGTGAGGAGTTTCTTGGGGTTGGCTGGCTACTATAGGAAGTTTATCAAGGACTTCGCGAAAATATCAGCCCCATTAACTCGCTTGACGAAGAAGAATCTGGTCTTCGCATGGGACGTAGATTGTGATGATGCGTTCCAACGGTTAAAGAGAGCTTTAACCACAACTCCAGTCTTAGTGTTGCCAGATGGGAGTAAGCCATTTGTTTTCTATACCGATGCTTGTGGGACTGGACTGGGCGCAGTCTTAATGCAAGAGGGAAGGGTAATAGCCTATGGTGGAAGGCAGTTGAGAAAGCATGAGAAAAATTACCCTACCCACGATTTAGAGTTGGCCGCTATTGTTTTTGCGCTTAAGATTTGGCGCCATTATCTTTTTGGTGAGAGATTCGAATTGTTCACTGACCACAAATCATTGAAGTACTTGTTTTCTCAGAAGGATTTGAACTTGAGATATCAAAGGTGAATGGAGTTCTTAGCATCCTATGATTTCGAGATAGCGTATACCCCTGGCAAGGGTAACGTGGTGGCGGACGCCTTGAGCAGAAAAAGGTTGTCCTTGAGTCCATTGTTCGTGGAAAGACGAAGCTTGGAATTTATCTCGATGTTTGATTTCAGACCTTCCGTTGACTATATACCCGGTTTGCTAGCATCCTTGGAGGTCAGACCTACTCTTTTGGGATGGATTGGCGAGGCACAGCGGGACGACCCACAGTTGGTTGAGTTGGTAGAGAGGCTCATAAGGGGGGAGTCGTCCAGCCATTTGAGTAGGTACACCCTAGACGATAGGGGGTGCTTGCGTAGAGACGGTAGACTTTGTGTACCGCAAGACGAGGGTTTGAGGAAAGCTATTCTTGATGATGCACACCGTTCTAGGATGACCATTCATCCCGGTGGGGACAAGATGTACCAAGACATGAAGCGAGTTTTCTTTTGGGCCGGTATGAAGAAAGATGTGGCCGAGTATGTCGCTAGATGCTTGGTGTGCCAACAAGTGAAAGCGGAGAAAAAGAAACCCGGTGGGTTGCTTCACCCATTAGAAGTTCCGCAATGGAAGTGGGATAGCGTCTCGATGGATTTTATTGATGGATTACCTAGATCGAGGAAGGGTAATACGAGAATTTGGGTTGTGGTAGACAGACTTACTAAGAGTGCCCATTTCATACCCGTGAAGAGCAAGAGGACTGCTCCATGGCTAGCTTCAGTTTATCTTCGAGAGATAGTTCGATTGCATGGGGTACCCTCTAGCATAGTGAGTGATGGAGATCCTATCTTCACTAGCGAGTTTTGGAGGAGTTTGCAAGAAGCAGTGGGGACTCAGTTGTGTTTGAGCACCGCATATCATCCTCAGACGGACGGCCAGACCGAGAGGGTGAATCGTGTTCTGGAAGACCTTTTGAGGCTTTGTATCTTAGATTTTGGAGGTACATGGGAAGAGCATCTTCCATTGGTGGAGTTCGCGTATAATAACAGCTTTCAGTCCAGTATTGGTATGGCTCCTTTCGAAGCTCTTTATGGAAGGCCTTGTCGATCACCTACATGTTGGTGGGAATCTACGGATAAGATCTTGCTTGGGCCTTATATGGTTAGAGAGGCTTCGGAAAAGATTGATTTGATTTGAAGAAGGATGAAAGCGGCGCAAGACAGGCAAAAATCTTACGCGGATAAGAGGAGGACGGATCTTGAGTTTAATGTTGGGGACATGGTCTTTGTCAAAGTATCTCCATTACGGAATGTAGTTCGCTTTGTGTCCGTTGGGAAGTTAGCTCCAAGATTTGTAGGACCGTTTCCTATTAAGGAAAGGATTGGACGGATGGCATATAGAGTGGATTTACCCGAGAGACTTAGTGGGGTACATGACGTATTCCATGTGTCACATTTGAGGAAGTGCCTACATGAGACCGCAGAGGTGGTAGAGCCGAGCTTGCTTAGAGAAGTGGAGGTAGAGCGTGATGCGACTATTCGATGAGCTCCTACCCGCATCCTTGGGTCAGAGATTAGAAAGTTGAGGAACAGAGAGGTGCGACTAGTCAAAGTGCAATGGGGAGAGGATGAGAGCAATGCTACTTGGGAGACAGAAGCGAAGATGCGTTCACTGTACCCATTCCTTTTTGAGGGTATGTCTTTTAACTTCTCCTTTGTCATTTGTCTAGTACTTATCTTATCTTTAGTATGTCCTCTCATTAGTACCTTTGACCTTTAGATAGGGTAAACCTATGGTTGAAACATGTGTTTGAGACATGTTATGTTCGATGGATGCGAGTGGATGCAAGTGGTTGCTAGCGGTTGCTCGTGGATGCATATACACACACTATAGGCACTAGATCGGCTCAATCACTTCATATTGCATATTGCATATAATTGTGTGTAGGTAGCTATATTAATGGATGTATAATGGTTGTGTTATCATATGGATGATGCATTTTGGTGAATGATTGTGCACTCATGTAGAAATAGTATGTGTCGATAAGGTTCTTTCGCATACATATTGGATGCATGGCACTATCATGGTTTGCATTAAGGAGGTCAACTGAATCAGTAGACCGCC
Source organism: Allium sativum (assembly GCA_030737875.1). NCBI lineage: Eukaryota > Viridiplantae > Streptophyta > Magnoliopsida > Asparagales > Amaryllidaceae > Allium > Allium sativum. The sequence goes on along the minus strand of CM060921.1, from coordinate 40,244,659 downwards.
TGATTTTTGCATTAGACAGGGAACATATACACACACTTTTTGCATATGTTCATACAGCATTAGAAACTTTTAGGACGATGGATGCCAGTGTTTGATGGTTTGAGTAGATGGTTGTTTGGATGGTAGGATACGATCTTCTTGACTTAGAGATTTCGGGGACGAAATCCTTTAAGTAGGGGAGAATGTAACACCCCGTATGTTGAATAACTTGTTATGATATAAATCAGGGCAGAATTAAATTTTAAAATCTGAATCAGGGGAAACGGGCTATGCCATTGCGTTCGTCTCGGAAAAATACGCGAAATAGAGTCCGAGTTTTCGAAAATCGGAGTCCGTATGACCCAGTTAAGGCCCAAAGAAGTTTTCAGAAATTCAAAACAGATTTAAAAACAGAAATTTCACATTTCAGAAGAGGCGGGAAAAATTCCCGCAAGGCAGAGGGAGTCGACACTAGGGTCGACATGGGTGTCGACCCCCTCCCTAGGGTCGACCCTGGGGTCGACACAGGGGTCGACCCCCCCTGTCGGTCTGTGTGACCTGGGTGCACCATCTTGGCTTTGGGGCTGTGCTTGGTGGCTAGGACGAAATCTGACGGCTCTAATCTGATTTAGGGTTAATCTAATGGCCTAAAACACCTAACTACTCTATAAATACACCCTAAGACTACCCTAATTCATACTAAAAATAGATACAACACCGTTATGCCGTCAAAATGCAACTTGAAGGAGCCTCCATCAATTTAAAGAGGAAGATAGCTTCTCAAATCAACTTCTAATCAACTCTAGCAACTTAATCTTCTTCTTAGGAGTGCTAATCAACAAGTTGTGAGTTTCTATAGCCTTAATGACCAATTGTTGAAATGATTATGATAGTATATAATGAGGTTATGGTTATGAATGTGGATCAATGCAAGATTATGTTATCATATGCTATGTATTTGTGATGTTATGCAAGTTATGCAAGTTATGTGCTATGTGTTCATGATGTTATGCAAGTTATATGCTATGTGATCATGATGTTATGCAAGTTATGCAAGTTATATGCTACATGTTCATGATGTTATGCAAGTTATGCAAGTCATATGCTACATGTTCATGATGTTATGCAAGTTATGCAAGTTATATGCTATATGATCATGATGTTATGCAAGTTATGCAAGTGTTAGGCTATGTGTTCATGATGCTAGTTATGCAAATTGCTATGATAAACATTGATCCATTATGACACCATGATTATGCGAGTTTGGTGTATGATTATATGCAAGTTCATATATGATATGTTATGCAAGTTTGGTGTTTGATTATATGCAAGTTCATATATGACATGTTATGCAAGTTTGGTGTTTGATTATATGCAAGTAACATGTGCAAGTTTACACCTTTGGATGATATGCATACATATGCAAGTTAACCCCTTTGTATGTCATACATGCATATGCAAGTTTACCCCTTTGTATGACATAAGTAACTTATGCAAGTTAACCTCTTTATGACATATGTGATTCATGCAAGTTTGGGTTGATTATTTATGCTAGTTGGGTTTGATGCTATATGCATGTTGACACCTTTAAAACCCATGTTGATGCTAATGTTATGCAAGTTGAACCCATTGTATTTGTGATGAATCTTCCCTTTTATGTCATGTTAACGAATTACGTGGGAAACGATGGGGTTAATATTCATGTTAATGAAATGGTTGGTATGATTATGCATACCATAAAGTGGATGGACATAATTGAGTCAATTATGTACATCATTAAATTTTTAATTAATTAGGGATAATTAATACAAATTATGGGGGGATTAATTAGGTGTAATTAATCGACTAAGACACGAGGTTGGACCCTTTTGTAGCATAAGACTGCCCGGAACCGACCGACAAATCCAGCGGCTACAAATGATTGGCCCAATGTGAGAGGTCTTAGGCACAAAATAAATACGTGACAAGTGTAGAGACACGAGGTTAGACTCGGTTATGGCGTAAGGCTGCCCGAACCCGACCGGAAAATCCAACTGCCATAAAAGATAGTCTAATGTGGGAGGTCTTTACAACGGTTACGTTCTTAATCAATTAAGAAACACTTAACCAGATAAGCATGTAGTGGGGCATGAGGGGTTAAGTGGGTGCCTTGGGTGGCATGTGGAAATCAAGTAAGTGCCTTGGGTGGCATGTAGAAATCTAGTGGGTTGCCTTGGGTGGCAATAGAAAATACGATTAGAATACTTAACCAAGTGGAAACATGTAATTAAACATGATTAAAGGGTTAAGTGGGATGCACTAGATAAAGGGACAAGCTTAGGGGGGTAGCTTGTGGGGGCCCATTTCAACCAGTAACCCATATGTATCTTATTGGGCTCGACCCATGTCGAGGACGGGACACACGTACTGGGCTTGACTATAAGAGGCCAAAACGGGTTAGCGGTGGCAACGCAAGTCCAACGGGTCTCATATGCGTGTATGGACCCGGGCTGGTAGGTAAGACGTTGTTGCATCGTGTAGGTATAAGCCGTGCACCATTGGTTGTATCGGGTTGCCACTTTGGGGAGTGATACACCCCACTGTGGGGCCAGCACGGGTATCTATGGTAGGGAGCCGATCGCTTGGGGAGTAGTGGGTACACCTAGTGGAGATATTGGCAGACGGCACCTATGTAGTCAGCTAGGGGTACATGAAACTACTGGGTAAATTTTCTAAGTCCTTGGGTGGGATCAACCTTTAAGTAGGAATGACTGGTGTGGTGCAGTGTAGTAATTACCCTTGGGTGGGTAGATGCGTCTTTACCGTTATCTTGGTTCATCCTATGTCTAGTTGGCTACTTAGTGTAGTCATTTATCCCCAGTCATCCCGTACCAAGTTTATATCATACCCTAATTACTTTAATGATTGTGTTGTTAAAGTTATAGGGCTCACTCAGACTTATGTCTGACCCCGTTGTTTTTATCTTTTTCCCCCTCAGGTCCTCAGGTTGGGCCTAGCACTAGTGGGCTTTGATCAGATTTCTTTATCTATCTTTTGGAGCTTGGACCGTGATGTAAAGCCCAGCTTATCTTTTCTAGTATGGCTATTGTTTATGTAGTGGGATTATGTACTTATGTTTTTATCAGGATGGATATTTAGTACTTGACTCTTTATGGTGTTGTAACTAAACATGTTTACCTTCTGCTGCAATGAAATGATGTTTTAGATTTTCAAGTATTTATATCTGTCTTGTTGTAATTTTTCTGTTCTATACTCACTTAAAATGCTCCACCGAAGTTAAGGCATTCCCTTAGCGAGTGACCTTAGCGGGTGTGGGGTGTTACAGATACTATTTCAAAATGCGAACTGTAGGGGCTTGATTCATTTTATTTAATTTATATATATATGTGTATGTATATAAATAATTCATTCGACGAATTTTAAATCGTTTCTACTTCAAAAATATGGCTAACGCCTTGAAATTTCCGAAAATTTCGCCATAACCTCCTTTGTACGAGAAGGGGTTTGGAAATTTATTGGGCCGTATTAGGCACCCAATAAATCCTAAAAAGCATACACATATTTTTAGTGATATAACTTCGTGTCCACAGGGGAGTGTGTATAGATCATGACTCTAGAGAATAAATTCTCTTTACCTTATAAATAGTTCTTGTGCCTTAATGACTAGAGAGACGTGATTATTGTCGACTCCAGACCCGTGTGGGGTTTTTATTAATCTGACAATTTACCATTACATTTTATATAGTCCATATCAGTCTTCGGTTCAACCTGAAATATAGTCATCGCCATACAAGCCTCTCGCTTGTATGGTAAATCTTCAACCTTGTCACATAAGCTCCAAATGCTTATATGGTATATGATAGAGTATGTTATCTTCACGCAGTATGCACTGCAGTGTAGTTCAAAATTAATTATTACTATCCTATGTCGACGTTTATAATCTCACACAGGACAACCAGCACTTCGCATCCAATGGCATTCACATGAGTTTATATAGTAATAAAATTGCGCAGCCAACTCATTAAGGCTTACCTCTTTGTCGGGCACGCAAATAAATCCTTTACTCAACAACTAATCCATTTTCCCGTTCAACCTATGTGTATATATATATATATATATATATATATATATATGCATAACTAAGCTAAAAAATAATAATTTTAGCGAACAAATATTTATTTCAACCATTCATTATTTTAACACTTCAAATACATGTTAAAAAAATATTATTTTCAATCTACAAATATTTATTTTAACCATTCGTTATTTTTAACACTTCAAATACATATTAAAAATATTATTTTCAATCTACAAATATTTATTTCAACAGTTCGTTATTTTTTACACTTCAAATACATGTTAAAAAAATTATTTTCAATTAACAAATATTTATTTCAACCATTTGTTATTTTTAACACTTCAAATACATGTTAAAAATATTATTTTCAATTAACAAATATTTATTTCAACCATTCGTTATTTTTGCACTTCAAATACATGTTAAAAATATTATTTTCAATTAACAAATATTTATTTCAACCATTCGTTATTTTTAGCACTTCAAATACATGTTAAAAATATTATTTTCAATTAACAAATATTTATTTCTAACATGAATATTTTTTGCGATTCATATACACAATAAAATTGTGATTTTCATCGTTCCCACAATTTTATTCCACACTTGGTTATTTTTAGTGAGTCGACCATACAATAAAAATTTGATTTTTATTGTTTAGCCAATTTATTTCAAACATGAACATTTTATATTCTTCACATGCATAATAAAAATGTGAATTTTATTATCTAAGCAATTTACTTCAATCATGAATAAATTATCAACGCATGAATATATTTCAACATATGAATATATTTCTAACACAAGAATATTTCAGAAAATTTCAGTAGCATAACGGTAGGGGGTTTAAAACCCGCACCATCTCGAGTACGGCTCCTCACACTACCTTAGGCCTCGCAGTGTTCCCTAAGGGGATTATTCCAATAATCTAAACATTTCGACCCTTTTTCATATCATAATGAATTTTTCCACAAACTAATCCAATTTTGTTTCAACCACAAACAACTATCATCAACCTTTCGCAATCTCAACCAAATTTCATGCAAATCACAATCAATTCATATCATCCATGGTTTGTGAGCGAGGGGAGTGTATATATATATATATATATATACACACATGTATATGAATATATTTATTCCCATTTTCATTTTAACTCCATTCAACGCACATATGATTTATACAATGCATATATAACTTACACATCACATATATAATTTATACAATGCTTGTACGTGAGATATACAATGATTATATAACTTATACATCAATTATATAATTTATACCTCGCTATTCCATTCAACTTTGAATTTAGAAATCTCACATTGGGTTCCACTCCTCCAAAAAATAGTAGGAAGCTCCAAAAATTCTCCGGTCTCTTCTAGAATGTGGAAGATGTCGCCACGAGTCCAATGTCTCTGGTTTCACTGGATTTTGATCACATAGCAAAAAGATATGATTTTTATACGATTATCACGCTTTGTAATGCTTTTAAACTGTTAAAACCTACTTAAATAAATTCAGCTGTTACCTTCAAAGTTTGTTCGAAACTAGGGTCTCGATTTTCACGTAAACCGGAGCGCTAGGGGACGATCGGCCTCTGCCACTTGAAAAAGCTTGGAATGGCACCGGAACAGGGGGTGGAGGCTCTCACATCGATGCAGCGTGGAGGGCTCAGCGGCGCTTCCCAGACGTCGACTTCGGGGACCCGTAACTCGAGAAATACTACACGAGAATGGGCGAATCTGGGATTGATTTGTAGAGGGGATCGAGATCTACAAAAAAACTCAACTGGAGCCCTTGATTTCGTTGTGCAGTTGAAGAGAAAATGAGGAGAGAAGGGGTGAGGCATTTCCGTCATTCGCGGGGGGGGGGGGGGGGGGGAGGGGGTGGTATCAGGGTTTGTTTCTGGTCAACGAGAAAGTGAATGAAATTTGATTGGCCCATGTTTTATAATTTTAATTTTTAATTATTTTATTCGGAAAATACCCTCTAATCCATATGAACTCCAATTCAAACCCAATGACTATCGCCCCTTGCTAAATACCCCTATTCCGAACACAATGGAATATGTTTCGTAAGCCCATTCGACTGTTTCAGTCAGTTTTTCTTCAAATTAAAATATAAAACATTCAATTTTAGATTTGACATTACAATTTAATTTGCTGGGGCCACATACTACTTCAAAAACTTACAGAAAATTATATCTGGCTTTATTTTGTCGATACGATCCTAACAAAATTAATTTCGTCGAATGGAGACCGTTTGAAAAATGGCCATTTTCCGGTCGATCCAATTTAAACTGAATTTACCAAACGCGTTTTCTTTTGCCACGCTCACATATTAATTCCAAAAATTATGGAATTTGGAATCTAGCAATAATTTGACATTCTGGATACAACAAAAGTGGTTTTGCCGAAAACGGAGGTCGTTTGCAAAATGTCTATTTTTAAGGGCCATATTTATTCCATAGCGACCATTCTAAATATTCGTTTGCCATAACTTTTGATACCCGCTATGAAATTTCGGTTTTTCAGATTCGTTAGAAAGATATTTTCAAACAGATTTAAATATTTTTGGTTTCACTGAAATCCGATTTATTTTGAATCCTGTACATTCAGTCAAAGTTCAAAGTTAAATTTTCAAACTGCAGTGTTATTTCTAACTCCTTTTATATTTAAAATTAATATATTCGTTGTAACTTCGATTTAAATAAATTTTTAGTCGTTATTATTTAAAATAAATTATTTTAAATATTCTAAATTCATTAAAATAGCCAGAATAAAAATTTTAAATTGGTTCTGATTTTCCGGGTTATTACATCCATTTATGGTTTATAATGGGCTAGACCTCCCACATTAGGTCTACAACTTGTGGATGTTGGATATCCCGGTCGGGTCCGGGCAGACTTCTTCCACAAGTTGGGCCTAACCTCGGGTCCTTGCCCGATTTATGTTTGGGCACTTAGACATCTCACATTAGGTTCAACATTAGTGGTTGGCGGATATGCTGGTCGAGTTCGGGCAGATTTCCACCACTAATGCAACCTAACCTCGTGTCATAAGTGCAATTACAATTTCTAATTGTAATCTTAGACATTTAATTATTATCCAAATTCTTACCTATGTCTTTATAGGTGATTATGCCCTTATTCCCCATTTTGAATTATATGTCCAATTCATATAAACATTATTTAAATTACGCCAATTCTAACATTTTCCCCCCGCTCCTAACTAACGCATTCACATATATTTGGCGGCATCTAGGCTAGAAAGTAGCCTAGCCATAAACAATAAACGGGAAAGGTGATGGGAAAAATGACAACAGTGATCATTCCAACAAAAGTGACATAAAAATATATATACTGGCATAGACATGTAATTGGCATAATAATAAGGTGGACATAAAAACGGATCTAGTGAAAAGGGTAATGATAAAACTAGATCTATCATACTTAGGATGAACATATCCAAATAATAATTCATATTTTCCATAATGTCATATCTCAAATAATCACAACATGATGATCTAGATCAAAACAAAGGTTTAACTGTCTAGATAATGATAATCCCAAATTAACCACAAACTTAGAAAAAGGGTAAGATCCACATAGGTGACATGATTAATTAACCACAAAAGAATTATATCTATAAAACGGGTCTAGGCTTATAGATTCACAAACTATGATAGATCCAATATGACTCAGTCACAGGCATGTATATATTGAAATCACAGTCATATCAAAAATTACTTTTAATCATTTAAATCTAAAAGTAACTATCTCATAGTGTTTGGATTAAAAGAAAAGGTAGAAAATAGCTGAGGTTGGATATACACTCGAATCTCTAAGTTTGATTTGCAAAGTTGATCGTTGTTGAAGAAAGGATCTGTCTCAGTTCAGACACTGGCAGCATTTGGCCTCCATGATTTCCAATAAAGAAAACAAGAGAAATGACCATGTATTTATAGCTGCCAGCCCCTCTGAAACCAATTGCCATGTCATCCCTAGGGATGTTGTCGACACCCCTTTAGGGGGGTCGACCCCCTAAAGCGGGAAACACCACTTTCTTTTTTTAATTTTTGAACGATTTTGGATAAGGTTCTGACTAATATCTGACTCATATATATATATGTATGTATGTATAATTCTTCTATGCGTACACAAACTTAAAATCCTCATAACTTCTTCATATTGTGCCTGTTTTACGCAAACCAAATGTCTATCTTGACCAGAATTTCGAGATGGACGCAATAGCGCAGTCCGTTTCCCTTAATTCCTAATATTGAATTAATTATTATTTAGTTTATCCTCTTTTAGTGTTGTTAAAAATACGGGATGTTACAGTACACACACACAAAGATATATATATATATATATATATGTATGTATGTATGTATCGAGTTGGTAAGATGCGTACCATTTGCCTTGTCTGAGGGGAGAAACCTCCCGATATTTGGTTGCATACCTGTTTGTATGCATTGTGATATTTTGGAATTCATATTCCCAAATGATTTTGGTTTGAGATCCCGAAGTGAAATCTACTTTATTATGAAAGTTAGATATGTATTTCAAATGATTTGAAATAAGAAATCGGGAATAAAGTCCAAAGAAATAATTTCTGTAAGGTGAATTGAATTTTGAAAAATCTAAATTTGGGTTTAAGCCTAAATGGGTAGATTGGAAAATTGCATGTTGTATGATGCGTTGTAGATCCATATATCTATTATTGGTTATTGTTTAGGCACTGGTATTCATGGGGGTAAACCCGTTCAGTGACATGAGGCGTGGTCCCGTGATTTACCATAAGTTTAAAGTAAAGTTTTAATAACTGTTTTAGTTCTCACACCAGTCCCATGACTGACTCAGAGTTTATTGTTTCTACCTAAACTCTAGGTGCAAATATTTTCCACATGGAAAGCTAGTAGTTTTGGCTTTTGCAGATACTTCTTTTAATAGGATCCTGGATTACAGCTGGAGTTATATTCGGAAAGCTTTGTATCCGTATATCTCTTTCAGTTGTGGTTGTAGATGATTTCCGCTGTACATTATACTCATGTATTATTTTCCGCTGCTTTGTAATTTAAATTCTCCGATATTTTCCGTTGTGTATTTTTCATTTGTACTCTTATTCTTGTACTCTAAAGTAAATTATTGTAATAGCAATGAAAAGTTCTGTTGTTTTGTGTTCTGATGAGTTGTGTTATCAAAGCAATCCGAGCTCTTCCGTCTCCTTTGGGATCAGAGAAGTTTGGGTCGTTTCAGAAACAATGTTTTTGTCCATTTGCGTAAGGATATGATGAATAGACACTTCTTTTAAAAATTGAAATTTGAAAATAACAGGTACTGTATCGACAAGCTCTGTTTTTGAAATTTCAAAAACATTTTTTGTAGATTGTTTTGAAAATATCAAAATATATAATTAAAACTAAAACTACCAAAAACTATTATAAACTATAAAAGATAGTTTTTAACATAAAAGTACTTACGTAGATTTATCAAGATAATTTTGAACAATTTAAACTTAAATATATATTATATAATCAAAACCAATATATAAAGTAAATTTTAATCCAAAACTAAATAGTAATATATAACTCAAATAATAAAACGTATGAAACTATAAACATATATTAATCAAAGATTAAAAATAAAATATAATCAAAACTAAAATAGATATAATATCCATTGTCAAATAAACATTAAAATGGATATAAATATAACTTAAATTGAATTAATATGAAACTTAAAATATCAAATTTTAATCCTAGAGACAATTATAAAATATATACTTTGAAAATACTTTGAAAACTTTATTTTAAGAAACATGTGAAAACTAATTTGAAATTTATTTGAAAGCCATTTAAAAAAGATCAGATGAGTGCAATCGATTTTAACATATATTACTAAGAATCTAATATATGTCTTCATTATTGTTAACATTATTTTTCATCGACACTGGAATAAGGGTATGGGCCTAGGGGTACCTAGGGATGATTTAGTTCCTACAAGCATGAGTTCTTTCACTGATTCCTAGATATCAAGCGCTTAGGCCCTAAGATTAGTTACTCTTCCTTCAAAGACGTGAGTATCACGCTTATGAGACACAAGGACCAACAATTACCTTGGGATAAGGGTTTCATAAACTTGACACCAGTTAGAAAGCTAAATGGCTTATGAAGGGTTATTTCAATGATTATCTCTTGTAGAAGGCTTTTCTCGTGAAATAATAATAAGGGAATAAGAAAAATAAATGATAAGTGTTGAATCTCTCTTTATTGATCACTTGATTGAGTATATAAATGACTATAAGTAAAATCCCCAAATCGATTTAGAAATTAGGGTTTACTCTCTAAGAAATAGTTACAAAATTTGAGAATAAGAAAAGTCCCCTCAAAATGACTCCCCTTGTTAACCTGAATATAACCTCGACAGACATCCATGTAGAATCATTGAGAAGATAAAACTTATGTGATATTAGAATTGGATGAAACTTCACCAACAGAGCTACAAAAACATATCGAAGCCACTCCCCCAAAATACAAAGCCAAAATTACTATGTACATGGGTCAGCACCAACCTATGTACACAAATGATGTGGACCTACGACCCATTTTGCCTCTCTCCTAATGCATACAGGAGGCCATACATGTGACAACCCCAATTTCGACAGACCGAATTTTTTTCAAAATTCCAATCTATCGAAACTCGGATTGGTTTGCTCTGGTATCCTGCAGAAAAGAAAGAGACATAAAACATGTCAGAGCTCAGATAATATCTCACAGCGGAATGGATAAAATATAATGTAATCAAAATATAACCTTACCGTATTAATAATACTGCCTAACCAGTATCCGAGGCTATCTTGTCCCTGCCACAAATCTAACCTGCGAGTATGTTATGAGGAGGGGTCAGAACACAAGTTCTGGTGACTGGATTTAAACTATACACTTTGGATAATCCTACCTATACCATTCAATCATATTTTCTTACTTATTAGGTTACTTGGGTTATTAGCACTCAAGGCTTACACACACGTTGTACCCATTTACTTTCCAATGGATTAACCTAATATAGTATATATGTAGCTACTCCCAATATCATGGTACACCCTATGGTACCCCACTCGCATGGTCTCCACCGTAACATTATCGAAATATACGTAGTCCCTCATCCTACGCCGTAGTGACGTACGAATTCCTATATAACAATGTTACGTTTCGCATATATCTATCATTAATATGCTACGCGAACGTACGGGCTACCACCTTTGTTTGAATCAGAATTCATACCGGAGTAATGCCCTCAAGTCTACGATACACCACCTAGAGCCGACATGCATGTATCTAGACTGTCCACCATACGTATATTCAATTGTAGCTCAATGCCTCAATCGTACGTCCTCTAACGTGCACCGAGTTCCATTCCAGGGGGATACAAGAAGAATGAAACTCGGTCGGGAGCGTTTCCATGTCTGTATAGGCCCATCTTTAAAGAGCCTCTATATACAGATATACCTAGTGTCTGTTTTCGTGGTGGCTATGGTCGCACCTCGGCCCCTCCCTCAACTAGTAAAGACTATCAGAGCTAAGCGATTGCCCCTACGCAAACAATCTAAACATCCATGTGATGTTTCCCTTCAACTCCTTACCTCGATAGTGAAGGGTGAAATGGTATCTTGGGTTTAGCTCGAGTCTTTCCGCATCCCACTGGCTGCCGATGATGGGTGTCCGACGGCCTACTATACTTGTTGCTCCTGACCCTCTGCCTCCTCGTGAGGCAATCGTTGAACCACCCTGGTGTCACCTCGTCACATCATTCTGACTGCATAGCTACATCTTTAGTCAAGGCCCACCCACCTAGTAGTTACGCGCAGACCCAACCTCTGCGGACACAGCCAAAGACATCTGCCGCCGCACATAGGACTACTAGGAGAACCTTACGTACCTTAGGAAGTCGCATGCTTCCCCTTCCAGTCCTTCAGAGCCGTTAGAACAATCAGATGAATGTGCGCTCCCTTCGTGCCTTATAACACCTCGATGATCTACCCCATTGGGTTATTCACCCTCTACCGTACGGACTGGTCTAAGCGCCTTACTTTTAGCATATTGTTAGACCCTATGTCTAAACATTCTTTTACACGCTTGTCTCACCTCATCGGGTTTCCAGTTAACTTGGTTACTCTAATTTATATTGAATTCTTATTCAAATTACCAAGTTCTCTGTAACACCCCACCTCCGCCAATGCCACTCTTGCAAGCACGCTAGCTTTGGAGGGGCGTTAAACAAGGTAAACATGCATGCAAATATCACAAGACAGAACATATAGAAGTAAAAACAGAGTAAATAAAGCAGCGGGTAGAAACTAACATTTCAAAACCATAGCCAAGTTACATCAAAGTACTTGGTCATTATTTTCCACAAAAAAAAGTCTAGAAACATAAACTGAAAACTGGAAAGAAAATCATAAAGTAACTATCCCCAAGGTAGGATAAAGCCATAGCAAGCTCAAGTCCGAACCGTACATGAGCTATCCAGAAAAGCAGCTAAAGATCCAAGCTAGGTGCTAGTGTTCCCACCCTGTAAACCGGGGGGGGGGGGAGGGACCAAAGAAAAGAGACGAAAGAAAATGGGTCAGTCAAAAGACCGGTAAGTCCTATCTACTATTAGTATAAAAACTAATAAAGTTAACTGGACATGTAAAACAGAGATGAAACATAGGGTGATAATTGGCATGGTGAAAAGTTAACAAGATAGATCAAGTGTGGCATCGCATATACCTGGTTATGTTTTTGCACCAAGTGTGCTAGTATTCCAATTCATGTCAAGTATAAGCAAGAAGTGATCCCATGGCCCAATCTTGGCCCAATATCACGAGATGACCTAAATCAAGGTCTAACACACGGTCTAGTCGATCGACTCCCTAAAGCCTAACTCGTCAAGTGTCGGTGTCATACGGCCCAATCACGAAGTGTAGTCAAACTGTGCTAGGTCCACCTTAGGGTGTATCAAGCCCTAGGGTGCCAACCACGGACACACATCAAGCACGCACAGTCTAAACCTACGGGTGCCCGTGTCTGCTTTTTCAACTCCGGACTATGTGCATGACCATAGTCCGCCTGAACCTACACCGGCGCACCTACTCAGCCGTCGTTTTGGTCGCTTACATGTCAACCCAGTAATCGTGCCCCACCCTAGCCTAGTCCCTAGGGTATCATGATACAACCAAGAGGGTTACAGGTTAAAATGACCACGTAACTAGGGTTTCTAACGAGTTAAGCATGGTTAACACTATCCAATCAAGTACCAAGTCGGTTAAGTGTACCCAAGGTTCATGACTTAACCCTACCAACCCATCGTGTTTAATTGGTTAAGTATTCAAGTGGTCCATGACATAACCCTATCATGTGGCATTAATTAATTTAATACACCCAACCTCTCACATTAGACCTTGTTGTGGTTACTAGTTAAGCCGGGCGGGTTCCGGTAGCTTTACACCACAACTTAGTCTAACCTCGGGTTCCAAGTGCGACATGACCAACTACTCACGTTGGGTCCTATTGCTTGTAGCCACTAGTTAAGCCGGTCGGTTCCGGGTAGATTTATGCTACAAACTCAACCCAACCTCGAGTTGGCCATTCTCATGTTTTCTAGAAGTCGTGTCCAAGTTCATGTTCATGTTCCAAGCATAATCACATGTCGTATTTCGTGTCATCTTTTCAAGTCATGTTTTTGTGTCATTTTAGTTTACCCATAACGTAACCCCATCGCATGAAAATTCGCATAAACGCAAATAGATCTCAAAGAGGGAACTTAGAAGCATGACATAGTTAATAAGGTTTGGGCCACAAGTTAAACATAGTGGCATATGAGGCAAATGTGTTCATAAACTTGCATATTACATTATAGGCCTCAAAACATGCATGATATCAACTTTAGCAAAATAGATGAAACATGGTCATAAATGACATAGGATGATAGCAAGTGATTCGCATATAACATCATATGCAAGATAACATAAGGTTTATGAGAGTTTCTATGTTGCTTTATGCAACATTTCAAATCAAAGCTCATAGCTTTTTATGCACAAAGTCAAGGTGATAGCTTTACAAACATGCATAGAATAAATCTATGCATAACATGATAGAATCAAAGCACGAATCATACTTAGGCCCAAACTCAAACTTGCAACATGTCATATTTAATTTCATAGTTAGAATCTAAGAGTAGTATAGGGCTTACAATGCTATGAAGACTTATAAAATAAAAATAAGATTGAGACGAAGCCACTAGCAACTCTAAAAAACCCCAAATAGCAAGCTCCAATGAAAACCCTTGAGAAATAAGAAGAAGATCCTTGCTTTGATGAAGAAAGATTAAACTTTGGCCTTGAATCAAACTTAGAAACTCTCAAACAAGCTTAGGAATTCTCATATGAATGAAGGTGGAGACTATGACAAGAGGGTGGAGGCAATGATTAAACATTTTGGCATAATCTAGTTGTAGGTTTGATTTATGATGGTTTAGGCTAGGTATTAGGGTCCTTTTATAGAAGTTTAGGTTAGTTTAAGCCATAGGATTAACCCTAATTCAGATCTGAGCCTTTGAAATCCGTCACAAGCCTTAAAACCTGTCTTGAGGAACAAGTCAGCTGCACCCAGGCCAGACTGGCCGACCACCCAAGTCGACAGGGGTGTCGACTGGGCAGTCGACACCACCTGGGGTGTGTCGACTCCCAAGTCGACTCCCCAGTCGACTTGGGGGTGGCGGGAATTTTTCCCGCATGTTCTGCTTGGCTGAATTTGAATTTGAATCTGTTTTTAAACTTGAATTTTCTGAAAACTTCTATGGGCCATAACTGGGTCATACGGACTCCGATTTTCGAAAACTCGGACTCTATTTCGCGTATTTTTTCGAGACGAACGCAATGGAACAGCCCGTTTCCCTTGATTCAGGTTTTATCATTTAATTCTGCCTTGATTTATGTTATAACATGTTATTTAAAAATACGGGTTATTACATTCTCCCTTCCTTAAAGGATTTCGTCCCCGAAATCTCTAAGTTAGGAAGAACGTATCCTACCATCCATCATCCATCTACTCAAAACATCATCCACGAGCAGTCATTGTCCTTAAAAGATTCTAAATGTTGTATGATTATATGCGAAGGTGTGTGTATATGTACTTATCTAATGCGAAAATCAGGCGGTTACTGATTCAGTAAACCTCCTTAATGCAAAGTATGTTAGTGAAATGAGTCCATATGTATGCAAATTCCTAACATAATTTATAATCTCTACATGAGTGCACATAACATTCATCCACATGCAACATCCACGTGATAGCATAACAAGTTTTAGCCATGAATAAGTATGAGCACTCATGCATATGCAATATGAAAGTGTGTGAGCCGATCTTAGTGCCTAATGTGTATCATGCATCCACGAGTATCCACTTGCAAACACTTGCAACCACTTGCAAACATCAAGCATAACATGTTTCAAATACATGTTTCATCCAAAGGGTTTCTACCTAAGGTTCTCATGACAAGGTTAACGAGATAACAAGATAAACATGGATAGCAAAAGAAAGATATGTTAACTAGGAAAAGAGTTTGAGAATGTACCCTCAAAAAGAAATGGATAAAGTCCACGCATCTTCTCCTCTGTTTCCCAAGTTGCATCCTCTTCGGCCTCACTCCACTGAACCTTCACCAATTTGACTTCTCGATTTCTTAGCTTCTTGGTCTCCGTTCCCAAGATACGAATCGGTGCTCTCCTCAAGGTTGCCTCTTTCTCTATCTCCACGTCTTCAAGAATGCTAGGTTCAACCACCTCAGCGGACTCATGTAGGCACTTTCGGAGATGCGAGACATGGAAGATATTATGCACTCCGGCCAGCTTCTCGGGCAATTCCACCTTATAAGCCATCTTCCCAATCCTCTCTATGATAGGTAAGGGTCCTACGAACCTTGGTGCCAGCTTCCCAACTTCTCCAAAACAAACCACATTACGCAAAGGAGAAACCTTCACGAAAACCATATCTCCAACTTCGAATTCCAAATCTGTCCTTCGCTTGTCAGCATAGGTGTCTGTCTTGGGCCGCTTTCATCCGTCTTCTCACCAATTCAACTTTCTCGGATGTGTCCTGTATCATATTGGGCCCAAGTATAAGCCTATCCGTTGTCTCCCACCAACAAGATGGTGACCTACACGGCCTCCCATACAGAGCTTCAAATGGTGCCATCCCTATGCTAGCTTGATAGCTATTATTATAAGCAAACTCTACAAGAGGGAGGTGGTCTTCCCAAGTACCACCAAAGTCAAGAACACAAAGCCTCAAGAGATCTTCCAGTACTCCATTCACCCTTTCGGTTTGGCCATCCGTCTGGGGGTGATAGGCTGTACTTAGATTTAATCGCGTACCCATCGCTTCCTGCAAACTATTCCAGAACTGGCTAGTGAAGATTGGGTCACGATCGCTAACTATGCTAGAAGGAACTCCATGCAATCACACTATCTCTCGAAGATAAACAGATGCTAGCCATGATGCGGTCCTCTTGCTCTTCACTGGATGAAATGAGCACTCTTCGTAAGTCTATCAACTATGACCCATATGCTCGTATTCCCTTTCCTTGACCTAGGCAATCCATCCACAAAATCCATAGAGATACTTTCCCACTTTCATTGCGGGACCTCCAATGGATGTAATAGCCCACCGGGTTTCTTCGACTCGGCTTTCACTTGTTGGCACACCATGCACTTTGAAACATACTCTGCCACATCCCTCTTCATTCCAGCCCAAAAGAAAATGCGCTTCATGTCCCTATACATCTTATCTCCTCCAGGATGTATAGTCATTTTTGAGTGATGCGCTTCTTCGAGAACTTTATGCACCAAGTCTCCTACTTGTGTAACGCATAGCCTTCCATCACGCCTTAGCCAACCCTTGTCATCAATAGTATATCTAGCAAGGTGACTAGACGTCTCACCATGAATCAACTTGTCCATGATCTCGACTATCTGCGGATCTTCCTTCTGCAAAGTCCATACTTGATCAAGTAGTATAGGTCTAAGCTCAAGAGATGCTAACGAACCCGTCATCGACTCAACAGCTGTTGTGAAATCAAAGGTTGCCAAGAACTCTAGGCTCCTCATCTCAACAAACAAGGGACTCAAAGTCAACCTACTTCTGCTTAGTGCATCTGCCACAACATTACCCTTGCCAGGGGTATAAGCTATCTCGAAGTCATAAGATGCCAAGAATTCCATCCACCTTTGCTGCCTTAGATTCAGATCTTTCTGCGAGAAGAGGTACTTGAGCGACTTGTGATCAGTGTATAACTCAAACCTTTCGCCTAGAAGATAATGGCGCCAGGATTTGAGTGCAAAGACGATCGCCGCCAACTCCAAATCATGAGTGGGATAGTTCTTCTCATGAACTTTAAGTTGCCTACCCCCATAACATATCACTCTTCCTTCCTGCATCAGAACAGCACCTAACCCCGTGCCACATGCATCGGTGTACACGGTAAACATCTTATCGCCATCGGGTAATGCCAAAACTGGAGCTGTAGTAAGGGCCCTCTTGAGCCTTTGAAAAGCATGCTCGCACTCTAAGTCCCATGCAAAGACTAAGTTCTTCTTCGTCAACTTAGTAAGAGGGGCTGAAATCTTAGCGAAGTCCCTAATGAACTTCCTATAGTAGCCTGCCAGACCGAGAAAGCTTCTTACTTCGGTTGCATTCTTAGGAGTCTTCCAGTCTTGAACCGCAACCACTTTCGCGGGATCCATAGCTATGCCTTGCTTAGAAACTATATATCCAAGAAACCGAACTTCCCTTCTCCAGAAATGGCATTTGGAGAACTTGGCTTTCAACTGATGAGCTCTAAGCGTATCCATCACCTCTTTGAGATGTCTAGCATGTTCTTCCTCATCCTTTGAGAAGATTAGAATATCATCCACGAAGACAACCACAAACATGTTAAGGAACTCCCTTAACACCCTACTCATCAAATCTACGAAGTAGGCGGGTGCATTAGTCAAACCGAATGGCATGACTAGCCATTCAAAGAATCCATCTGGAGTCCTAAACGCAGTCTTATTAATACTATCCTCAGCCACTCTAAGCTGATGGAATCCGGTGGCTAGATCGAGCTGAGAGAAAACGGAAGCACCAGCAAGCTGGTCAAAGAGGTCATCAATCCTCGGTAATAGGTGCCTATTCTTCTTTGTCAGCTTGTTCAACTCTCGATAATCAACACATAGGCGAATCGAACCATCCGCCTTAGTAGCGAACACCACAGGAGCACCCCATTCAGAAATGCTTCGCCTAATAAAATTCTTCTCAAGAAACTCCTTGATTTGCTTACTGAGCTCTCTTCTTTATCGCGGGGCCATGTGCCTAACGGGCAATGAAACTGGCTTGGCATTATCAACAAGATAAATGCGGAAATCTATCTCTCGTTTAGGGGGTAACCCCTTAACCTCTTCAAAGACATCAGGATATTCTCGGACCACCCTTACAGATTGCAGATCATCGATGGACGAGTCAAGAGATTCAAGATAACATAACATGACGGGATCCAGCGGGTTGCAAGAATTCTCTAGGGTATTACCGAGGCGAGTCATGAGCCTCACCACCCTATGCTCACAATCAAGAATGGCTCCATAACTGGACAACCAATCCGTGCCCAAAATCAACCCGTATACCGTGAACCCGAGAACATAAGCATTACACGTGAATTCTACGGTCAAGATAGAAATCTTCAAATCCACACAAATCATAGATAGATGGGCGGAACCCCCAATTGGATTTGAAACACTAACGGGATCCTCAATTAGACTAGTACTTAGGTGCAAACTTTCAACAATGTCAGAAGAAATAAAGGTATGCGATGCGCCAGAATCGAATAAAGTGCGAACAGGAAAATCGGAAATATAAACAAGGCTTTCTACAGAAATACTACCCCGGTCCTGAACTGGAGCAGTGTTGAGAGCATGCACTT
Organism: Allium sativum; assembly: GCA_030737875.1. NCBI lineage: Eukaryota > Viridiplantae > Streptophyta > Magnoliopsida > Asparagales > Amaryllidaceae > Allium > Allium sativum. Next base: position 40,225,598 of record CM060921.1, on the reverse strand, counting down.
GCCCTCCAGAAGGTCCTGCACGCTGAGTCTGGCCTTGCCCTTGTCCTTGCTTCTTGGGGCAATCCTTGCTAAAGTGTCCAGTCTCTCCACAATGAAAGCATTCGCCCAACTTCCTCTTCATCTTCCTACAATCTTTGGCTATGTGCCCAACAATTCCACAGAAGTTGCATTTTCTTGGGTCCTTTTCCTTGTTGTTGTTGGCCTTATTGCCCTTGTTATTTTTGCTGTTCTTGTTGTTCTGATTGCTCTGATTCCCTCCCCACTTGGAGTCCGCCTTCTTGGTTTGAGTCTCATTAGGCTTGACTTCTTTCTTGCCATTCTTATCGTCTCCTTGAAGCAATGCCATGTCCACTAGGCTTTCAAAAGTGGCCCCCATGGGTATATGTGACATGGCTAAACCTTGTAATGGCTCATTCAACCCTCGTGCAAAGCGTAGAGCCTTCTTCTGAGGAGTATTAACCATGTCCAAACCGAATCGAGCAAGCTGGTTAAACTTATTCACATACTCCCTCACTGGCATGTCCCCTTGCTTCAAAGATATAAACTTCTCCAATTGCAGATTTGCCTCAGCAGATGATAGAAACTTAAGCCCAAACCTCGTCCTAAAGTCGGCCCAAGTCTCTATAGGCCTAGTAGCATTGGTGACCTCCCACCAATAAGCAGCTTCTTCTTTCAATAGCCATGCTTCCAACAGAACTTTTCTACGGTCTTCCACATCAAAGATGGCGAATAGATCTTCAGTTTCTTTCAACCAATTTCTCGCCTCCACAAAAGTATCCGTCCCAATAAAATTCTTGCCCCCCATCGCCTTAAAGTCTTTGCAAACCTTTGCGAAGTCTGCTTGTGGATGCTGAGGAGGAGGAGGAGGAACCTTAGTTACAGTGGGAGTGTTTGCTGGGCCCACATCGTTGGCCCTAGCTTCCAAGTACCTCCGGAACCATCCGGGAATGGTTACTCCCTCGGGAAGGTTAAGATCGGCCATGCTGAAAAAAGAAAAAGATAGATTTAGAACGAGGAAACGAAGGATAATGCTAATGGCTTTTGGGGAATAGCCTTTTAAAATAAACTAGACTTTTCTTGGAAAATACTTAATTGGTTTTGAAAATAGTTTTTCAAAAGGAGTTTTTTAAAACTTTTGTCTAGTCTAGTAAAACCTTCTGCTCTGATACCAAATGTAACACCCCACCTCCGCCAATGCCACTCTTGCAAGCACACTAGCTTTGGAGGGGCGTTAAACAAGGTAAACATGCATGCAGAGATCACAAGACAGAACATATAGAAGTAAAAACAGAGTAAATAAAGCAGCGGGTAAAAACTAACATTTCAAAACTATAGTCAAGTTACATCAAAGTACTTGGTCATTATTTTCCACAAAACAAAGTCTAGAAACATAAACTGAAAACAGGAAAGAAAATCATAAAGTAACTATCCCCAAGGTAGGATAAAGCCATAGCAAGCTCAAGTCCGAACCGTACATGAGCTATCCAGAAAAGCAGCTAAAGATCCAAGCTAGGTGCTAGTGTTCCCACCCTGTAAACCTGGTGGGGGGGGGGGGACGAAAGAAAAGAGGCGAAAGAAAATGGGTCAGTCAAAAGACTGCTAAGTCCTATCTACTATTAGTATAAAAACTAATAAAGTTATCTGGACATGTAAAACAGAGATGAAACATAGGGTGATAACTGGCATGGTGAAAAGTTAACAAGATAGATCAAGTGTGGCATCGCATATACATGGTTAAGTTTTTGCACCAAGTGTGCTAGTATTCCAACTCATGTCAAGTATAAGAAAGAAGTGATACCATGGCCCAATCTTGGCCCAATATCACGAGATGACCTAAATCAAGGTCCAACACACGGTCTAGTCGATCGGCTCCCTAAAGCCTAACTCGTCAAGTGTCGGTGTCATACGGCCCAATCACGAAGTGTAGTCAAACTGTGCTAGGTCCACCCTAGGGTGTATCAAGCCCTAGGGTTCCAACCACGGACACACATCAAGCACGCACAGTCTAAACCTACGGGTGCCCGTGTCTGCTTTTTCAACTCCGGACTATGTGCACGACCATAGTCCGCCTGAACCTACACCGGCGCACCTACTCAGCCGTCGTTTTGGTCGCTTACATGTCAACCCAGTAATCGTGCCCCACCCTAGCCTAGTCCCTAGGGTATCATGATACAACCAAGAGGGTTACTGGTGAAAAGGACCACGTAACTAGGGTTTCTAACGGGTTAAGCATGGTTAACCCTATCCAATCAAGTACCAAGTCGGTTAAGTGTACCCAAGGTTCATGACTTAACCCTACCAACCCATCGTGTTTAATTGGTTAAGTATTCAAGTGGTCCATGACTTAACCCTATCATGTGGCATTAATTAATTTAATGCACCCAACCTCTCACATTAGACCTTGTTGTGGTTACTAGTTAAGCCGGGCAGGTCCGGGTAGCTTTACACCACAACTTAGTCTAACCTCGGGTTCCAAGTGCGACGTGACCAACTACTCACATTGGGTCCTATTGCTTGTAGCCACTAGTTAAGCCGGTCGGTTCCGGGTAGATTTATGCTACAAACTCAACCCAACCTCGAGTTGGCCATTCTCATGTTTTCTAGAAGTCGTGTCCAAGTTCATGTTCATGTTCCAAGCATAATCACATGTCATATTTCGTGTCATCTTTTCAAGTCATGTTTTTATGTCATTTTAGTTTACCCATAACGTAACCCCATCGCATGAAAGTTCGCATAAACGCAAATAGATCTCAAAGAGGGAACTTAGAAGCATGACATAATTAATAAGGTTTGGGCCACAAGTTAAACATGGTGGCATATGAGGCAAATGTGTTCATAAAATTGCATATTACATTATAGGCCTCAAAACATGCATGATATCAACTTTAGCAAAATAGATGAAACATGGTCATAAATGACATAGGATGATAGCAAGCGATTCGCATATAACATCATATGCAAGATAACATAAGGTTTATGAGAGTTTCTATGTTGCTTTATGAAACATTTCAAATCAAAGCTCATAGCTTTTTATGCACAAAGTCAAGGTGATAGCTTTACAAACATGCATAGAATAAATCTATGCATAACATGATAGAATAAAAGCACGAATCATACTTAGGCCCAAACTCAAACTTGCAACATGTCATATTTAACTTCATAGTTAGAATCTAAGAGTAGTATAGGGCTTACAATGCTATGAAGACTTATAAAATAAAAATAAGATTGAGACGAAGCCACTAGCAACTCTAAAAAACCCCAAATAGCAAGCTCCAATGAAAACCCTTGAGAAATAAGAAGAAGATCCTTGCTTTGATGAAGAAAGATTAAACTTTGGCCTTGAATCAAACTTAGAAACTCTCAAACAAGCTTAGGAATTCTCATATGAATGAAGGTGGAGACTATGACAAGAGGGTGGAGGCCATGATTAAACATTTTGGCATAATCTAGTTGTAGGTTTGATTTATGATGGTTTAGGCTAGGTATTAGGGTCCTTTTATAGAAGTTTAGGTTAGTTTAGGCCATAGGATTAACCCTAATTCAGATCTGAGCCTTTGAAATCCGTCACAAGCCTTAAAACCTGTCTTGAGGAACAAGTCAGCTGCACCCAGGCCAGACTGGCCGACCACCCAAGTCGACAGGGGTGTCGACTGGGCAGTCGACACCACCTGGGGTGTGTCGACTCCCAAGTCGACTCTCCAGTTGACTTGGGGGTGGCGGGAATTTTTCCCGCCTGTTCTGCTTGGCTGAATTTGAATTTGAATCTGTTTTTAAACTTGAATTTTCTGAAAACTTCTATGGGCCATAACTGGGTCATACGGACTCCGATTTTCGAAAACTCGGACTCTATTTCGCGTATTTTTTCGAGACGAACGCAATGGCACAGCCCGTTTCCCTTGATTCAGTTTTTATCTTTTAATTCTTCCTTGATTTATGTTATAACATGTTATTTAAAAATACGGGTTATTACATTCTCTTGCTTATTAATTTCAGTCATACAACTTAATCCATTTAAGTTTATTAATAAGCCCACAACATGTTATTCTCTAGATTGTGGGCCAAGGTCTGCAATCCGCAACCTCTTTTTATCTTCTTGTTGACTTCATCATTACAATAACATGTTTTACTTAATATGTAATTAAGTATATCCTATTCACATGTTTTCTAATTAACATGTCACTTACCATTTATGATGAGATATAACTTATTTCATTTCATAATTTTTCCTCATTCTTTCACATTTAATCATAATTCCATTTTACATTGTCAATACAACTTATCGTTGTTTACTTATTATCTTAGTTCTATTAACTCAGGCCCATTAATAAGTTTCTCTACCCGTTTATTATAACCTATGTTATAATTTCCTCTTGTCCCTAGGACAAGCCTAAACATTCTTATCAACGGGTTTAAGATTTCCAAGCTTATAGATTACTTAATTTATAATTAAGTACAACTTATTATATTTCATATATTTTCCCCCTTTTCTCAACTGGTTTCCGGCTTTCCCCATTTGCTACTTACTTAATTTACAATTAAGTGTCCCTTAACTCATTTCACCAGTGATCCCATCTCCTTATTTGTTTATTATAACCTAAGTTATAATCCCCACTTGTCCCTAGGACAAGTCTACTTATTATACAACATTTTCATTAATGTTATTTATTTATAATAGGTGATTATCATTCCCCTTTTAAAACATTTTCTTTTACTGTTGTAAACCATTATTCCTCATTCACGGTAATATATATATATATATATATATATATTACTTATTATATTTAAGGAAAATACTTCATGCACCTTATCAGTTTGATAGAAGAAACCAGTGATTTTGTAACACCCCACCTCCGTTAAGGTCACTCACAAAGGGAATGCCTTAACTTTTATGGAGCGTTTTAGTAGTCAGAACAGAAATTTACAAGACAGATAAAACAGTACTTGAAAAATTAATAATTTTATTACAACAGAAACCGAAGTAAGCTTGGTTACATCTTTTCAAATCACAATATCAAAATTCAAGTACAAAATATCAGCCTTGTACAAAAGCCTTCAGAATGCATAGTTTTTTTAAATCATAATACCCAACATAAACTGCCATTGAAAGATAGAGCTAAGGCCAAGCGGTACTTCAAGCAGAGAAAATCTGAATCAAGCTCCTATACTTCCACCATAAAAAACCTGGGGGGGGGGGAACGGAAGAAAAGGGGCGAAAACAAGCAAGGTCAGACATAAAGTCTGGAAATTCCAGTGACTTTCAGCATATGAAAAGATAATAATATCATGACATGGAAATAAAGCTGGATAAGAGACAACAGCAACAGGAGTAACTGGTATACTTAAGCTAAACAGAAGAAATAGATTGATATAGCCCAAGTTATGCTTCTTACTTATATTTTACTTCTCTGCACTAATACTAGTATAACAGGATTAGGCGTTACCCTAATGTCCAAACTGAAACAGAAATGGAATAGAATAATCTATACAGGAACAGAATGCCAGTAATGGGCCTTTACCACCACAACAGATAGAAGGTGCATAAACGAAATCAAAGACGGAAACAGAATAATCCCTATAGAAACAGAATGTTAGAATTAGGTGTACACTAGTAAATGGGCCTTTACCACCCCAACAGACGGTACCACGCAGAAACAGATAGGTGTTACCACCCAACAGAAACAGACGGTACCCCAACGGAAATAGACAGAACTAAGTGTACCCTAAATCTACCACAAGCGATCGGCTCCCTAATATATAAATACCATGTGCCAGCCCCACAGAAGGGTGTATCACTCCCCAAAGTGGCAACCTTTAAATGACACAGACCTATTTACAGATGTCACAGCGTCTTACATCCTCAGAGGCAGACCGAGATCCATGCACGCACATGACCCGATTGGAACGCACCATCAACACCCCTCGCCATTATCAGAATGAACCACTTATAATTAGTTCAGTAAGCGTGCCCGGACCCTACCTACTGTTGGGTCATAGTTTTGATACCATAAAGGGTTACTGAATAATATGGGTCCCAAACAAAAGATGACACAAGTATTTTCCCTCCTAACCTTGTGTCCCCAGACTAACAGATTTCAGATTAACTTGTTTACAATTTTTAGGCCTACAGAGTTCAGAATCAACTAGTTCATAGACCAGAGAATCAAGTCAACAGGTTTTCAGACTAACGGATCAGATGTATAGTTTTAACAGACTTACAGATTTTCTAACTTTGTATCGGGCCTACAGATTCACGAAACAGGTTTATTAATTCATCAATCCAGTTGGTTTAGCCTTATCTACCCAACACGTTTTAGACATCATATTTATCTCAGATTTGCATTAATTAAATATTAATGCGCAGACCACTCACATTAGGTCGGTAGCTTGTGGCCGCGGGATAAGCCGGGCGGTTTCGGGCAGACTTCTGCCATAAGCCGGACCTAACCTCGTGTCTAAGAATATTTTAGTTATGCCTACGACCTCTCACATTAGACTAGCAGTTTGCGGTTGCTGGTTAAGCCGGTTGGGTCCGGGAAGGCTTCTACCGCAAACATGAGTCTAACCTCGTGTCTCAGCATTTTTATTTTAACCAGTTTATTCCATTACAAATTATACAGATATCAGACTAATTATGTCAATTTAAAAGATTTGACTTCTTTTCAAGTCGCAGCAGATTAAACAAATTAACATGTTTTACACAAATTACAATCATTCAGCTTTTCAACAGATTTAACAGATTTAGCAGCTCAGGCGGTTCAACAGATTTACCAGATTAGGCAACTCAACAGATTTAGCGGATTAGGCAAAATTAGCAGATTAGGCGATTCAACATATGTAACAGTTTAGGTAATTCAACAGATTAAACAGGTAACAGGTTTAGCAGATTATGCAAATTTAGCACAATAAGCAGATAACAGTTTTAGCCGATTTAAACATTCCTTAAAGTCCTATTCACATATCTTGCCTAATTCATAAGGTAAGCCTAAACTTATATGCCCAAATTATGGTCATAATCCACCATATAACATATGTCCCAATTTTTAGTTTAACTTGCATAGATCAGAATATTCTCCAAAATCCTCACATATAAATTATGCCAAATATAGCCATTGATTACAATGCATGTCACATATCCAAAAACCCTCCCTTACTTAGGTGTATTCACACTTAATAATTATCCAATCTTAATATGGATCTTTACACCTAAGTTAAATGCAAATTAGTTCTCTTTTTTCCAAATTTCAGACTATAATATATATAGTATGTCCAGATCTAGATCTTGAATTACAACTTGTACTATGCATCCAAATCAGTTACATGTTCACAGTTAAACTTTACGCCACAAATCCAAGTCATATGTCCAATATTCTTTATGCCTCAAAACTCAAGACATATGTTAAATACACTGTCTAAGATTTATGTTCTAAGTTCAACCTATGTTCTTTATGTTCTAAGTCACAATAATCCTCTCCTTCCAAGTCATAGATCGTCTTATACAATATGCCTCAAATTTATGTCCAGAATTACAACATGCGTTGTATCCTCAAATTAGTTACAAAACAATTATGCCCAAATATGCCTCATTAAATATTCTTCCCAAATTTAGCGTTTATGCGTTCATCTCTTATGAGATCTGACTCAGGCTCGTGGTAGCCTGGCTATCAAACAAAAAGAAAGAAAGGAGGATGAAATACAGAACAAACAGAATAATAAAACAGAGGAACAGATCTGATAAATAAAAAAAGGGCATAATCTCATATTCAGTTTTATAATTATGTCAAGATCATGATTAAAATTCATATCGGAAAATAACTGCACTTGCCTTGATTGGATTATAGAAGAAGAGTTGCAGTAGTTCTCTTTTAATCTTATTCAGATTTGGAAGAAGATGCACTAGTTCTAGTTTTGATCCCAGCAGAGTAGCGATGCCATTATTTTATTTATTTATTATAAAGGTAGAGTATAGCCAGAATGAAATTGTGTGGAGAGAAAGCGAGGTTTGGGGGGTGTTTTTATAGGAGAATAGGGTGGTTTAGAGCCTTCAGATCAGTCCAGAAGTCATCAGAACAACCCAGCTTGAAGACAGGTCATCCAGCCACTCAGAAGGAGACATGTCATCACAGAACACTCCAGAATTCTGTGCTGGATCGGTATGGGCACACTTGGCAGGTGCGCCAGTGTATTTTTGTACTGGCGCACTTCACAAGTGCGCCAGTGTATTCTGGCCTGTTTCCGGTTTTTCTGCCTAACTTCGTTCGTCCATATCTTCTTCATACGGTATCCGTTTTACGCAAACTCGGACTCTATCTCAAGCAGAATTTCGAGACGAACGCAATGGCGCAACCCGTTTCTCTTAATTCTTCTCCTAAAAATTAAGTATATTTTAATTTGTTACTTATACGTTCAAAGAAAATACGGGGTGTTACATTCTCCCCTCCTTAAAGGATTTCGTCCCTGAAATCTTCAAGTTAAGAAGAATTTGCCCTACCATCCAATCATCCATCTACTCATCCATCATCCACAAGCATCCATTGTCCTTAGAAAACTTCTAGTGTTGTATGAACATATGCAAAAGTGTGTGTATATGTCTCTTATCTAATGCAAAGATCAGGCGGTCTACTGATTCGGTTGATCTCCTTAATGCGAACCATGTTGGTGCCATGAGTCCAATTATGTATGCAAGAAATCCTATTGATACAAATCATTTCTATATGTGTGCATAACCATTCATCCAAATGCAACATCCATGTGATGAGTCAATCATTTTGCATCCACAAAAATTGAAAAATGCGCACACATCCATATGTAGTATGAAAGTGTTATTGAGCCGATCTAGTGCCTAGTGTGTGTATATGCATCCACGAGCAACCACTTGCAACCATCAAACATAACATGTCTCAAACACATGTTTACACCGATTAGTTTCTACCTAAAGGTCGAAGACTGATCGATAGGATACAACCGAGTGATAGAAGCTAGTACAATTAAAACAAAAGTCCTATTCCCATTAGACATTGGTTAAGAAAATAAATCCCTAAGTATCAACCCCGAAGACCGAAATCAACATCAGATTAACACTCAGAGAATTACTCCCATTAAACAATGTCAAAACTGGAAATCTACTTCGCGCTTCGAGTAAAAACCCCTAACCTTTTCAGAAATATTTAGATACTTACAGACTACTAGTACAGATCAGATTATCAAATGATTCTAAGGAAACTAAGCATGATAAAACCCCACCATATCCCACAAAAACAGAATGTATGCGTCACAGTCAACTTAACGCTTAACACAGATACCCTCAAACCCCAACCTATCACAAACAAATGAGTCGTAACCCTTATGGGGTTTGAGACTATAGCGGGATCAGAAACAAGACTAGTATTAAAGTGCAGAGACTCAACTATAGAATTAAAATGCTAGAATGATCAGATAAGGAAATTAAACTTTCTACGGAAAACTTTCCACCTTTATCCTATCCACCAACTACGAGAACATTCACCTACCTTCCAGAAGATTATACCCTTTGCCCTTGCCTTCTGGGGCAATCCTTGATCAGATGTCCTGTCTCGCCGCACTGAAAACAACCAGTCTTCTTATATGTTAACAAGTCTTTCTCTAAAGTTGCCCCCATCGCACGGAAAACCCTACGAAGCTCGAAAGAGAATTATCCGTAGGTGAAATTACTGTGGCTACAGATGGAAGTTAGGCACTTCTTTGCCCTTCGACAGGCGTCGTAGTCTCATCATGCCTACGGAACCATGTCGCGATGAGGTTACCTCCCAAAAAGCCAGGAGCCCCGGAGACTCAGAACAGAAAGAAACAAGGATTAAATAGAAAATCAAAAGATAGATATATGGCTTTGTGGACTATGTTTTTCAAAATAAACTTTCCTTTTGAAAATACATCCCTTTTTAAAACCTTTTTGAAAATATTTTTCAAAAACTTTTTATCAAATCTGGTAACCTTCAGCTCTGATACCAAGTGTAACACCCCACCTCCGTTAAGGTCACTCACAAAGGGAATGCCTTAACTTTGATGGAGCATTTTAGTAGACAGAACAGAAATTTACAAGACAGATAAAACAGTACTTGAAAAATTAATAACTTTATTACAACAGAAAACGAAGTAAGTTTGGTTACATCTTTTCAAATCACGATATCAAAATTCAAGTACAAAATATCAGCCTTGTACAAAAGCCTTCAGAATGCATAGTTTTTTAAATCATAATCCCCAACATAAACTGCCATAGAAAGATAGAGCTAAGGCCAAGCGGTACTTCAATTAGAGAAAATCCGAATCAAGCTCCTATACTTCCACCATAAAAAACCTTGGGGGGGGGGGGGAAACGGAAGAAAAGGGGCGAAAACAAGCAAGGTCAGACATAAAGTCTGGCAAGTCCAGTGACTTTCAGCATATGAACAGACAATAATATCATGACATGAAAATAAAGCTGGATAATAGAAAATAGCAACAGGAGTAACTGGTATACTTAAGCTAAACAGAAGAAACGGAATGATATAGCCCATGTTATGCTTCTTACTTATATTTTACTTCTCTACACTAATACTAGTATAACAGAATTAGGCGTTACCCTAATGTCCAAACTGAAACAGAAACGAAACAGAATAATCTATACAGGAACAGAATGCCAATAATGGGCCTTTACCACCCCAACAGATAGAAGGTACATAAACGAAATCAGAGACGGAAACAGAATAATCCCTACAGAAACAGAATGTTAGAATTAGGTGTACACTAGTAAATGGGCCTTTACCACCCCAACAAACGGTACCATGCAGAACAGACAGGTGTTACCACCCAACAGAAACAGACGGTACCCCAATGGAAACAGACAGAACTAAGTGTACCCTAAATCTACCCCAAGCGATCGGCTCCCTAATACATAAATACCATGTGCCAGCTCCACAGAAGGGTGTATCACTCCCCAAAGTGGAAACCTTTAAATGACACAGACCTATTTACAGATGTCACGGCGTCTTACATCCTCAGAGGCAGACCGGGATCCATGCACGCACATGACCCGGTTGGAATGCACCATCAACACCCCTCGCCATTATCAGAATTAACCACTTATAATTAGTTCAGTAAGCGTGCCCGGACCCTACCTACTGTTGGGTCATAGTTTTGATACCAGAAAGGGTTACTGACTAATATGGGTCCCAAACAACCGATGACACAAGTATTTTCCCTCCTAACCATGTGTCCCCAGACTAACAGATTTCATATTAACTTGTTTACAATTTTTAGGCCTACAAAGTTCAGAATCAACTAGTTCACAGACCAGAGAATCAAGTCAACAGGTTTTCAGACTAATGGATCAGATGTATAGTTTTAACAGACTTACAGATTGTCTAACATTGTATTGGGCCTACAGATTCACGAAACAGGTTTATTAATTCATCAGTCCAGTTGGTTTAGCCTTATCTACCCAACACGTTTTAGAAATCATATTTATCTCAGATTTGCATTAATTAAATATTAATGTGCAGACCTCTCACATTAGGTCCGTAGCTTGTGGCCGCTGGATAAGCCGGGCGGTTCCGGGCAGACTTCTGCCACAAGCCAGACCTAACCTCGTGTCTAAGCATATTTTAGTTATGCCTACGACCTCTCACATTTGACTAGTAGTTTGCGGTTGCCGGTTAAGCAGGTTGGGTCCGGGCAGGCTTCTACCGCAAACATGAGTCTAACCTCGTGTCTCAGCATTTTTATTTTAACCAGTTTATTGCATTACAAATTATACAAATATCAAACTAATTATGTCAATTTAATAGATTTGACTTCTTTCCAAGTCGCATCAGATTAAACAAATTAACATGTTTTACACAAATTACAATCATTCAGCTTTTCAACAGATTTAGCAGCTCAGGCGGTTCAACAGATTTAGCAGATTAGGCAACTCAACAGATTTAGCAGATTAGGCGATTCAACATATGTAACAGTTTAGGAAATTCAACAGATTAAACAGGTAATAGGTTTAGCAGATTAGGCAAATTTAACACAATAAGCAGATAACAGTTTTAGCCGATTTAAACATTCCTTAAAGTCCTATTCACATATCTTGCCTAATTCATAAGGTAAGCCTAAACTTATATGCCCAAATTTTGGTCATAATCCACCATATAACATATTTCCCAATTTTTAGTTAAACTTGCATAGTTCAGAATATTCTCCAAAAACCTCACATATAAATTATGCCAAATATAGCCATTGATTACAATGCATGTCACATATCCAAAAACCCTCCCTTACTTAGGTGTATTCACACTTAATAATTATCCAATCTTAATATGGATCTTTACACCTAAGTTAAATACAAATTAATTCTCTTTTTTCCAAATTTCAGACTATAATATATATAGTATGTCCAGATCTAGATCTTGAATTACAACTTGTACTATGCATCCAAATCAGTTACATGTTCACAGTTAAACTTTACGCCACAAATCCCAAGTCATATGTCCAATATTCTTTATGCCTCAAAACTCAAGACATATGTTAAATACACCTTATGTTTTCAATACAACATGCCCAATTATATGTCCCAGATTTATGTTCTATGTTAAACCTTTGTTCTTTATGTTCTAAGTCACAATAATACTCTCCTTCCAAGTCATAGATCATCTTATACAATATGCCTCAAATTTATGTCTAGAATTACAACATGCGTTGTATCCTCAAATTAGTTCCAAATCAATTATGCCCAAATATGCCTCATTAAATATTCTTCCCAAATTTAGCGTTTATGTGTTCATCTCTTATGAGATCTGGCTCAAGCTCATGGTAGCCTGGCTATCAAACAAAAAGAAAGAAAGGAGGAAGAAATACAGAACAAACAGAATAATAAAACAAAGGAACAAATCTGATAAATAGAAAAAGGGCATAATCTCAGATTCAGTTTTATAATTATGTCAAGATCATGATTAAAATTCATATCGGAAAATAACTGCACTTGCCTTGATTGGATTATAGAAGAAGAGTTGCAGTAGTTCTCTTTTAATCTTATTCAGATTTGGAAGAAGATGCACTAGTTCTAGTTTTGATCCCAGCAGAGTAGCGACGCCATTATTTTATTTATTTATTATAGAGGTAGAGTATAGGCAGAATGAAATTGTGTGGAGAGAAAGCGAGGTTTGGGGGTGTTTTTATAGGAAAATAAGGTGATTTAGAGCCTTCATATCAGTCCAGAAGTCATCAGAACCACCCAGCTCGAAGACTGTTCATCCAGCCACTCAGAAGGAGACACGTCATCACATAACACTCCAGAATTCTGTGCTGGATCAGTATGGGCTCACTTGGCAGGTGCGCCAGTGTATTTTTGTACTGGCGCACTTCACAAGTGCGCCAGTGTATTCTGGCCTGTTTCTGGTTTTTCTGCCTAACTTCGTTCGTCCATATCTTCTTCATACTGTATCCGTTTTACGCAAAGTCGGACTCGATCTCAAGCAGAATTTCGAGACGAACGCAATGGAACAACCCGTTTCCCATAATTCTTCTCCTAAAAATTATGTATATTTTAATTTGTTACTTATACGTTCACAGAAAATACGGGGTGTTACAGATTTATTTTCATAATGTATTCCCATCTATATCCGTGGTAGCAAGTAATTTCTTTACTTTTCTTACTTTATTTATTGAGGCTTACTTGCAACCACGTTCTCAGAAATAGATCATTTAGGGAAATACATCACTTTTCCTTCGCATCACACTAACTCAATTCATTACATCGCTTCCTTTCTTATTTTCTGAGTTAGACATTTAATTACCATTATTTCCATTTAATTATATTTTGTTACGTACATATATCTATATATAAAAGCACTAAACCTCTCACATTAAGCCTACACTTGTGGATGCGGGATTTGTCGGGCGGGTCCGGGCAGACTTCTACCACAAGTTGACTTAAACTCGTGTCTTAGTACCATTACATGTTTTTTATTTTGCACTTAGGCCTCTCACATTTGGTTCAACATTAGTGGCTTCTGGATATGCCGGTCGGGTTCGGGTAGACTTCCGCCACTAATGCAACCTAACCTCGTGCCATAAGTGTAGTTACAATTTCTAATTGTAATCCTAGGCATATTCACCTTCATTCAACCATTTTGTTCATATCAAATTGCACTCCCATATTAATGTCTCAAAACGTAATATATGTTATGTTCCAAAATCCCATTGACAATTATTCCTTAAATCCCAATATGTGTCGCATGTCTTTCTTCATGTAATTAACTTTATTTAAAATAAAGTGTAATTCTCCAAAAGTGTATCATTTACCCAAAATCTCAATTATTTTAATCTAACAAGTTTAACATGTCATTTATTCAATAATATGCCCCAAGTGTATTATATAATTACAACAATAGTAATCATTGCATATATTCTAACAAGTTTATACAACATATAATCATTCCAATACTTTAATTGATTCATCGTACGTACTATTCATGTTAACATCTCAACTATTTATAACAATAATTTATAATTAACTTGGCAATTTCACTATTTATAACATGAGGAATGCTAAACGATAATCATAATATTATCTGAAGGCTATAGTTTAATCCCACTTACCTTTCATGCTTTCACCAAATTTTGGATTTGATCTGTTCTATCATCCATTGTATTCATTTCCCCTTTAATCTGATTTGAAACCTAATAACGTGGATCGACTATTTTCATTAAAAGAGAAGGGAAAGAAAATAGGAAGAATATGAATAGATTGGATCTGGGACGTTACCTTGCTTTTCACGTAATTCTGAACGCCTTTTAATAAAAACACCAATCTCTTCCTTCCAGATCTTAATTTAAGATTTTCCAATTTATGAATATAAATTTCTGAATATGTCTGAGGAGAGAGAGAGAGAGTGGGAGCAATGGCGAAGCTCCAGCGTAGCCACCGAATTATGAGATTTTGGGTTAGGCCTAGGGTCTTATTTATAGGAGTAGCGGAGGGACCAGGACCCTTAGATCAAAATCTAAAACACCAGAATCGTCCACATCAAAGAAGGTTTCGGATTCGCGGGAGGGTCGACCTCTAGGTCGACCCCGCTTTAGGTGGATCGACCCCTAGGCCGACACCCCTGTTGGTGGGTCGACCCCAACGGTCCATTTTTCCTCCGAACTTTCCGACCCGCGATTTTGATTTTTGAACTGATTTTTGAATTTTATGGATATATTTATTTAATATATATATATATATATATATATATAAGCTCCTTATATGTATACAAACTTCTAATTCTTATAACTTCTTCATACGGTGTCCGTTTTACGCAAACCAGGTGTCTATCTTGACCAGAATTTCGAGATGGACGCAATGGCGCAGTTTATTTTACTTAATTCTGAATATTTAATTAAGTTATTATTATTTTATTATCTTAAAAATACGGGGTGTTACAATACAAGTATTTCCATGCCAATCAGTCTTGGTTGGGCACTGATGCTTGATAGGTCGACAGAAAAGATCGAAAGGATATAAAGCCGGACTCGAAATAACATCAAAATGTTGGGGATTGTGGAATGGATCGTTAAGGCAAAACAAACACAAGAGAGAGGGTAAATAGTGTTTCTGAGAATTTAAACAAAATCTAAAAATTATGTGATAAACTATATGAATCACTCACCATAGAAACAATCAAAAACACAGAATCAAAAATAAACACAAAAATAAAATGTAGAAAAGTAAAGAACACACCGGATTTTATACTGGTTTGGAGTTGCTCGTACGTCCTGTCCCACACAACGCTGGATTGCACAGAGTTTTATTACTATATCAATATCCAATTACAATCCTCCTTAATTTCACGGCTACAAGGGATACCGCTGATTCCACACACACTTGATCAAGTATGCCCTCCTTGATTTCACGGCCACATGGGATACCATTGATTACTTACACAACCTAAACAATTACAAACAACCTTATAACTCTTCAATAGCAATTGATTCAGAGAGTAATGAGTAGAGAGTGAGAAGAAAAGAAGTATAATGAAAATAGAATTGAATTCGACACAGTATAAGTGTAGAAATCATAAAAATGATAAGATATAATGGTGTAAAGAAAGCGAATGAAGATAGAGAAGAAGAATGATGATTTTTTTTTGAAATCAGCCTCTATTTATAAGATTTGAAAGGTTGCAACGTTTCTGAACCGTCACAAATAGTGAAAAGACACATCCTTTCAATTTGAAAAAAATGACAGTTATATGTCGACATAGGCATAAATGTATGTCAACATATGCATGTGTAAAACTAAATTTTGAGCATTTTTGAAGTGTTTTGATATATATATATATAAGAATATATATATATATATAATTATGGAAATTCTTGAATTAAAACATAGTGTTATAAATGAATATGATAAAGTAGAAAATCATATGAAAGTATAAATATAAACAAATTTATAAAATTATAGAGTTAAAACTATATAAATATAAAGTAAATAAAAGTATAAATATATAAAACTTATAAAACTTGAGTTTGAAATCAGAAGTAAAGTAATCAAAATAGAGAAGATAGAGATTAAAAGTGGAATTTGAAAATAAAATTTGAAATCAGAAACATAATTTGAATTTAAATCTGAATTTGAACCTAGAGTGCTATTCAGAGTCTTACATAATTTAGACTTTATTATTGTATTTGTCTTGAACTCTTGAAATCTTGATTACTTGTAACGACCCGTCTTTTTGCCCGATTTTTCGCTGGTAATTAAACCAACTTAAACCGCTTATAAAGACGAATTGTTATGGGTACATACATATATTGAACAAAATAGCAGAACTTTTCATTGCATAATACAACATTACATCAGAGCTACATAGAATATCAGAGTTACAACATATACAACGGAAGAAAAGTAAATATACTCGCAGCGGAAGAAATCATATGAAATAGCGGAAGCTCCAAATCCTAGCTTGAACTCAAATCTCAGGAAGCGCTCCAAGTCCAGCTCTAACGATCTATAACTGTAAACTAAACTGTAACTGCCCGTGTAAAAATTAGTGGGCACCCAGAGTTTAGGAAGGAACAATAAACTCCAGGTCAGTCATGGGACTGGTGTGAGAACATAAAACAGTTCTTTACATGATTTATTTAAAGTTGGGAAATTTACCGGACCACGCCGCTACTGCGGAACGGGTTTACTCCATGTGACTTCCCGTGCATATAAATTCGCAATGACTTCGAGAAAAATGAAGCTATCATAAGCTCGTCCCACATCACACAATGCAAGCGCACACCAGATGGGCGAGTTTATCTTATGATAACAAAACATGCCTTCATACGTAAAAATCCTCTTTTCAGTACTAAATATAGTGTGGAAAACCATTTCACAATTAAATGTATTAATCCTAGACAGCATAATACCCATAATATTATGTCGCCATATATATACACAATCAAAATCGTATGGCTCGTATTGGAGGTTTGGGTTTCCAACTTGATGATTCCTGGCACGAAAGATCAATCGGAACACAAACGAGATGTAATCGCGGGTTTTTCATCCAGACGCGGATACCAATACAAATCGCGAGGTAGATCAACGGTTTTCGACCAGACACGGCCCCCCGAACATACCTTATTCCATAAGTTATAAGTGGTTCCCCACTGCTGCAGCGGTCATCATCGATTCGTAAATATATACATAACCAAACCGCCAGTTTCTCATCATCCGGGGTGTGAGGTTTGTCGATGTCACGTCATACACAAAGCATGCTTAGATAAGCAATGCCCTGATCATACAAGCTCATTTCATATCTTAAGTATGTCACATTGTCCATTCACAACATAACCACTGATTTCTGTCATTACATAACCATTTTGAGCTCGTACGTCACAAACCAGAACATATCAACGGAAATCAGTGTTCTGCCGTCAATTACAATGTCAGGCGCACAATCCATACCAGTCCATTCTGGGTTTGAACAGAACAAAATCCGAAAATCTCCAAATACGCTCAGACCTCATGCCACCAATAGACTCGTATTGAGTGATCAGCCCAACCGAGACATCAGCGGCCATCAATCCAAGCAATTCGAAGATCATCGGTCTTCATTTGTCGTTTGATCAAGTCTCGAACAACGTCATATTATTACTTGGAATGGTTTCGAATATATATATTCGATCCCGGTCTTCCCAAGTAATAAGCGTGTTTTAAAACAGTTGTTATGAATCATGCAGAAAATTTCAATTTAAATCTCCTTCCATATCATTATCAATTCTTCTATCATCGAGGTTGGATTATATTGCATAACTTGTTATCGCCCTACCATTCTTTGGAACAAAATACACTTGAAGTCTTATATTTTCAAACAAAAATGTTTAATCGTTGTCATCCTTTCATAAGTTTCCAACTTTACAAAATTTAAATTGGTTTAGCTCTCAATCAAAATTTTCATCCAACTTATGTTTCAATAGACTTCAACGATTTATTATCCAACCTCACTCCTTAACTTAGGAAAGTATTAAATTGCCTTGAAATCAAATACTAGATTAAATATAACCAAGCTCATTTTGTTCTTACATTTCCAAACTTAAAACCAATAATATTCGTAAATATTATACAGAAATGACTTTTAAATCTTTAAGATATTTAACAAGCTCTTTCATAAATCTAACAAAACTTCAAGTGTAAAACTTATCCATACTCAAATCATTTATAACAACGTTAAATGTTACTAAAAGTGCTGCAGTGGTTAATTAGATCAAATAGATCCAAAATATTTCAAAAAAAAATTCGAGTAGTTCAAGTTACATAAAAAAAATGATTTATCAGTTTCCATATAACGTTCAAATGAAATGCCTCGTCATTTTCATAATAAATTCAATCTTTATAACTTAACTTTTTAAACCATTTTCCGAATGTTTTGTATTTCTATTCGAATACAAATAGTTTTCAAAAATCATCAATTTAACTTCCTAAATGTTTCAAATTACCATGAAAAGTTTAAATAAAAATTTTCCACATCCCGAAAATTCATGGTTAAATCAAGGGAAGGAGGGTTAAATTGATTTCTCCGCATAAATCCATAACCATGGTGAGTGCATTTCATATAATCCAATTCGATGATATCAGACGATCATACAACATACATGCATCATTTATTTCAACACAACAATCAAATTTCGTGTAAGTGTTACATTCCATAACGCTCACAAAATTTCACTTCATGTCATCCACTTCATGCAAACAACAAATTCATAAATACGCGTTGAGTCACTAACACGCTTTGATATGATTTTTTTTT
The DNA here is from genome assembly GCA_030737875.1 of Allium sativum. Lineage (NCBI taxonomy): Eukaryota > Viridiplantae > Streptophyta > Magnoliopsida > Asparagales > Amaryllidaceae > Allium > Allium sativum. The sequence goes on along the minus strand of CM060921.1, from coordinate 40,206,327 downwards.
CTTTTTATATTGATAACTATAGCAATATTATCTACCAATTTCATGGTATTATTTCAAAACTTGCAAACTAACAGTTCATGCAACCAATACCGTATATTATCACAACCATCAACGTAAGCAACATGTCATGAAATTATATAAAATTTAAATTTACGGGTTCTCACCTGCATTGCGCTCCGTTTTCTTTCGCTAATCGGGTCTTCCTACTGTAAGCGGACTACCTAAAAACTATTATGCGTTAAATCCTCTTTTTTTTGCAACAACTTAATTTAATGTATATATATAAATCGTTACAAACATATGTACTTACACTTGCTCTCTTCACTACACAAAATGTCGGGGCTCGCGGACGCCACTGTTTTTCTTCTAAGCGATCTTTTTTTTTATAAGCGGCGAACTGTTTTGTTTTTATTTTTGTTTTAAAAGGGAACTTGCCTGCGGGTTCAAGGAAATAACTCACGAGTTTGATACATAGCAAACTTCACTACTTTCTTCTCTCTCCTATACTTCCTAAAGTTGTTGGTTAAAAACGAAAAAAAAGAAGTTCGAGCTGATTATAGATGGGGGAAGACGCGGATCTTGAAGGAGGAGAGGAGCGAAAGTGTACGGACTGGTGGTGGAGTGATCAGTAGCGAGGTGTGGGTGGTTTGACTCGCGGGATTGAGGTGATGCAAGTGGTGCGTTGGCTTAGCAAATGGGAGCGGAGGTGGTGGTTGAGGCCTGGCGTGGGCTAATGGTCGAGGAGAAGAAGTTGAAGGGAAATGCTGGGTGGACTTTGATGGTGCGAGGGGGAGACGAAGTGTGGAGGATGTGGTGTTGTTAGTGACAACCGACGGCGGGCGGTGGGGTTATGGCCGAGGTGAGTGGCTTCCGGTTAAGTCGGGATGGATGGTGGTATGTACGGGAGCGAAGGTGGGTTAACTGAAGAAGAGCAGAGCTGAACGCGAATAGTGGAGCGGCTTAGGAAGCTGAAGCGTGTTGTGGAGGTGATGGAGCAGGGTGGCGGAGCTGCTTGCTGCTGAGTGGATGAACGGTGGGCGGATTTGCCGGCCTGAGGATGTGGTTGATGGGGTACAGACGGCGATGGAACAGTGGTGGAGGAGTTGGAGTTGGTTGGCGTTGGAGTTGAAAACAAGAAGGAGGAGGACGGAAGTGTGAAAGGTGGTGGGTGCGAGAGCTGTTTTGGAGGGGAATAAGGATTTAAGAAGAAGGAGGACGGGGTAAAGATGAGCTGACGAGCAGAATAGGTTTTGCAATTCTTTTATGGTGGGAGAAAAGTGAATGCGGACATGAGAACCAAGAGGGGATGCGTGTACAGGAGACTTTTCTCCTTTCCCAAAACGAAATCATCACATAAAAAAAGCTGTCGTGTTCTCCTCTTTATTTGATTTTGAAATTTTAAATTTTCATATAATTTTCAGCTGAATTAATACACTTGGCATCCTATTCTCTGGCAAAAGGACACCTCATTTTTATTTGAAATTCAGCCAATGCATGAGAGCCAAAATGGCTTATTTATTTATTTATTTGTAAATTTGAATTTTTGCTACATCCTTGTAACACTTATATTTGTATCTAATTCTATATATATATAATCAATACACAAAATGTTATACTTATAAATTTCAATTATTTACAGTATATCTATTGTTTCTAAAATTAACAAAAATTATTATTCTATTTAATTTGCTTAACAATGAAAAATATATATAATCATCATATGACGTCAAAATGTTACATTACTTAAACATATATTATTTCGAAACTTTATATAAACCAAGCAATTAACAAATAAAAATTGCTATATAATCATCATAAGTTATAAAATTTAAAATTCACAAATCTCCATATGTAAATAAAACACTATTACTTTACATATATATCCTACCCAATATAAATCTAAATAAAATTTCGAATATATATATAATCAAATCATCACATGTTATCAAATAATGTTACTTAAAATTTTAATATATATACTTATGTTACCAAATCGAAAAATAAAATTTCTAAATATTTGAAAAATCCATATCTTGTGTTATAATCATCATAAATCTTAAAATTTGAAATGTACTATTTTATACATTACAAATCATGTTCTTATATAAATAAAAATGTAGATCATCAGAATTTGATAATATTAGTACAAAATAAATTTTTATAAGTCACCATATCTTTAAATAAATTTGCTTTTACAAACAAATATATATATCAAACCAAAATGTAGCACTTACAAAAATCAGTACTTAAATTTAAAAATTTAAATTTATTCTTAGATAACTAGACCATATTACTAAAATTGTATTCAACTTGGTAAAAAATCTTGGGTTGTTACATTCACTCCACCTCTTACGACTTTTCGTCCTCGAAAAGGGAAATGAAAACATTTAAACCTATATGATTTAAACCAAAACCCTTCTACGGTTTGGAAACATATCCTAAGGTACTAGAATAAACAGACTAATATTACCACATAAAACATACATATCATAATCATCTATCAGACCACACAATCGAGTCAACATACAAAAGGTGTAACTATCTGTAACATCCCGAATTTTAACAACCCGTTAAAACAAGAAATCAAGGCAGAATTAAATTTTAAATTCAGAAATAAGGGAAATGGGTTGCGCCATTGCGTTCGTCTCGGAAAAATACGCGAAATAGAGTCCGAGTTTTCGAAAATCGGAGTCCGTATGACCAAGATATGGCCAAAACAAGATTTCAGAAGACTTTCAGGCAGACTACCCGTGTCGACTGTAGTGTCGACACCCAAGTCGACCTGCCCCCCCTGTGTCGACTGTAGTGTCGACTCCCCCTCTGTACAGGTCGACCAGGTCGGCCTGGGGTGGCCCAGAACCCATTTTTGAGGCCCGGGACGAGTTTTGATGGTCCGGATGGGTTTTAGGGTTAATCCGATGGCTGAAATGAATTGCTACACCTATAAAATAACACCTAGACCTAGCCTAACTCACACAAATTCATATGACACCAAAATGCTGCTAAAATCCCTCTTGAGCCATGGCCGCCGCCTCCAAATTAAAGCTTAAGCGTCCAAACTTGATTCAAAACAAAGATCAATGCTTCTACAACAAATTCAAGAGAATAGATCAATGACGTTGCAACGTTCTACGACAATTTCAGTTCTTAATTTGCTAGCCATGCTCTGTAAGTTCTAGTTACCTTCCGATTTAAATATTTAATTATAATGTGGCCATGAATTAAAGTGGAATTGGATTAAGTATGTTTATCGATCCAGATCTATTCTTGTTTCTTCTTGGATCTTGGAAACTTTTCTATTTTCACTCTCATGTCTAGTTCATAACCTATCAAGCCTGTTGTAATCTTAATATGCCTGTGATGATGTTTTCTCTCCGATCTTATTTTGGTGCAAAATTCTACCTTTCCTCTATTTGTTTTCTTTTGATGAACCTTAGTCAATTTCTGACCTAGGCCTAAACTGCGATTTGCGTGCGATTGAATACGGGGGAAATATTGGGATATTGCCTTGTTGGATATATGTGTTTGGTACAATCGAAGGCATAATATGAAAACTGGATACTTGGGTATTATTGTCATTAACACGAAATTTGAATTTGGGTATTATCATTATAATTAAAGTTTTGCTAGCTTGGGTAAATTGGGGTAAACATGGAATACATGTAGTTGGTATGAAACTTGACCTATGTAAAATATGGAAAGAATATTGATACATATATTTGGCTAAAAAATGATCTATGTGAATTGGGCATAGCTTTGTAAACAGGTAAACTATGAATCTTGATATATGTATAAAAAGGCATGAAACTTGGTATATATGTAAATTGTCTATGATTAGGCATATATAAATTTGGCATACATGTAAACAGGCATGAATTGAACTTATGTAAATTTGATATGAATTGGGCCTATGTAAAACTGACATGTAACCTAGAAATTGGGCATATGTTAATTATGTGAAATTTGTAGTTGAAACACATATGATAATTTATGTCTTGAAAAAGGGGCTAATATGAACACGCCTAAGTGGTTTTTGAGTAGTTGGCATGTAATAGCCTTAAAGGAGGGATAAATATAAATTGAGATAAGTTGCCTTTAATGGCCTAAGATAAATTGTGGTAAAATTGGTATGATTTTGCATACCATTAATAGATGAACATAATTGAGTCAATTATGGACATCGTTAAATTAGGAATTAATTGATAAGTTGAATAGGGGAAATAAATTCAAATTGGGGTAAAAGATTATAAGTGATAATCAATGCTTAGGACACGAGGTTGGACTCATTTGTGACGTAAATCTGCCCGGAACCGCCCGGCGAATCCAGTAGTCACAAATGTCAGCCCAATGTGAGAGGTCCTAGGCCCAAATTAAAAGCGTATCAGTTGTAAAGACACGAGGTAAGACTCTTTTATGGTGTAAGACTGCCTGGACCCGCCCGGCAAATCCAGCTGCCATAAATGTCAGTCTAATGTGAGAGTTCTTTATAAGGTTACGGCCTTAATGAATTAAGAAATACTTAACCAGATAAACATGTGGTGGGACATGGGGGTTAAGTGGGTGACCTGTGGGTGACATGTGGAAATACGAATAGTAATACTTAACCAATTTCAACATGTTAACTAAATTGGTGGGTAGGGTTAGGTTAATCTGGACACTTAACCAATTTAATATGTTGACTACGGGAGTGGGTAAGGTTAAGAAAATGTTTAACCATTATAACATGATTAAACTGCACTAGAGAGTGAGGTTAAGTTAATGAGAACACTTAACTAATACAATGGGTCAATTAGACAAGTGGTTGCGGTCAAGTAGTAACACTTAACCAACATAACAGGACAAGCGGGTGGGTTAAGTTAACTTGAATAAGTTGATAACACTTAACCATTATAATATGACTAGTGGATGGGGTTAAGTTAACATGCACTTAACCAATCTGATGTGATGCGTGGTAGGGTTAAGTAACTCATGGGGTTAAGTTAACAAGAAAATTCTTGACTAATGTAACCAGATAGTTGAACGGGGTTAAGTTAATAAACCACACTTAACCAATCAAACATAATAAGCGAGAAAGGTTAAGTTAACTAAGGTAAACACTTAACCATGGTAACATAACGAGTAGAAGGGTTAAGTACATATCGTGTTGGTGGGTAATATTAGTAAATACAGGCCCACATACACTTAACCATTAAATACACATGCTTGAATCAGTAGCAGGGTTAAGTACACATCAGGGTTGGTGGGTAATATTAGTAAATATAGGCCCACATACACTTAACCATTAAATACACATGCTTGAATCAGTAGCGGGGTTAAGTACACATCAGGGTTGGTGGGTAATATCAGAGAATATAGGCCCACGGACTTAACCATTAGAAAAACCTCGTAACGGGGACCCATTTCAGCAGTAACCCACATTAGGTATCAACGGAACCCTGAGCTAGGCAGGGTGGGGCACGATTACTGGGCTGATTATAAGAGTTCAAATTAGCGGCGGTTGGTGCAGCAGTGCAGGTTCTAACGGAGTGCGGGCGTGCACACACTTCGGCGCAGAAAATTTAGCCACTGGGCATCAGTAGGTATAAAGCTGTGCATCTTGATTGTGTCAGGGTTGCCACCATGGGACTTGATACACCCCATGGTGGGACCAGCACAGGTATCTACAAGTAGGGGGCCGTGTGACACAAATGAGAACTAGGTCAAGTAGGGAGCCGATCAATAAGGTAGTAAGGGTGCATCGAATATATACATGGCCATTGGGGTGATCGAGGTGGAATCCTCATACTCGATGTACACCTGAAGGCTACCATAATTGCGGGGATTGGGATCACGTTGTAATCATTATATAACACGGGCTACTAGTTGGGACACTAGTAGGGGGTACGGATCCTTGTTACACAGGACACTAGTTGGGACACTAGTAGGAATACAGATCATTCAATGTAAGACACTTATGAGGATGCTAGTTATGTGGTGCAGAGAAAATAGATATCGTTTTAATGGTAAAACTTAGAAACCTTGCGATGTTATTCTTGATAGAACCATGCAGTGGGATACTTGATAGGAATTATGGGACGTTATACTTGTTTCATCGTGCCCGAAGTTTATCTTGTTATCTTAGTTTATCTTGCCTACCTTGTCATCATGCTTATGTTTACTTTCAGTTTATTCATGTCATGTTATCTTTACCTATTTTTATGCTGAAAGTCACTAGGACTTACTCAGTCTTTATGACTGACCCGTTTTGTTTCGCCTCCTTTTCTTCCGTTCCCCCCCCCCCCTCAGGTTCACAGGGTGAGAATACAGCTTAGTTCGGATCTTACCAAGCTCCAAGGCTCTTTCATGTATGGCTTGGATTTCTCATGGCTATTGCTTGCTTTGCTTTATTGGGGAATACTGCAGTTTGTTTTTATGCTTCTTTGTTTTTAAGCAAGACAGATATTTTAACTATGAAATTGGGTATTGGAAGTTGATGGGCTTTTCTTATAAACATTTATATTTAATAAATGATTTGAAGAACTTCCACTTTATTTTCCGCTATTTTATATATGTCTGTCTTGTAATATTTCTGTTCCAGTACCCATAATACTCCATTGAAGTTAAGGCATTCCCTTTGTGAGTGACCTTAACAGACGTGGGGTGTTACATTTGGTATCAGAGCAGAAGGTTACCAGACTGGGCAAAAGTTTTCAAAAACCTTCTAAAATTATTTTCAAAACGTTTACAAAGAAGCAAATTTTCAAGAAAATTTTGTTTTGATTAAAAGGCATATTCTCCAGAGCCATATGCACTATCTTTTGATTCTCTCTTGAAATTTCTTCTCTCTCTTTTCACCATAGTTTCATAGGCATCCGACACATGTCGGAGGGCAAAGGTGAAGGGACCCGAAACTTCCCCGGTCTCCGAAGAGATGAGAAAGAACGAATTACTGTGAGGACAAGACAAAACAGAACGCAGACGGAAGAACATTTCATTGTTATTACAACAATTCCATCAGATACAAGAATATACAGAGTATAAATGAAGAAATTACATTCGATGAATATCATAGATTACAATAAATTACATAGCAGCGGAAAAATAATGCAAAGCACAACTGAAGGTGATATACGGATACAGAGCTTTCCGGATATCCTTCCAGCTGTAAACCAGGATCCTGTGAATATAAATCTGCAAAACCAAAACTACTAGCTGCCCGTGCTGAAAATAGGGGCACCCAGAGTTTAGGTTAAAACAATAAACTCCAGGTCAGTCATGTGACTGGTGTGAGAACTAAAACAGTTACTTAAAGCTTTACTTTAAAAGAGAGTAATTCAAGGGACCACGCCGTATGACACGGAACGGGTTTCCTCCCAAGAATACCAGTGCCTAGAATAAACAACGCAATGCTTTTTCGAAAAATGAAGCTATTATAAGACCCAGGTCCCATCACACAATGCAACGCAAGCCGGAGGATAGGGTTTTACCTTATAACAACCAAACATGCTTTGTACGTTTAAAACAAATCATTTGATACTGTAATAAGTGTATAGTGTCAAAACAATTTCAATCATAAATATAAATCATAGACGGCATGAGTGCCCCATCCCACTATGTCGCCATACTAGGCTCTACAAATAAAGCCGAAATACACGTATTGGAAATTGGATTTCTGCCATGAGTCGAGGCAAGGGGCAAGCTCCTCTCCGCACTCGAGACACTCTAGCAAATATCTCCGGACTACACACTCTGGGCAATCCTTGGATCTTCAGGGCCGGTCCTCACTTACGTTAGAGGATTAGTTATTCCTGAACACACGTTTCCCGGTCCTTATAGACCTATAATCGAGGCGCCTCATCCAACAACCACATAGGTGAAAAGTATATAAATGTCAGGGCTGGTAAGTCACTGACACCACCAAAGCTAGAAAGAAACGTCGTGCTCTCCCTGCAGTCCGTATCCCGTTTTTGACTCATACCGAGGTGTGAGGCCCGCGAATTCACGTTATACACAAAGCTGCCACATAGGCTGTACTTTGATCATCAACCACAAGACTTTGCTTTTCAACAGAAGCCTTGATCATTGCATCTTAGCGTGCCACACAGGCAATTCATGCCATGCGACTGATGTCCATCGATATACAACCTCTGAGCTCGTACGTCTCAGAGAAGGGCGTTAAGCAAAATAATATATTCTCCGCCGCCAAACAGATGTATATTTAATAGAAATCAATCAACACAGAATAAAATCCAATGTCAGACACACAATCCATTTACAAGTCCGTTCTGGGTCTGAACGAAACCGGAGGCACTTTCCTCGCATATCCATCGATCTCCAAGTACGTCTGGACGACCACCAACTATTTCCATCCTCTTGGGTGTACAGCCCAATCAGGATCGTCAGTAATTATCCAAACGATGTGAAGACTTCCGGTCTTCGACCGCCGTCTTCATCTTCGACTTATCATCGAATCGATTATTCAGAATGGGTATAAACCCGGACTTTCCGAACAACCCGCGTATATTAAAAACAAATGTTACACAAACACAACATACGCCTCATTCCAATCCATATTCTTAGGGAAAGTTTCCCATTAATTTTATCCAAGATAAATTCTTTAAAATTTATTCTTTAATCTTCCTTTGGATGTCATTTAAATCCAAATTATGGTTTTCCAAACTAGTCGGGATTAGCGAACCACACCGAAGTAATTATTTATTTTATTTCCCAATCCCAACCTATTCATCCCATGAAGCAAAACTGGTAATACTCCATATCTAACACCGCGGTGTTATCGGTAAAATTAATTACCATTTCACGTTCAAATCTAATTAAAGATTTAACTATCTCTTTGGAGCAAAACTGGTAATACTCCATTCTCGTTCATTTTCTAAATTTGATAATTTAGATTACAAATTTACATTTCAATCTAATTGCAAATTCATTAACACTCCTTTTACTGGGTTAAAGAACTAATGTCATTTAAAACACAGTTCACGACAAACCCAAATCACAATCTATTTATCATCGGGTTAAAGAACTAATGTTATTTAAAACACCGTTCACGATAAACCCATTTCAAATTCAATCAAATATATTAGAAATTCCGATTCATTTAAAACCCCTTTTTAAATCTAATTCATTTATTTAAAAATAATTGGGTTTTAAATTTAGTTCAAAACTAGTTCATTTCGATAAAAATCCCTTTTTATCTTTTCAAATATGGAGTTTTTCACCCCAATTTTTCTCAAATCATTTCTTATGATTTTACACAAATTATTTATATTTTTAATAATTTTATCAAGGCCCGTACAGTCGATTTCCAACAACGACCATCGAATTGCACTTACAGTGACCTTTTTCGAATTTGATTTGGACGTATCTCCAAATCCAACCGTTATATTTTGAATTTCTAATATTCGTTAGATAGCCCTTTTCGATACGAACCCAACGGTTCTGGTTTTTGGAGAATCCGACGGTCGGATCTCCCATAATGTCCGTTTGAAATAAATGGTTGAAATTCACGAACTACCACGGCGCGACGCGTTCTATTCAGGCCATTATATTATATATATATATATAATATATATAATGTATATTTCGTCGATTCTATTTTTAAACGAATTTTATAAATAGTTTTGAATTCGTTTCAAAAACATTTCAACTTCCATTTCAATTCAAATCAAAATTGAATTTTTCCTTATAAATTCGTTTTAAAATTCATTTCTATTCAATTCAAATTTCAATTCAATTTGAATTCATTTCAATTCGTTTTCAGTTCAATTCGAATTCGTTTTCTATTCAATTCAAATTGGTTTTCTATTCGATTCAATTCAAAGTGGTTTTCTATTCCATTCAATTTGAAATCGTTTTATATTCAATTCATTTCGAAATCGTTTTATATTCAATTCATATTTGTTTTAAATTCAAAAACCAAATATAATCGATCTAAATGTCGTTCACGTCAAAATAGCGCATCACTAATCAACACGGCTTTATATATTTCATTAATTCTATTTTTCTATTCAACAAATGAATATTTATTCTATTCAATACCCGAATCTATATTTTTGTCAACACACGACTAATCTCAACGAATGAGTACTGTCCATATGTGACCATTTTTGTTATTTGATATATTTTATGAAAATTAAGGTATCTATCATTTGATTTAAAATTAGACTCCAACCGTAAATTAGTAAGAGAACGATTCCCTGAATATTAACCCCGAAGGCTGAAACCAACATCAGATCAATATCCAGGAAACCACCCATCTTATCTATTTTCCAGTTAGTTTCTAATTTTCTATATGATAAAGATGTAAATTTTGTTGTTAAAATATTTCGTTCAACACTTGACTAATCTCAACGGATGAGTACTGTCAACACATGAACCTTTATATTATATTGATAAAGATGTAAATTTTATTATTATACTTTATTTTCTAAATTGGAATGAGGCCCAATCAATCACCATATAATGTTAATTATATGGATTTTCATACAACACATGTATATAATAGCAACGATAAACAATCAAACATCATCCAAAGTGCACTACACTGTATAAGCATCAAATATAGATATCTAACGCTTATAACAGCCTGTCAATCAATCGATCGACATATTTAATCAATCAGGATGAGTGAACTTCAAATTTCATCCCAACACCCGTGTGGGGTTTCAAATCAACAAACACAGATTTTATTTGTGCAGTTGGGCGATGTGTAAAATTTATCGTCCCAATCAATGTCATTCAAATAGGTGTACATAAACAAACCGTCCGGTTTGTAAATGAATATTTTATTTTATTCACATTCACGTTAAAATTTATATTTTTAACAATAAAACATTTTATTTCAACCTATGAATATTCTATTCGGTTCATTTATTAAATAAAATGATATCTTTATTTTTTTCTAATTTATTTTAGAAAATTTCGGCGGTATAACGGTACGATACTAGAAACGGGACATGGCCTAGCCTTATCCCCGGTCTAGTGAAGACCCACGCCAATCACACATCAATCAAATCCATTCCATTTCACCAAACAATTCAATTTCAATCAAATAATTTAACTAATTTTTGCAATCAAACAAACAAGTCCATGGTCTGTGGACGATTGTGTTGGGTGCTACTAAGCACCGTCTGCATCCTAGTATAGATATATAACTAGAAAATGAAATTGAAAGGTGAGAAATTCTCACCGAAAGCTATTCCAACTCCACGCCACTTCATTTAGAGAAATCTTCGTCGTTCTCTCCTTTTGTCGCTTTCGTTGCCCGTAGCCACTATATATATAAAAATCGAATTATTATCTCGCTATTCTATATATAAAAATCGAATTTTTACTTCGCTATTCAATATATAAAAATTGAATTTTTACTTCGCTATTCAATATATAAAAATCGAATTCTTACTTCGCTATTCAATATATAAAAATCGAATTTTTACTTCGCTATTCAATATATAAAAATCGAATTTTTTACTTCGCTATTCAATATATAAAAATCGAATTTTTACTTCGCTATTCAATATATAAAAATCAAAATTTTATTATACCTCGCTATATGGATAAAAATTCCATTTTCACACCGCTACTATATAGATAAAAATTCTATTTTTACCTCGCTATTCAATATATAAAGATCTCGCCTTTTCAACTACAAAGATTTCGCCTTTTCAAATATAAAGATTTCCCCTTTTCAAATATAAAGATTTCGCCTCTTCAAATATAAAGATTTCGCCTTTTCAAATATAAAGATTTCGCCTTTTCAAATATAAAGATTTCGCCTTTTCAAATATAAAGATTTCGCCTTTTCAAATATAAAGATGATATTTTTAATACTCTACTTTATAAAAATTATATTTTTATATTTCACATATGATAAAAATCATATTTTAAACCTTTCTATATTATAAAAATTATACCTTTCTTGTTTTAAAAATTATACCTTTCTTGTTTTAAAAATTATACCTTAACAATGTTATTATATTTATAATCATTGTTGCTATATATAAATTAATTTATAAATTAATTATGCAAAAGAAAACTCACATTCATGGCGAAGACGGAGATCAGGAAGACAAGGGGAGGACTGACCGAACTTTGAACGGCGACTGTGGTCCCTTGGCTTTCAGCGAGCGGCGCAGCTGCTGCTCGTTGCCTTGACCTCACGCTGGGACTTTCTTCGCGACTGGAAGTGGAGGGAGGGGAATCAATGGCGTCGCGGTGGCCTGCTGGTTGAAGGGGGTCGGCGACGAGGTCTTGCGGTGGATTAGGGCGCGGTCTGGTTGGGTTTTGAGTGGGATTCGGGTTCGGGCGGAGTGGCTTGAACGGAGGAGGAGGTGGAGGACGTCGAAGGTGGGGGGGGTGGTCTGGCTGCGGGCGCGACGGTGGGTGAGGCGTCGACGGGGGTGGCGCAGCCTGGATCGATGGAGCGTGTTTTTTTTTCTTTTATTTTCTTTTCTGATTGATGAATCGGGGGGGGCAAGGTATAGGAGAGGGTGAGGAGAGAGAAGAGTTTTAATTATTTTATTTTTTTTCCCCAAAAGTTGACTTTTACATACGACCTCGAAACGAGGCCCACCGCCTGTCGCCAATAGCGTTTCACCCCCATTCCGAACACAATGGGATATGTATCATAAGCTGATTCGACTGTTTCGATCAGTTTCCGTTGAAATCAACATATAACTCTATATATTGAATTTGAACGCGCATTTCAATTTACCGGGGTCACATACTAACTCTATAAATTGCAGAAAAATATTTTCTAGTCTCGTATTGGCGATACGGTCCTAACAAAACTAGTTTCGTCGAATTCCGAGACCGTTGGAAAAATGGCCATTTTCCAGTCGATTAAAATCAACTGAAACTGGTTAAATTCGTTTTCCTTTGCCACGCTCACATATTGATTCGAAAAATTATGAAATTTGAAACCTAGCAATAATTTGACATCACGGACCCAACAAAAGTGGTTTCGTCGAAATCCGAGGTTGTTTGCAAAATGTCCATTTTTAAGGGCCTGAATTCCATAGCGACTATTCAGAATTTTCAACTGGACATATCTTTTGATTCCCGCTATGAAATTTTGATTCTTCGGATTCGTTGGAAAGATATCATCAAATAGATCCTATTGTTTTTGGTTTCACAAAAATCCGGATTGTTTTGCACCCGGTACATTCAATTGAAGTTTGAAATCGAATTATCGAACTACCGCGCCATTTTCAATTCTATTTTAATTATATATAATTATTTATATTCTAACGACGACGTATATAATATATACGTTCGATTTATATTCAAAATAAATTTCTCGTCGATATTATTTAAAATAATCTATTTTAAATATTCAAAATTCGCTAAAATTGCCAAAATAAAAATTTTAAACTGGTTCAGAATCTCCGGGTTATTATAATCTCCCCCACTTAAAATTTTCGTCCCCGAAAAGGAACGAAGTCGAAAGTGGTTTGATTAATCAACTCGACGTTCGATCTGGCTTCCATTCTCCAACTTTTCAGTTTTTGAGAATTTTCAAATTTTCAAAAATTTGGCTAACACCCTAAATTTTCGAAAAATTTCGCCATAACCTCCCCTACACCGGGAGCTACGGGAAAATCCCGAAATTGCCATATTGGCCTTCTGATCTCAAAAAGAAAAAGAAAAAGCCAAGCGGCTAGCCAATAGGCTCATAAAATCATCATCACCCAAACAAAACAGTAAATTATAGTAAACATGTACCTATTTGTCGGGCAAACAAATTTTATTCTTCGGCTCTAGCCTCCTTGCTATGACCTGTTCAATGTAAGTATATGTATATGCAAGCAAATGCGACCAATTTCCAATATAACTCAATATTTGGTTTAATTAGGCATAATGGTTCAAAATTATCAAACAAATAAACAAACAACACAAACATCAATCAATTAGTGGATTAACGTTTCAAATTCATAATTTGATATATATACAAAAAATCATGTTTTGATGCCAATTCACAACAATGTATTCTAACTATATTAGTTTTGGTTCTCACACCAGTCTAATGGAAATATATAGATATCACACCTTCGAAACACGAACATAAATACTGATGATGTCATGACAATTACCAGTACCATCTCCGGGCGACTAGAATGTGATTCTATATCTATCCAATATATTAAAACTTCGAATATACGTTCATGACGTGTATATGCGAAATCTATATATACTCGATTGTCCAAATTCAATATAAATAAAATATTCAAATACGTATAAAATGGTTTAAATTTCAAAACAAAATTGTTTTCATTTGGAAAATATACTCTTCACACTCGTTCTAGGATACTACTGATCCTATCTCTAACGAGTCATTCTAATTGGATATTACTAATCCAATATCTGATGAATTCTTTCGTATGGTTCTAATGTGTCTTGTTCTCGAGCTCTGTAAACCAAAGCTCTGATACCAAATGAAGCGACCCGAAACTTCCCCGGTCTCCGAAGAGATGAGAAAGAACGAATTACTGTGAGGACAAGACAAAACAGAACGCAGACGGAAGAACATTTCATTGTTATTACAACGATTCCATCAAATACAAGAATATACAGAGTATAAATGAAGAAATTACATTCGATGAATATCAGAGATTAAAATAAATTACATAGCAGCGGAAAAATAATACAAAGCACAACTGAAGGTGATATACGGATACAGAGCTTTCCGGATATCCTTCCAGCTGTAAACCAGGATCCTGTGAATATAAATCTGCAAAACCAAAACTACTAGCTGCCCGTGCGGAAAATAGGGGCACCCAGAGTTTAGGTAAAAACAATAAACTCCAGGTCAGTCATGTGACTGGTGTGAGAACTAAAACAGTTACTTAAAGCTTTACTTTAAAAGAGAGTAATTCAAAGGGACCACGCCGTATGACACGGAACGGGTTTCCTCCCAAGAATACTAGTGCATAGAATAAACAACGCAATGCTTTTTCGAAAAATGAAGCTATTATAAGACCCAGGTCCCATCACACAATGCAACGCAAGCCGGAGGATAGGGTTTTACCTTATAACAGCCAAACATGCTTGGTACGTTTAAAACAAATCATTTGATATTATAATAAGTGTATAGTGTCAAAATAATTTCAATCATAAATATAAATCATAAACGGCATGAGTGCCCCATCCCACTATGTCGCCATACTAGGCTCTACAAATAAAGCCGAAATACACGTATTGGAAATTGGATTTCCGTCATGAGTCGAGGCAAGGGGCAAGCTCCTCTCCGCGCTCGAGACACTCTAGCAAATATCTCAGGACTACACACTCTGGGCAATCCTTGGATCTTCAGGGCCGGTCCTCACTTACGTTAGAGGATTAGTTATTCCTGAACACACGTTTCCCGGTCCTTACAGACCTATAATCGAGGCGCCTCATCCAACAACCACATAGGTGAAAAGTATGTAAATGTCAGGGCTGGTAAGTCACTAACACCACCAAAGCTAGAAAGAAACGTCGTGCTCTCCCTGCAGTCCGTATCCCGTTTTTGACTCATACCGAGGTGTGAGGCTCGCGAATTCACGTTATAAACAAAGCTGCCACATAGGCTGTGCTTTGATCATCAACCACAAGACTTTGCTTTTCAACAGAAGCCTTGATCATTGCATCTTAGCGTGCCACACAGGCAATTCATGCCATGCGACTGATGTCCATCGATATACAACCTCTGAGCTCGTACGTCTCAGAGAAGGGCGTTAAGAAAAAGAATATATTCTCCGCCGCCAAACAGATGTATATTTAATAGAAATCAATCAACACAGAATAAAATCCAATGTCAGACAAACAATCCATTTACAAGTCCGTTCTGGGTCTGAACGAAACCGGAGGCACTTTCCTCGCATATCCATCGATCTCCAAGTACGTCTAGACGACCACCAACTATTTCAATCCTCTTGGGTGTACAGCCCAATCAGGATCGTCAGTAATTATCCAAACGATGTGAAGACTTCCGGTCTTTGACCGCCGTCTTCATCTTCGACTTATCGTCGAATCGGTTATTCAGAATGGGTATAAACCCAGACTTTCCGAACAACCCGCGTATATTAAAAACAAATGTTACACAAACACAACATACGCCTCATTCCAATCCATATTCTTAGGGAAAGGTTCCCATTAATTTTATCCAAGATAAATTCTTTAAAATTTATTCTTTAATCTTCCTTTGGATGTCATTTAAAACCAAATCATGGTTTTCCAAACTAGTCGGGATTAGCGAACCACACCGAAGTAATTATTTATTTTATTTCCCAATCCCAACCTATTCATCCCATAAAGCAAAACTGGTAATATTCCATATCTAAC
The DNA here is from genome assembly GCA_030737875.1 of Allium sativum. Classification (NCBI taxonomy): domain Eukaryota; kingdom Viridiplantae; phylum Streptophyta; class Magnoliopsida; order Asparagales; family Amaryllidaceae; genus Allium; species Allium sativum. The sequence continues at coordinate 40,190,010 of CM060921.1, read as the reverse complement.
ACCACGGTGTTATCGGTAAAATTAATTACCATTTCACGTTCAAATCTAATTAAAGATTTAACTATCGCTTTGGAGCAAAACTGGTAATACTCCATTCTCGTTCATTTTCTAAATTTGATAATTTAGATTACAAATTTACATTTCAATCTAATTGCAGATTCATTAAAACTCCTTTTACTGGGTTAAAGAACTAATGTCATTTAAAACACAGTTCACGACAAACCCAAATCACAATCTATTTATCATCGGGTTAAAGAACTAATGTTATTTAAAACACCGTTCACGATAAACCCATTTCAAATCCAATCAAATATATTAGAAATTCCGATTCATTTAAAACCCCTTTTTAAATCTAATTCATTTATTTAAAAATAATTGTGTTTTAAATTTAGTTCAAAACTAGTTCATTTCGATAAAAATCCCTTTTTATCTTTTCAAATATGGAGTTTTCACCCCAATTTTCACAAATCATTTCTTATTATTTTACACAAATTATTTATATTTTTAATAATTTTATCAAGGCCCGTACAGTCGATTTCCAACAACCACAATCGAATTGCACTTACAGCGACCTTTTTCGAATTTGATTTGGACGTATCTCCAAATCCAACCGTTATATTTTGAATTTCTAATATTCGTTAGAAAGCTCTTTTCGATATGAACCCAACGGTTCCGGTTTTAGGAGAATCCGACGGTCGGATCTTCCGTAGTGTCCATTTGAAATAAATGGTCGAAATTCACGAACTACTGCGGCGCGGCGCGTTCTATTCAGGTCATTATATTATATATATATATATATATATATATATATATATATATAATGTATATTTCGTCGATTCTATTTTTAAACGAATTTTATAAATAGTTTTGAATTCGTTTCAAAAACATTTTAACTTCCATTTCAATTCAACTAAAAATTGAATTTTTCCTTATAAATTCGTTTTAAAATTCATTTCTATTCAATTCAAATTTCAATTCAATTTGAATTCATTTCAATTCGTTTTCAATTCAATTCGAATTCGTTTTCTATTCAATTCAATTCAAATTGGTTTTCTATTCGATTCAATTCAAATTGGTTTTCTATTCCATTCAATTCGAAATCGTTTTATATTCATTTCATTTCGAAATCGTTTTATATTCAATTCATATTTTTTTTAAATTCAAAAACCAAATATAATCGATCTAAATGTCGTTCACGTCAAAATAGCGCATCACTAATCAACACGGCTTTATATATTTCATTAATTCTGCTATTCTATTCAACAAATGAATATTTATTCTATTCAATACCCGAATCTATATTTTTGTCAACACACGACTAATCTCAACGGATGAGTACTGTCCATATGTGACCATTTTTGTTATTTGATATATTTTATGAAAATTAAGGTATCTATCGTTTGATTTAAAATTAGACTCCAACCGTAAATTAGTAAGAGAACGATTCCCTGAATATTAACCCCGAAGGCCGAAACCAACATCAGATCAATATCCAGGAAACCACCCATCTTATCTATTTTCCAGTTAGTTTCTAATTTTCTATATGATAAAGATGTAAATTTTGTTGTTAAAATATTTCGTTCAACAGTTGACAAATCTCAACGGATGAGTACTGTCAACACATGAACCTTTATATTATATTGATAAAGATGTAAATTTTATTATTATACATTATTTTCTAAATTGGAATGAGGCCCAATCAATCACCATATAATGTTAATTATATGGATTTTCATACAACACATGCATATAATAGCAACGATAAACAATCAAACATCATCCAAAGTGCACTACACTATATAAGCATCAAATATAGATATCTAACGCTTATAACAGCCTGTCAATCAATCGATCGACATATTTAATCAATCAGGATGAGTGAACTTCAAATTTCATCCCAACACCCGTGTGGGGTTTCAAATCAACAAACACAGATTTTATTTGTGCAGTTGGGCGATGTGTAAAATTTATCGTCCCAATCAATGTCATTCAAATAGGTGTACATAAACAAACCGTCCGGTTTGTAAATGAATATTTTATTTTATTCACATTCACGTTAAAATTTATATTTTTAACAATAAAACATTTTATTTCAACCTATGAATATTCTATTCGGTTCATTTATTAAATAAAATGATATCTTTATTTTTTTCTAATTTATTTTAGAAAATTTCGACGGTATAACGGCACGATACTAGAAACGGGACAAGGCCTAGCCTTATCCCTGGTCTAGTGAAGGCCCATGCCATTCACACATCAATCAAATCCATTCCATTTCACCAAACAATTCAATTTCAATCAAATAATTTAACTAATTTTTGCAATCAAACAAACAAGTCCATGGTCTGTGGACGATTGTGTCGGGTGCTACTAAGCACCGTCTGCATCCTAGTATAGATATATAACTAGAAAATGAAATTGAAAGGTGAGAAATTCTCACCGAAAGCTATTCCAACTCCACGCCACTTCATTTAGAGAAATCTTCGTCGTTCTCGCCTTTTGTCGCTTTCGTTGCCCGTAGCCACAATATATATAAAAATCGAATTATTATCTCGCTATTCTATATATAAAAATCAAATTTTTACTTCGCTATTCAATATATAAAAATCAAATTTTTACTTCGCTATTCAATATATAAAAATCGAATTTTTACTTCGCTATTCAATATATAAAAATCGAATTCTTACTTCGCTATTCAATATATAAAAATCGAATTTTTACTTCGCTATTCAATATATAAAAATCGAATTTTTACTTCGCTATTCAATATATAAAAATCGAATTTTTACTTAGCTATTCAATATATAAAAATCAAATTTTTATTATACTATTCAAAATATAAAAATCAAATTTTTATTATACCTCGCTATATGGATAAAAATTCCATTTTCACACCGCTACTATATAGATAAAAATTCTATTTTTACCTCGCTATTCAATATATAAAGATCTCGCCTTTTCAACTATAAAGATTTCGCCTTTTCAAATATAAAGATTTCCCCTTTTCAAATATAAAGATTTCGCCTCTTCAAATATAAAGATTTCGCCTTTTCAAATATAAAGATTTTTCCTTTTCAAATATAAAGATTTCGCCTTTTCAAATATAAAGATGATATTTTTAATACTCTACTTTATAAAAATTATATTTTTATATTTCACATATGATAAAAATCATATTTTTAACCTTTCTATATTATAAAAATTATACCTTTCTTATTTTAAAAATTATACCTTTCTTGTTTTAAAAATTATACCTTTCTTGTTTTAAAAATTATACCTTAACAATGTTATTATATTTATAATCATTGTTGCTATATGTAAATTAATTATGCAAAAGAAAACTCACATTCATGGCGAAGAAGGAGATCAGGAAGACAAGGGGAGGACTGACCGAACTTTGAACGGCGACTGTGGTCCCTTGGCTTTCAGCGAGCGGCGCAGCTGCTGCTCGTTGCCTTGACCTCATGCTGGGGCTTTCTTCGCGACTGGAAGTGTAGGGGGAATTAGTGGCGTCGCGGTGGCCTGCTGGTTGAAGGGGGTCGGCGACGAGGTCTTGCGGTGGATTGGGGCGCGGTCTGGTCGGGTTTTGAGTGGGATTCGGGTTCGGGCGGAGTGGCTTGAACGGAGGAGGAGGTGGAGGACGTCGAAGGTGGGGGGAGGTGGTCTGGCTGCGGGCGCGACGGTGGGTGAGGCGTCGACGGGGGTGGCGCAGCCTGGATCGATGGAGCGTGTTTTTTTTCTTTTATTTTCTTTTCTGATTGATGAATCGGGGGGGGGGGGGCAAGATATAGGAGAGGGTGAGGAGAGAGAAGAGTTTTAATTATTTTATTTTATTTTTCCCCAAAAGTTGACTTTTACATACGACCTCGAAACGAGGCCCACCGCCTGTCGCCCATAGCGTTTCACCCCCATTCCGAACACAATAGGATATGTATCGTAAGCTGATTCGACTGTTTCGATCAGTTTCCGTTGAAATCAACATATAACTCTATATATTGAATTTGAACGCGCATTTCAATTTACCGGGGTCACATACTAACTCTATAAATTGCAGAAAAATATTTTCTAGCCTCGTATTGGCGATACGGTCCTAACAAAACTAGTTTCGTCGAATTCCGAGACCGTTGGAAAAATGGCCATTTTCCAGTCGATTAAAATCAACTGAAACTGGTCAAATGCGTTTTCATTTGCCACGCTCACATATTGATTCGAAAAATTATGAAATTTGAAACCTAGCAATAATTTGACATCACGGACCCAACAAAAGTGGTTTCGTCGAAATCCGAGGTCGTTTGTAAAATGTCCATTTTTAAGGGCCTGAATTCCATAGCGACTATTCAGAATTTTCAACTGGACATATCTTTTGATTCCCGCTATGAAATTTTGATTCTTCGGATTCGTTGGAAAGATATCATAAAATAGATCCTATTGCTTTTGGTTTCACAAAAATCCGGATTGTTTTGCACCCGGTACATTCAATTGAAGTTTGAAATCGAATTATCGAACTACCGCGCCATTTTCAATTCTATTTTAATTATATATAATTATTATATTCTAATGAAGACGTATATAATATATACGTTCGATTTATATTCAAAATAAATTTCTCGTCGATATTATTTAAAATAATCTATTTTAAATATTCACAATTCACTAAAATTGCCAAAATAAAAATTTTAAACTAGTTCAGAATTTCCGGGTTATTTCAAAAGGAGTGCCCAACCTCCGTCTGTAGCCGTGGTAGTTCCGTCTGCGTCTAATCTTATTTCAAGTTGGGTAGAGTGTCGTGCATTGGAGGTAGCTTTGAGAGACTTGTCAACAAAATATACAAGGACAGTAAGAACAAGGAACTAGTTGTTATATCTTAATCCAGGAAGGAGGAAAAAGGTGAAAGGAAAGAGGCCAAAGTGAAAGAATAGTAGAAACCATGACAAGAGAGAGTATCTTTAGTATGGTAAAAAGGGACATGTAGTTAATTATAGGACAAGGACAAGGGAAAAAAGGAAAGATCGTCGAAAGGGCAATTGTATACCTAAGAGAGGCGGTAACATTCTGTTAAAAGTTTAGCTTTCTTTTCTATCATCCCAGTAGAACTTTGTTTTTGTACATCGCAACCTTTTAATTCTGCTTCGATAGTTGAGTCTCTGCACCTTAGTACTAGCATAGTAGAGGATCCCGTTTTTTGTCTCAAATCCTGTTGGGGAAATCAGCTCATTTATCCATGACTTGTTTGGATTTGAGAATGTCAATGCTAAGTGTTGAGTCTAGAAGTAATGTTTACGTTTTGGACTGTGGGTTGATTCTAGCGATGGAGTGGTTATCCAGTGAGGGTGACATTCTCGGTTTTGAAAAGAGGGTAGTTAGACTCTTGACTTGCCTCGGTAATATCCTCAAAGTCGCATGTAACCTTTAGGGTTCTATCATGATTTGTTACCTAGAATCTCTTGACACATTTATTGGTAATTTGTAATCCGATCGGGTAGTGTTCGCCACTAAGGCGGATGGGTCATTTCGCTTATGCATGAGTTGTAGAGAGTCACCTTAGTAAGTACATTTGGCAAAATGGTTGGCATTTATTTCCAAGAGATAGTTCTTCTGCGTCGAATACCTAATAGTAAGTGAACGAGATCCAAGATTCACTAGTGAATTTTGGAGAGCTTGCATGAAACCATGAGTACGCAGTTATGTTTGAGCCGAGTATACTAGGAGGAGAATAAGTGAAAGTGGAACGAGAGGCAAAAGTGAAATGGATTCCAACCCATATTTTGGAAACAAGAATTAACAAGCTACGGAATTGTGAAGTTAAAGGCGGTCAAAGCACAATGGAGTTAAGCTCAAAGAAAGGCGACTTAGAAGATTGAAGACTAGATTCGCGCATCATATCTCTTTTTTAAGAGTATATCCATGATCTCTCTTTTCCTATAGAGCTTACTCACATGCTATCTTTTGTGTATATCCTCTCGGTCCTATCCTCAATCTAATTTATGTTGCAAACCCCATAGGGAGTATGACTCATCTGTTAGTAACACATGTTGGGGCTTGAGGGTGTTCGTTGGGTTGACTAAACTTTTTGGGTTTTATAGGATACGGGTTGGTCTTAGGAAGGGATTTCCTTGTGACCTAATAGGAGTCCATCATGCTTAGTTTCCTAGAATCATATATATTGGTTGGGATGAGTAATTCTTTGGGTGTCGGTCTGATGTTGATTTCGGTCTTCGGGGCTGATGCTTAGAGAGTTCTTCTCCTAATCAATATATATGTGGCATAGATTTCCAGTTTTTGACATTGCCTAATAGGCACAAAGTTTTTACTTGCTTCTATCATTCGAATATATCTTTAGATAGGAACAATTGGGTGTAAATATGTGTTTGAGACATGTTATGATTGATGGTTGCAAGTGGCTGCAAGTGGTTGCTCGTGGATGCATTTACACACATTAGGCACTAGATCGGCTCAATCACCTTTCATATTGCATATGCACGAGTGTTTACACTTGTTTGTGGATGAAATTGAATGTGTTATCATGTGAATGTTGCATATGGATGGATGTTTGTGCACAGATATAGTGTTTATGTGACTAGGACTATTTGCATAAATGTTGGACTCATGGCACTTAACATATTTTGCATTAGAAGATCAATCAGGCCTGATCATTTGCATTAGATAAGGAACATATACACACACTTTCTGCATATGTTCATATAGCATTAGAAATCTTTTTAAGGACAATGATTGCTTGTGGATGATGTTTTGAGTAGATGGATGATGGATGGTAGGATACGTTCTTCCTAACTTGGAGATTTCGCGGACGAAATCCTTTAAGGAGGGGAGAATGTAACAACCCGAATTTTAACAACCCGTTAAAACAAGAAATCAAGGCAGATTTAAATTTTTAAAATCATAATTAAGGGAAATGGGTTGCGCCATTGCGTTCGTCTCGGAAAAATACGCGAAATAGAGTCTGAGTTTTCGAAAATTGGAGTCCGTATGACCAAGATATGGCCAAAACAAGATTTCAGCAGACTTTCTAGCAGACTACCCGTGTCGACTGTAGTGTCGACACCCAAGTCGACCTTCCCCCCCTGTGTCGACTGTGGTGTCGACTCCCCCTTTGTACAGGTCGACCTGGTCGGCCTGGGGTGGCCCAGAACCCATTTTTGAGGCCCGGGACGAGTTTTGATGGTCCGGATGGGTTTTAGGGTTAATCCGATGGCTGAAATGAATTGCTACACCTATAAAATAACAACTAGACCTAACCTAACTCACACAAATTCATATGACACCAAAATGCTGCTAAAATCCCTCTTGAGCCATGGCCGTCGCCTCCAAATTAAAGCTTAAGCGTCCAAACTTGATTCAAAACAAAGATCAATGCTTCTACAACAAATTCAAGAGAATAGATCAATGACGCTGCAACGTTCTACGACAATTTCAGTTCTTAATTTGCTATCCATGCTCTGTAAGTTCTAGTTGCTTTCTGATTTAAATATTTAATTATAATGTGGCCATGAATTAAAGTGGAATTGGATTAAGTATGTTTATCGATCTAGATCTATTCTTGTTTCTTCTTGGATCTTGGAAACTTTTCTATTTTCACTCTCATGTCTATTTCATAACCTATCAAGCCTGTTGTAATCTTAATATGCCTGTGATGATGTTTTCTCTCCGATCTTATTTTGGCGCAAAATTCTACCTTTCCTCTATTTGTTTTCTTTTGTTGAACCTTGGTCAATTTCGGACCTAGGCCTAAACTGCGATTTGCGTGTGACTGAATACGGGGGAAATATTGGGATATTGCCTTGTTGGATATATGTGTTTGGTAGAATCGAAGGCATAATATGAAAACTGGATACTTGAGTATTATTGTCATTAACACGAAATTTGAATTTGGGTATTATCATTATAATTAAAGTTTTGCTAGCTTGGGTAAATTGGGGTAAACATGGAGTACATGTAGTTGGTATGAAACTTGACCTATGTAAAATATGGCAAGAATATTGATACATATATTTGGCTAAAAATTGATCTATGTGAATTGGGCATAGCTTTGTAAACAGGTAAACTATGAATTTTGATATATGTATAAAAAGGCATGAAACTTGGTATATATGTAAATTGTCTAAGATTAGGCATATATAAATTTGGCATACATGTAAACAGGCATGAATTGAACATATGTAAATTTGGTATGAATTAGGCATATGTAAAACTGACATGTAACCTAGAACTTGGGCATATGTTAATTATGTGAAATTTGTAGTTGAAACACATATGATAATTTATGTCTTGAAAAAGGGGCTAATATGAACACGCCTAAGTGGGTTTTGAGTGGTTGGCATGTAATAGCCTTAAAGGAGGGATAAATATAAATTGAGATAAGTTCCCTTTAATGGCCTAAGATAAATTGTGGTAAAATTGTTATGATTTTGCATACCATTAATAGATGGACATAATTGAGTCAATTATGGACATCGTTAAATTAGGAATTAATTGATAATTTGAATAGGGGAAATAAATTCAAATTGGGGTAAAAGATTATAAGTGATAATCAATGATTAGGACACGAGGTTGGACTCATTTGTGACGTAAACCTGCCCGGAACCGCCCGGCGAATCCAGTAGTCACAAATGTCAGCCCAATGTGAGAGGTCCTAGGCCCAAATTAAAAGCATAACAGTTGTAAAGACATGAGGTTAGACTCTTTTATGGTGTAAGACTGCCCGGACCCGCCCGACAAATCCAGCTGCCATAAATGTCAGTCTAATGTGAGAGGTCTTTATAAGGTTACAACCTTAATGAATTAAGAAATACTTAACCAGATAAACATGTGGTGGGACATGGGGGTTAAGTGGGTGACATGTGGAAATACGAATAGTAATACTTAACCAATTTCAACATGTTAACTAAATTGGTGGGTAGGGTTAGGTTAATCTGGACACTTAACCAATTTAATATGTTGACTACGGGAGTGGGTAAGGTTAAGCAAATGTTTAACCATTATAACATGATTAAACTGGACTAGAGAGAGAGGTTAAGTTAATGAGAACACTTAACTAATACAATGGGTCAATTAGAGAAGTGGTTGCAGTCAAGTAGTAACACTTAACCAACATAACAGGACAAGCGGGTGGGTTAAGTTAACTTGAATTAGTTGATAACACTTAACCATTATAATATGACTAGTGGATGGGGTTAAGTTAACATGCACTTAACCAATCTGATGTGATGCGTGGTAGGGTTAAGTAACACATGGGTTAAGTTAATAAGAAAATTCTTGACCAATGTAACCAGACAGACGAACGGGGTTAAGTTAATAAACCACACTTAACGAATCAAACATAATAAGCGAGAAAGGTTAAGTTAACTAAGGTAAACACTTAAGCATGGTAACATAACGAGTAGAAGGGTTAAGTACATATCGGGTTGGTGGGTAATATTAGTAAATATAGGCCCACATACACTTAACCATTAAATACACATGCTTGAATCAGTAGCGGGGTTAAGTACACATCAGGGTTGGTGGGTAATATTAGTAAATATAGGTCCACATACATTTAACCATTAAATACACATGCTTGAATCAATAGCGGGGTTAAGTACACATCAGGGTTGGTGGGAAATATCAGAGAATATAGGCCCACAGACTTACCCATTAGAAAAACCTAGTAACGGGGACCCATTTCAGCAGTAACCCACATTAGGTATCAATGGAACCCTGAGCTAGGCAGGGTGGGGCACGATTACTGGGCTGATTATAAGAGGTCAAATTAGCGGCGGTTGGTGCAGCAGTGCAGGTTCTAATGGAGTGCGGGCGTGCACACACTTCGGCGCAGAAAATTTAGCCACTGGGCATCAGTAGGTATAAAGTTGTGCATCTTGATTGTGTCAGGGTTGCCACCATGGGACTTGATACACCCCATGGTGGGACCGACACAGGTATCTACAAGTAGGGGGCCGTGTGACACAAACGAGAACTTGGTCAAGTAGGGAGCCGATCAATAAGGTAGTAGGGGTGCATCGAATATATACATGGCCATTGGGGTGACTGAGGTGGAATCCTCATAATCGATGTACACCTGAAGGCTACCATAATTGCGGGGATTGGGATCACGTTGTAATTATTATATAACACGGGCTACTAGTTGGGACACTAGTAGGGGTTACGGATCCTTGTTACACAGGACACTAGTTGGGACACTAGTAGGAATACGGATCATTCAATGTAAGACACTTATGAGGATGCTAGTTAGGTGGTGCAGAGAAAATAGATATCGTTTTAATGGTAAAGCTTAGAAACCTTGCGATATTATTCTTGATAGAAACCATGCGGTGGGATACTTGATAGGAATTATGGGACGTTATACTTGTTTCATCGTGCCCGAAGTTTATCTTGTTATCTTAGTTTATCTTGCCTACCTTGTCATCATGCTTATGTTTACTTTCAGTTTATTCATGCCATGTTATCTTTACCTATTTTTATGCTGAAAGTCACTAGGACTTACTCAGTCTTTATGACTGACCCGTTTTGTTTCACCTCTTTTTCTTCCGCCCCCCCCCCCCCACCAGGTTCACAGGGTGGGAATACAACTTAGTTCGGATCTTACCAAGCTCCAAGGCTCATTCATGTATGGCTTGGATTTCTCTTGGCTATGGCTTACTTTGCTTTATTGGGGAATACTGCAGTTTGTTTTTATGCTTCTTTGTTTTTGAGCAAGACAGATATTTTAACTATGAAATTGGGTATTGGAAGTTGATGGGCTTTTCTTGTAAACATTTATATTTAATAAATGATTTGAAGTACTTCCACTTTATTTTCCGTTGTTTTATATATGTCTGTCTTGTAATATTTCTGTTCCAGTACCCATAATACTCCATTGAAGTTAAGTCATTCCCTTTGTGAGTGACCTTAACAGATGTGGGGTGTTACACTATCCCTACCTAAGTATGTGTCACGTACTTGAGGTAGTCCAAAACTTACAGTCACAAAAGTTATACCTACCCAGGTACTAGACCCTCAAAAACCGTACTAGCCCCAAAATATCCTAGTGCGTCTAAGCACTTAAGATTACATACATACCATATATACAAGGTCAATATCCATCACCTATCTAATCATCGGACGACCCATCGTCCGATGGTCCTAACAAACTAATCTCTTCGGGCTCATTATCTACGAAAGGCTCCTCCCACTCCTCGAATTCTTCCTCGTCATCAACTATAAAATCATCATCCTCAAACTCCTCTTCATCCTCTGCTATAAAGTCACCCTCCTCAACCGCAAAACCTCCCTAAGCCTCATCCATGGGCTGCTCAACTACCACTAAAACCTCATCAACTAGAAAACCATCGTAATCGACTGCTATACCATCATCTACTAACATGCCATCTCCAGCTTCCATATTCTCCTCGCCGGCTACCACTTCATTCACGTGTAGAGGCTTCTCTACCTCCGATATATCCTCGTCATGTCCCTCGGCCCCTGCCTCTGGTATTTGTTCGTTCTCGACAATAACCCTCGGCTGCTCTGCATCCTTTGCAATATCGTTGAGCTCATCATCTCCTACCCCAGGAACTCCTGGCTGTTCTGTGTAAAGCATCTCCTCGAATCTCTCAACTAATGTCGGGTCCAACACTAAACCAAAGAGATCAGGTACCGTTTCATGGCCTGTCAGTTGCTGGTTTCTCACGTCCAGGATCTGCTACCATACAGCCTCTACTGTAGTGTCATCAATCCCTGGTGGAACGTTAGCTCCAAAATAGTCTACGGTTTTAGCACCTTTCATCTGGTCTACAATCAGTGGGCCTGGAATGCTTGCCAATCTCTTCAAATACTCCCTCTGCTGTGGATCTAACTCAAGGCCGCTCGAGCCACTGGAACTGTCTGAGTCAGACTCTGAGCTGCTGCCATTGTAACTACTGGACTGAGACTGCCTTACCCTAAGAGATCAGTCACCCTAGACAAAAGAAAATCTAAGCTTAGAAAACATCCAAATTCATTATTAAATAAATAAAAATTATATAGGTTTCTATATGTCATTCCTACTTATTATAAATCAAAGGATCATTACTATACAAACGGTTCTTAGATTCAAATTCTAAACCCAAATCTTCCAAATATTCAAAACATACTAAAGATTCTATTTATTATTGTCCAAAATCATTATCTTTTCTGATTAGTTAACATCCTTTAACTAAGTTTCAATGCAAATCTAAAATTTCCAGGTTATCCTATTAAAATTTGTCGAATGTTCACTCACGTTTATTCACACATCACCAATTTAAGAATCATATTTAAAGTTTCCAATTAATTTTGAAATATCCAACCATTATGAGTTAATAAAATTCACTTAGAAACAAATTTAAATCTTGCGCTTGCACTAAATTCTATGCCATTCAAAACTTTTAAGATTTTAAGATCCCATAGAATCGCTTCTATTTCATAATCTTCTTAACGCATTTAGATCGAATTTTGATTAAAGTTGTTTCAATATTTCAAAACTTTAAATTTACGTTTCGCATTACCCAAGAAATTATATCGACTACCCTTTAGATCTATTTGAAAGTCAGACGCATTAAATTTCAGAGAGATAAACAAACAACCAAGGTTTCAATTAATACAAGCATTCGTACGTTCATTCATTCCTGATTCTTGGTCTTAATACATTCACTTCTTGACCTTGTACTATTCTTAGAACTAACCCTATGGATTGAATAATTTACTTCCTTGTGCTACGGTCTGCGACGAAGCTACTACTCCCTTCTTTACTGGACAATCCCGAACTACATGTCCTACCATCCTGCATCTATGGCACTTCTTTTCCGTTGCAGGTTTCTTGGTTTCTTTCTTTCTCTTAGGACACTTATTCCTAAAATGTCCAATTCTCTTACACTTGAAACAACGTACATTTTTTCGAATGACTTTCTCCTTCTTCTTAGACTTATTCGGGCAATTGACCGCAAAATGACCATCTCTAAAGCACTTATAACACTGGACATTCCAAAGCTTCCTCAGTGTTTCTATCTCTTCTTCTTCCCTTCGAGCCAGTGCCCTCTTTGCTTGCTTTTGCGTCATCCAGAATTCCACTGTGCTTTTAGGGGTAACCTAAGATTTCAAAAGGTTATACTAATTCTTGTTTACTCAACTAGCTTATAATTGCATATTTATTAACTAGATATTCATAACCATACACATTATTTATTATTTGCAAACATTTGTTGAAATAGTATTTTCCCGACGTCTCGACTGGAATCCTATAGTTTTCCCACTCTGTAACTCGGAATGAATACCAATGATGCTGCAGTCATCAACGGGATCATCCTTGAGCGACAAAAGTGTGATTTTATATCTATCTAGTACATACAAGACTCCATATATACGCCGGCCATGCATATATTTGAACTCTTCGTATATACTGGTAGTCCAACCGCAACGTCGAATAACTACTAGAAATTTTTTTACCTTAAAAGTTATATTTTAAAATAGTTGTTCTAAAGTCATTTACTCGGTTCAAAATAATCTATTTTCACAATACGCTCTCTCAATGAAATATTCCAAAATTTCATTCTAGGGCATCTCTGACCCTATCTCTAACGAGATATTATAACTCTGATGAGTTCTACCTTTCATCCAAAATATGTCGTACCCCATAGCTTTGTATAACCAAAGCTCTGATACCAACTGTAACGACCCGTCTTTTTGCCCGATTTTTCGCCGGTAATTAAACCAACTTAAACCGCTCATAAAGACGAATTGTTATGGGTACATACATATATTGAACAAAATAGCAGAACTTTTCATTGCATAATACAACATTACATCAGAGCTACATAGAATATCAGAGTTACAACATATACAACGGAAGAAAAGTAAATATACTCGCAGCGGGAGAAATCATATGAAATAGCGGAAGCTCCAAATCCTAGCTTGAACTCAAATCTCAGGAAGCGCTCCAAGTCCAGCTCTAATGATCTATAACTGTAAACTAAACTCTAACTGCCTGTGTAAAAATTAGTGGGCACCCAGAGTTTAGGAAGGTACAATAAACTCCAGGTCAGTCATGGGACTGGTGTGAGAACATAAAACAGTTGTTTACATGATTTATTCAAAGTTGGGAAATTTACCGGACCACGCCGCTACTGCGGAACGGGTTTACTCCATGTGACTTCCCGTGCATATAAATTCGCAATGACTTCGAGAAAAATGAAGCTATCATAAGCTCGTCCCACATCACACAATGCAAGCGCACACCAGATGGGCGAGTTTATCTTATGATAACAAAACATGCCTTCATACGTAAAAATCCTCTTTTCAGTACTAAATATAGTGTGGAAAACCATTTCACAATTAAATGTATTAATCCTAGACGGCATAATACCCATAATATTATGTCGCCATATATATACACAATCAAAATCGTATGGCTCGTATTGGAGGTATAGGGTTTCCAACTTGATGATTCCTGGCACGAAAGATCAATCGGAACACAAACAAGATGTAATCACGGGTTTTTCATCCAGACGCGGACACCAATACAAATCGCGAGGTAGATCAACGGTTTTCGACCAGACACGGCCCCCCGAACATACCTTATTCCATAAGTCATAAGTGGTTTCCCACTGCTGCAGTGGTCATCATCGATTCATAAATATATACACAACCAAACCGCCAGTTTCTCATCATCCGGGGTGTGAGGTTTGTCGATGTCACGTCATACACAAAGCATGCTTAGATAAGCAATGCCCTGATCATACAAGCTCATTTCATATCTTAAGTATGTCACATTTTCCATTCACAACATGACCACTGATTTCCGTCATTACATAACCATTTTGAGCTCGTACGTCACAAACCAGAACATATCAACGGAAATCAGTGTTCTGCCGTCAATTACAATTTCAGGCACACAATCCGTACCAGTACATTCTGGGTTTGAACAGAACAAAATCCGAAAATCTCCAAATACGCTCAGACCTCATGCCACCAATAGGCTCGTATTGAGTGATCAGCCCAACCGAGACATCGGCGGCCATCAACCCAAGCAATTCGAAGATCATCGGTCTTCATTTGTCGTTTGATCAAGTCTCGAACAACGTCATATTATTACTTGGAATGGTTTCGAATATATATATTCGATCCCGGTCTTCCCAAGTAATAAGCGTGTTTTTAAAACAGTCGTTATGAATCACGTAGAAAATTTCAATTTAAATCTCCTTCCATATCATTATCAATTCTTTTATCATCGAGGTTAGATCATATTGCATAACTTGTTATCACCCTACCATTCTTTGAAACAAAATACACTTGAAGTCTTATATTTTCAAACAAAAATGTTTAATCGTTGTCATCCTTTCATAAGTTTCCAACTTTACTGAATTTAAATTGGTTTAGCTCTCATTCAAAATTTTCATCCAACTTATGTTTCAATAGACTTCAATGATTTATTATCCAACCTCGCTCCTTAACTTAGGAAAGTATTAGATTGCCTTGAAATCAAATATTAGATTAAATATAACCAAGCTCATTTTGTTCTTACATTTCCTAACTTAAAACCAATAATATTCATAAATATTATACAGAAATGACTTTTAAATCTTTAAGATATTTAACAAGCTCTTTCATAAATCTAACAAAACTTCAAGTGTAAAACTTCTCCGTACTCAAATCATTTATAACAACGTTAAATGTTACTGAAAGTGCTGCAGTGGTTAATTAGATCAAATGGATCCAAAATATTTCAAAAAAAAAAAAAAAAAAATCGGGTAGTTCAAGTTACATAAAAAAATGATTTATCAGTTTCCATATAACGTTCAAATGAAACGCCTCGTCATTTTCATAATAAATTCAATCTTTATAACTTAACTTTTTAAACCATTTTCCGAATGTTTTAAATTTCTATTCGAATACAAATAATTTTCAAATATCATCAATTTAACTTCCTAAATGTTTCAAATTACCATGAAAATTTTAAATAATAAAATTTTCCACATCCCGAAAATTCATGGTTAAATCAAGGGAAGGAGGGTTAAATTGATTTCTCCGCATAAATCCATAACCGTGGTGAGTGCATTTCATATAATCCAATTCGATAATATCAGACGATCATACAACAGACATGCATCATTTATTTCAACACAATAATCAAATTTCGTGTAAGCATTACGTTCCATAACGGTCACAAAATTTCACTTCATGTCATCCAATTCATGCAAACAACAAATTCATAAATACGCGTTGAGTCACTAACGCGCTTTGATATGATTTTTTTCTTTTTATATTGATAACTACAGCAATATTATCTACCAATTTCATGGTATCATTTCAAAACTTGCAAACCAACAGTTCATGCAACCAATACCATATATTATCACAACCATCAACTTAAGCAACATGTCATGAAATTATATAAAATTTAAATTTACGGGTTCTCACCTGTAACAACCCGTATTTCGATAACATGATTAAAGACGAGAATCAAGGTAGAATTTAATTTTAAATTCTGAATCAAGTGAAACGGGCTATGTCATTGCGTTCGTCTCGGAAAAATACGTGAAATAGAGTCCGAGTTTTCGAAAATCGGAGTCCGTATGACCAAGATATGGCCTCGCGAAGTTTCACGAAAAATTCCCAAATTAAAGTATACTTAATTAAGTGAAATGGGTTGCGCAGAGAAATATATATATATTGATATATATATATATAATTGAAAAATAAATAAATAAATATGCAAAAATGTTCAAAACAGCGAATTGGGATAGGGGAATAACCGAACCGGCCGATTTTTGAGGTCGACCCGAGCTTGCTGGGTCGACTAGGGGTTAATCCAGGGTGTTTGGCTGTCAACCCGTGGGTCGATTCGCTCAAATGCAGATTTTGCATTTGGATGGTTCTCATGGTTCATCTTTAATCTAAAGGCCCTAGATGGTTCCTACACTTGACTTCTTCCCCAAGACATGCTTTGATGGCTTGGATTGAATCTAGGTTTAATCCTATGGCCTAAAACACTTGCCTAATCTATAAATAAGACCCTAACCTATCCTAAATCCTCATTATTCATTCATGCAACTAAACTATGGCAAAATTCCTACTCTCATGGCCTCCACTCAACTATCCTAGCCTCCACTTCATTTCTATGAGAGGTTTCACGATCATGAGAGTATTAGAGAGTCCCTATGTTAGTATGAGAGCTTCTCAAGTTGATTTCAAGGCTAAAGCTTTGATCTTTGTTCATAAAGATGGGGTTTTTATTGATTTGGAGTGTTCATCTTTGGGTTTTTGGGTGATGGCATGCATAGGCTTCATCACAAGCTTTAGTTTAATCGATTTAGGCCTTCATAGCTATGTAAGCCCTTCCCTACTCTTAGATATTAACTATGAAGTTAAATGTTCATGTTGAAAGTTTGGGTTTGATTAATTGGAATGATGCATGCTATCATGTTATGCAAGTTTATGAAGTCATTATCTTGATCTTATGAGCTAAAAGCCACAACCTTTATGTTGAAATGTTGCATTATGCAACATGAGAATCTTCATAATCATTATGTCAACTTGCATATGAAGTCATAATCCTTATATGATGATATATGCGAGTTTCTAGCCATCATTCCATGTCTTTTGTCACCATGATTCGCTTATGTACCAAGTTTGGGTTGATGCATGTTTTTGAGGCTTAAGAATGTAACATGCAAGCTAATGAACACATTTGTGCCTCATTTGCCACCATGATTAACTTGTGGCTTAATACCCATTTTTGTCATTCCTTTGCCAAGTCTCTTCTTTTAATCCATCACGTTGTTGCGAACGTATATGCTAGTTTAAAAAGCGTTGGGGTCACATTATGGGGAAACATAATGACATGAATATGACTTGGGTAAATGGGTATAAACATGACAACATGTAACGTTAAATATGACATGTGTTTATACTTGAAAACATGACTTGAAATATAACATGGAAATTGACATGTAAGTATGCATAAAAACATAAGCTTGGGAATTTACCAATTAAGTTAGGTCTACCCATTGGGAATTTACCTATTAAGTTAGGTCTACCCAATTGCTTGAAAACTTGACTATGAACATGACACTAGACTAAACATGAAAGTGGCCAACTCGAGGTTGGGTTGAGTTTGCAACGTAAAACTACCCGGAACCGACCGTCCTAACTAGTAGTTGCAAACAATAGGACCCAATGTGAGAAGTTGGTCATGTTGTGCTTGAACCCGAGGTTAGACCACGTTGTGGTGTAAAGCTACCCGGAACCGACCGGCTTAACTAGTAACCACAACAAAGTCTAATGTGAGAGGTTGGGGTGCATTAAGTAATTAATGCCACATGGTAGGGTTAAGTTGATTTGATTAATGACTCTTAACCAAATATGACATGGGTAAATGGGTTAAGTAAATTGGTTAGGCTAATGATACTTAACAAAACATGACAAGGTTGGGTAGGTTAAGTGATTTGATTTGCCTAATGACGCTTAACCATTTTTATACGACTAGTTGACGGGGATTAAGTTAACCAACACTTAATCAATCCAACATGATAATTTGGCAAGGTTAAGTAAGTTTTCTTAATGACACTTAACCATACAAGATGATTAGGGGATGGGGTTAAGTAATTTGCACCTAACTAATCCGACACGGTAATTAGATGGGGTTAAGTAATCCACACTTAACTAATCTAAACACGGTAATTCGATGGGGTTAAGTTAAACACTTAACCAATTTAAACTCGGTAATTCAATGAGGTTAAGTAACCAATACTTAACCAACTTAACGTGATAATTTAATGGGGTTAAGTAACTTACACTTAACCAATCTAATACGCGGACCTGATAAGGTTAAGTCACAAGACCTTTTTAGAATATACTTAACCATTGTAGTACGATTAGAGGATGCGGTTAAGCCAACCTATACTTAACCAATCCGACTCGATAATTTGATGGGATTAAGATAATCTATGCTTAATCGATCTAGCAAGATAATCCGATAGGATTAAGGTAAGCTAGTACTTGACCAATTTGACTTGATAGGGTTAAGTCATGAGCCTCTGGGTACACTTAACCAACTTGTGGGGCTAAGTCTTGAACTTAAATACTTAGCCAATCTTTGACGTGATTCGTGGGCGGGTTAAGTCATGGATTTGAATAATAACACTTAACCCAATAGACAAACCCTAGCTAGAAGAACTAGGTAGAAAACCGTGGTTAATCAAGGATAACGGGAAAGGAAGCTAAGTGGTAAACCTTAGTTAAGGGTAACTAAGTAATAATTCTTAGCTAAGGACATAGGACTAATTCTCAAAACGATGAGTAACCTGATACGGTAGGTCATCGCTTAGTATACGAGGGGGAGCAAGTTATCTGACTGGGATAAAAGCTCCAGCGCACTGGGTGCCGAAGTGGAAGCTTCGGGGGACGTGAGGATATTCTTGGGATCCCTCTGTGGGCTGCCAGGTAATTATACTAGGCCCATGAGAGGTTAAGGTCTGCGTTAGAAGGACCAAGAGTATGCCTTGGTTGCTATGCGAGCAACCTAAAGACTGGGATGGATTAGCGTGGAGTCGACGATTCTTGTTTTTGCCCTGGATAGCACATCGTCGACTACCTACCATCTTTAGTCAATCGTGTACGTGCGGAAAGGCAGGGAACCCTCAACAGACCATGTGCTTGCTATCGAGTCATGGGTGAGGTTGGCCCGTAGGAAAGTGGGCTATAGTGGGGCCGGGGAGTGGTTCTTATACATGATTTTTCTTGGATTGCCTTTCAGTAGTTGAGGGAGGAGTCACGTGGGACCATAGCCACGGGTACAAAAACAGACCTTGATATCTGCATCGGCAGACGATTTAAAGCTCCCGACCGAGTTCCGTATTTCTTGATTTGCCCTGGCACGGAACTCGGATGGCACATTGGGGAACATGTGCATCTAGACATGGAAAACGATTCACGATACATACGTGGGATCAAGGGCGCGGTTGACGGGTGGCGTAATCCCTAGTGGTCCTAGGTGGCCAAAACCCAAACCGAGACACGGAAACGTTCATTAGGTAGCATAATCCCTAGCGGTCCTAGGTGGCATAAATCCTAAGTGGACGCGCGATAGTTCATGGTAAGGAAACACAACTAGATCAAGGGTTGCAGTCCAAAACAACTTCAAGGATAAACCGTTTACATGGGAAAGCCCGTACAGCCTACGGCAAAGGACTGAACTTATACATGGAAAGAAACATATGAGTTGAGTAACCTATATATGCGGCATATTAGGTTGACATGGACCATTACACGACTTTTGAGTAAGGGTCATTCACGGATAACACGTAATACAGTTGGGGTACTAGTACGGTAGGTGCAGAGCAGATGTACAGGATAGATACCATGGGACGTTATACGTGATAGATATCTTGGGGATATTATACTTGATAGAAACCTGACGATGTGATACCTTGTTTTATCTTGACATCGTAATTTATCATGACACCTTAGTTTACCTGAGTTCAGTAGTTCATCCTGTTATTTTGATTTAGCTTATCCATCTTGTTATCGTGCTTATGTTCATCTCAGTTTCTCGTGTCAGTTAACTTTACTAGTTTTTATACTAATAGTAGATAGGGCTTACTCAGTCTTTTTGACTGACCCGTTTTGTTTCGCCTCTTTTCTTCCGTTCCCCCCCCAGGTTACAGGGAGGAAATACTGTTGTTTAGTTCGGACTTCTTCTGCTTGAAGGTCATCATGGATGGCTTGGACTTCTCTTGGCTATGGCTACTTTACTGTTTTTACTTGGGGAATAATTTATGAAAAAGTCTTTATGCTTCTTTATTATTGCAAGACAGGTTTTGATGTACTCTGATGTAAAAGGCTTTAGACCTTAATTATTAATATTTATGAAAGTTTGATTTTACTTCCGCTATGTTATATGTTCTGTCTTGTGATATTTCTGTGCATATTTACCAATAATGCCCCTCTAAAGCTAGTGCATTCCTTTGCGAGTGACCCTAGCGGAGGCGGGGTGTTACATCACCTGCATTGCGCACCATTTTCTTTCGCTGATCGGGTCTTCCTACTATAAGCGGACTACCTAAAAACTATTATGCGTTAAATCCTCTTTTTTTGCCACAACTTAATTTAATGTATATATATAAATCATTACTCACATATGTACTTACACTTACTATCTTCACTATACAAAAGGTCGGGGCTCGCGGACACCACTGTTTTTCTTCTGAGCGAACTTTTTTTTATAAGCGGTGAACTGTTTTGTTTTTCTTTTTGTTTTAAAGGGGAACTTGCCTACGGGTTCAAGGATAGAACTCACAAGTTTGATACATAGCAAACTTCACTACTTTCTTCTCTATCCTATACTTCCTAAAGCTGTTGGTTAAAACGAAAAAAAGAAGTTCGAGCTGATCATAGATGGGGGAAGATGCGGATCTTAAAGGAGAAGGGGAGCGAAAGTGTACGGACTGGTGGCGGAGTGGTCAATAGCGAGGTGTGGGTGGTTTGACTCGCTGGGTTGAGGTGATGCAAGTGGTTTTTGGCTTAGCAAATGGGAGCGGAGGTGGTGGTTGAGGCCAGGCGTGGGCTAATCGTCGAGGAGATGAAGTTGAAGGGAAATGCTGGGCGGACTTTGGTAGTGTGAGGAGGAGACGAAGTGAGGAGGATGTAGTGGTGTTAGTGACAACCGAAGGCGGGCGGTGGGGTTATGGCCGAGGTGAGTGGCTTCCGGCTAAGTCGGGATGGATGGTGGTATGTACGGGAGCGAAGGTGGGTTAACTGAAGAAGAGCAGAGCTGAACGCGAATAGTGGAGCGTCTTAGGAAGCTGAAGCGTGTTGTGGAGGTGAGGGAGCAGGGTGGCGGAGCTGCTTGCGGCTGAGTGGATGAACGGTGGGCGGATTTGCCGGCCTGAGGAGGTGGTTGATGGGGTACAGACGGCGACGGAACAGTGGTGGAGGAGTTGGAGTTGGTTGGCGTTGGAGTTGAAAACAAGGAGGAGGACGGAAGTGTGAAAGGTGGTGGGTGCGAGAGCTGTTTTGGAGGGGAATAAGGATTTAAGAAGAAGGAGGACGGGGTAAAGATGAGCAGACGAGCAGAATGGGTTTTGCAATTCTTTTATGGTGGGAGAAAAATGAATGCGGACACTAGAACCAAGATAGGATGCGTGTATAGGAGACTTTTCTCCTTTCCCAGAACGAAATTATCACATAAAAAAAGCTGTCGTGTTCTCCTCTTTATTTGATTATGAAATTTTAAATTTTCATATAATTTTCAGCTGAATTAATACACTTGGCATCCTATTCTCTAGCAAAAGGACACCTCATTTTTATTTGAAACTCAGCCAATGCATGAGAGCCAAAATGGCTTAATTGTTTATTTGTAAATTTGAATTTTTGCTACATCCTTGTAACACTTATATTTGTATCTTATTCTATATATATAAATATGATCAATACACAAAATGTTATACTTATAAATTTCAATTATTTACAGTATATCTATTGTTTCTAAAATTAACAAAAATTATTATTTAGTTTAATTTTATTAACAATGAAAAATATATATAATCATCATATGACGTCAAAATGTAACATTACTTAAACATATATTATTTCGAAACTTTATATAAACCAAGCACTTAACAAATAAAAATTGCTATAGAATCATCATACGTTATAAAATTTAAAATTCACAAATCTCCATATGTAAATAAAACACTATTACTTTACATATATATCCTACCCAATATAAATCTAAATAAAATTTTGAATATATATATAATCAAATCATCACATGTTATCAAGTAATATTACTTAAAATTTTATTATATATACTTATGTTGCCAAATCGAAAAATAAAATTTCTAAATATTTAAAAAATCCATATCTTGTATTATAATCATCATAAATCTTAAAATTTGAAATGTACTATTTTATACTTTACAAATCATGTTCTTATATAAATAAAAATGTAGATCATCAGAATTTGATAATATTAGTACAAAATAAATTTTTATAAGTCAACATATCTTTAAATAAATTTGCTTTTACAAACAAATATATATCAAACCAAAATGTTGCGCTTACAAAAATCAGTACTTAAATCTTAAAAATTTAAATTTATTCTTAGATAACTAGACCATATTACTAAAATTGTATTCAACTCAGTAAAAAATCTTGGGTTGTTACATTACTCATGAGTCTTGAATCTTGAATCTCTTGAATCTCTAGAACTCTAAAACTGTATAGTCTTCAGTATTTAAGTCCTATATACAAATCCTGCATATATATATATATATATATATATATATATGTCCGTATATTCTACAGAGAGATGTTAGTATATATATATATTTTATAATCAATGATTATTGAGAGATGGTTGTTGTCATCAAAACTCCATTCTCCAACAATCTCCCCCTTTTTGATGATTACAACCTTGGTTTATAAAATTTTCATACCTGATAATTTGATTCTTCAATTACTTCCCCTTTCACCATGAATTCCTTCTAACTCCCCCTTAAAGTCAATTATACCTATTTTACAATTTCTCCCCCTTTGTCATTATCAAAAAGAAATTCTGAACATAACCCCCCTTAAATCCTGCTTCTATCCATACATTTCCTATGTTTATGCCATACCTATAGTAGACTATACTAGACTAAATTATACACCCCTAAATCTATGCTATAAATGATCCTAATAACTATATAAAACTCCTCATATTTCCCTCTAAATTTATGATTCTAAACTTAAAATATTATAACTCCCCCTAAAATTATGTCTATACTAGTCTAATAAACTAAATAAAAGGATAATAAACTAAGAAAACAACTCAATAGTTATAATCAATCCAAACATGAAGATCAATCCAAACAAGAAAATAAAACAAACAATCTTAACAATTAAATCAATCAAAGCATTTTTGAACCTTTAACTAATCCTTGGAAACTCTAAAACTCCCCCTTGATCTATACAAGACTGAACCTATCCTAAAGTCTAATTCCCTTAAAACTACAATAAGACCATAATCTAGACTTAGAAATAACTCTGATAAAATATCCTTAAAATTATGATATAATTAAAGCTGTTCAATCCAATCAATCAATCAATTTAATTTTTGTTGTCACAAAACATCAATACAAACATGAAACCAAACATTTCTTGCAACTTGTATTTATCCTAAAACATATAAAGCTCTTATCAACTACAAAAGCATAAGTATATTTCTAACAAACCTATCAACCAGTAATGAAAATTTAACCATGTCAAGTAAGTCAATCAAGTTATTCAAGTCAAACAAATCAAACAAACCAAATAACTCAATCAATTTAATCAATTCAACCAAGCTAAACAAATCAATCAAGAACAAGTAAATATGTTATGTATTTGATTAATAATCCTATATTTCTACTTAGAAAAAAACTTTTCATACTATATACTTGTTATATGTGGAGTTAAAGTTAACATGTAATGCAGTATGTTGGTTATAATGCAGTATGTCATATGCAAATCTGTATGAAGTAATATATTGAATGAAATACAACTTGTGATGTGAATGATTTTAATTTGAGATGTACTATAATTTATAATAATGATATATGATATGAAATAAGATGTGTAATGATAGTATGCAGAATGATTTGGTACTATATCTATCTGGGTAAAATATATTCAAAGTACTATCTAACTATTATGCATATACATATATATTACAAATTATTTGAATTAAACAAGGATAATATATATTAATTTCTAGACTTAAGTTAATGATACTTATGAAAGAGATTGAAAGGATAGTAAAGATAAAAGTTTTATGGCGTTCATAATGTATAATAAAATATTTAAAATAATACTAGGAGAAATGTGGAGTTAAATTATCTTATTAGGGTGCTTCTTTAATATAAATAAATTGAAGATCTTTTTAAGGATAATATAGAATTGCATCATATAAATTAAACATATAGTCATAATTATGTGTGTGTGTATATATATATACACACACTATTTTTAAAAAGGATTTAAAATTTAATTTATTATGAAATATAAATCAATCTTTTGATACAAATCAATTTTAAATTTAAACTTTTAAAAATCAAAATATATTAATTTGTTAAGGAACCATTTATATGTTAAAACTTTAAAAACAAATCTATAGTCATGACAAAATTATGAAATTTGGATATAAACTAAACTATAAAACTATAATTTCTTATATTTAAGACATAAATCAAATATATATTTATATATACATATAATACCAATATATTAGGTTAAATATTTAAGCTTTTAGAAATCTTAATAAGAAATCAAAATAAGCATTTAAGTTGCAAATAGTATTTGTGATAATCTAACCCAAAATTGTTATGAAATCATATGAATAATATATACGTTAAACAATGCATGTTTAAACTATATAAAGAATGAATAAATTTATATTTTATAACAATATCAAAAAGTTATATTAACTTTGTATATCATATTAACATGTTTATATAATTTTATTAATTTTTTTGGCAAAGTCGATTGGTTTTTAAGGTGACCGCAAACACCTTTTATTATAACTAATAATAAAATACATGAGAACACAGGTGATTGTTAGTTGACAATCAGCTACAACGAAAATTGATATGGTCCGATCACCATAGCAGAAACACTGTGTTTCGCGCACACATCCTACATTACATCTTACATTACATCTTACATTACATATTACATTTCTTAAGCTGATTTTACATATTACATTGCATACTCTTTGACATGTGGTGAGAACAAAGCACCACTGAAATACATTCACTAGCAAAGTTAATAACTTGAGTTTGAACTGGCATTTTCTAATTAAAAAAATGGAGGGAAGTTTGAAAGTTTAAACTTTTGAAATTCAAATTTTGAATTTCATTATGTCGACATGACCATTTATGTATGTCGACATACATGTAGAAAATCAAAAAACATATTATTTTTACTTCTTGGTTTAATTATATTATCGATTTATATTCCAGGTTTAACTATTTCCTGAAATAATATTAATTCTAACAAACATCCAAAATTTATTATTATATTTATTACTATTGTATTATTGTTATTTCAAATTTCAAATTTGAATTTTAAATTTGAAGTTTGAATTTTAAAGTTTATATTTCAAATTCAAAACTAGGAAAAATAAACAAAGCAAACAAAACATCCATTCAACCAAAAAAAAATAAAAATTAATTGAGGCGCACCTAGTTTTTAGATCCATTTCTTCGATATTTTCTGAATTGCAGTGAAACACATATTTGAATTTCCGATTTCTGGCTCTTCATCGCTTGATGATGAATCTGAATTGTCTAGATAGGGACACATCCTTTTTACATTGCCAGGTTAACTTGGCGTCAAAATTTTGAACTTGAATTTGTATTTTGAATGAACAAACACTTCAAATACTATAAGCCCAGAAAGTCATATCCCTTCGTAAACTCTTTTTTTCTTGAATGATGAATGATTATCTTGGTGTCTTTGGCAAATAGTCATCAGATATAACTTCTTTCCTGCAAAACAACATACCTTTTCAAAGAATCTAGTGACTTTTCAAAATAAATAATTGTAATTTGAAATAATTACATCATTTTGATTCTATGACATATCCATTTAAACTTTTCATGAAATCATATCATGATAACTTGATTTTTTGATAAAATTGAATCTGATACTGATGCAATGCATTAATTTAAACTAGTGTTCAAATTTTGCCATTTAAAATTTTCAAAAATCAGATTATGAACTTCTTGAAAAACCTTGCTCCGATACCAATTGTTAGGGATTGCAGAATGGATCGTTAAGGCAAAACAAACACTGAAAGGGGAGGGTGAATAGTGTTTTTGAGAGTTTAAACAAAATCTAAAATTTATGTGATAAATTATATGAATCACTCACCACAGAAACAAACACAGAATCAAACATAAACACAAAAATAAACAAAAATAAAATGCAGAAAAGGAAAAAACACAACAGATTTGATACTGGTTCGGAATTAATCCTACGTCCAGTCCCATGAAATGATGGATTGCGCAGAGTTTTATTACTATATCAATATCAAATTACAATTCTCCTTGATTTCACGGCTACAAGGGATACCACCGATTCCACACACACTTGATCAAGTATACCCTCTATAACGACCCGTATTTTTACGATATATAAATAATTTATTTAATTATTTAAATAATGGTTTGGTTATTTAAAATGACCAGAATTAAATAATATTGAATATTTAATTAAAATAAATAATAGAATAATATATATAATTTTTGAAATAGTCAGAAATAGTGGAATTCACAAAATAGTGTGAATTGGATCATCTGTGATATTTAATTCAGTTTAGAATTGAATTAGAATAATGAATATATTATTTTAACGACAGTTGAACTATAATTATATTATAATTAAAATCGAGCTCGAAATGGCGCTGCAGTTCGTAATTTGGCGATTTGAACTTCAACTGAATGTACAGGATTCGTTTTAAATCGGATTTCTGTGAAATAAGAAACGCTAGGAGCTGGTGAAGTATATTTTTCTAATGGAAGAGAAAAATCGGGATTTCAATGTGTAGATTTTTATATATGTTCAAATCAAATTTTAGAAAAGTCGCTATGGAATTCTTTTGAAAATTTTAAATATATATTTATATTATAAAAGGATTTATATATATATATAAATCGAATATCGATATAACCGGGAATTTTGAAATATCGAGTTATAAATCCCATCGGAGCTGTATGGTATTCTATTGTGAGTATATACGATAATATTTATTTTTAAATATTAAATCTAATTATTTTTAAATATATTTATATATTTAAAAGGGTTATTTAGAGCTTTAAAAATAGCCAGTTTTGCAAACGACCTCAGAATTCGACGAAACTAATTTTGTTGGATCCGCAATATTAAATTTTTGCTAGATTTCAGTTTTCATGATTTTTGAAGTCAGTATGTGGCCGTATGAGATTTTAATGTGAAATACAGTCGATAATTTAACCTTTAAAAATACGCTGTGTGAGCAAACGGAGTCGGAATTCGACGAAACTAGTTTCGTTGGGATCGTAATGTCGAATTGTAGCTACATGACCATTTTCAGGATTTTTAGATATCGTGTTTGATCACACGGATTTTTAAACGATAAATACATATAGCGATGGCTTAAAAATGAATATAAAATTGAATAAAAATATATTAAAACTCACCTATATAATACCCTTATTTCCTTAACCTAATTTCAACTCTCTCTTAAGTCAACAGAAATGTGCCGCCACCAATTTCTTCCTACAATCTAAAACGGTGACTTTGAAATTCAAGAGAAATTCAAGAAAAATTCAATAAATCTCAAAACATATATGTATGTGATCCTAAATGTGTGTTCTTCATTCTGGTAGCAGTTTTATAACACTCAATGGACTTTTGCGTCGCTCTGAAATTTCCAGCGGGAGTCTTTCAAACTTAGGGCTGATGAATTCGAGTAATACAGGTATTAAGGAGCGAATTGAATGGTAGAATGATGTTTGTGGTAAGGAGAACGTTCGTTTGTGGATTTTTTTGTGGAATCCGGAGTTGATGTGTCGCGACTATGTATTGGGGGAAGACGGAATTCCTGATGTCGCGATGACCAATGTGGATGCGAGTTGATTTCTATGCGTGTGGTGGTGGAGAGAATTGGAAGAGAAAATGGTGGAAGTAGTTAGGAGGATTGTAGTTGAGAATCGGCGTTGTGATTGAAGGTTGAAATCACGACATTGAGTAGAGTTTACAGGAGGAATACGATAGTTGTATTTGGGGAAGAAGGATTAAGGTCCGGGCCTGGTATTATGAGAACGATGATGGACCTCGTTTAATAGTAAGCCCAAATCATTTAAAAACATAAGTTTTATTTTTAATTAAAGTATCAACTTAGAAAATTAAATATCTTTGTTATACTTAATCAGAATTTCGAACGGTCGGATCCGTGTGACCGTATGGACGGCGACTACACCACGGAACTTACCGGGAGCGAATTAGAGCTCGTTTGGATTTATGGTGAAATTAACTGCCTGGATCAAATCAATGACCAATTATCGTTATTTAACAATAAACCGAACAAGGTGAGTAAATCTCACTAACTCTACTCAATTTATATTTTTATAAAATATTTTTAGAATTTATAAATAATGGTTGTTTGCTGTGTGTTGGCTGTTTGGTTGAACTGCTAGTCAGTTGATTGAAAATATAGATAATGATATAGATATAAATCATTAATCAAATATTGATTCTGTTTAGCAGAATATTTCATAGTAAGATGAAATTGATGTTAATTTTATTGTTTAACATCTGTGGATGCAGGGAAATAGGTTGGAGGGACCCAACTGGGTTCCTCAACATTTATTTCACTGTTTTTTTCATATATTGTGTTATATGATGTGATATAAAATCTGTTGTTGACTTTGTATGTTGGAATGATACTGATCATTGTTATATGGTACATTAAATACCATAAGGAATACTGGAGTGTCAAAAAGGAAATTTTCAGTGTCATATTGAAAAAGAAATATTTATAAAATCAAAAGCTTTTATAAAAAGAAAATATTTATTTATAAAATAAATAGATTTAAAAGGAATATTTATTTGTTAATCAAATAGGCAGAATTGAAGGGAAATATTTGTAAAACATTTACAAATAGAATTGAAAAAAGAAATATTCGTAAACTATTTACAAATAGAATTGAAAAGGGATATTTATCTGAAAATGAATAGAATAGAAAGGGGAAATATGTGTAAAACAAATAGAAAGGGAATAGTTAGATTATCAAAAGAATTACTTATAAAATCAATAGATTTTATAAATTGAAATATTTTATAGAATAAATAGAATTATTAAAAAGGTATTTATTTTGTAAATAAATAGAATATAAAAGGAAATACTTGAAAAGTGAATAGAATAGTATAAAGGAGAATTTTACATTTGAAAGGTTTAGACCCGTACTTCCCACACGGGTATAACATGATATGGATTTAAAGCAAAGATTTTGAATAGAATCTATTTTGACCGATAGATTAAGAAGATAAATTTATAAATAATATTTTATAAATTAAATAAAATATTTATCATTGGATAAATAGAATATAAAACTCAGGACTTATATAGAGAAGTAAGAATCGATTTCAACATCGATATTTGGATCTGAATATGGACGTAGAGTTAAATCAAAGGAGTTAATCGAATTAGAATTTATTGAATATTAATTATTCAATTAGAGTTGATCGAATATAGTTATTTGAGATAGAGTTAGTCAAACATAGTTATTTAGGATGAGTCGCCATTTCGTACGACTGCTAGCGTAATTCGTAGGGCTCCAGATAGCCTACGGCGATTGGATGTTTCCTGAGGGAAACAGGCGTAACCATTGTGATCGCTGCGATCTAGAGTCAGGCGAATGGAGTTAAATCGAATATTAGCCATTCGAAATAAAGTTAAAAACTGACATAGTTATTCGAATATAAGTTAATCGAATATTACTTCTTCGATAAGAGTTAAATAAATAAGTTGAGTTAATCAAGTAAGTTAATCAAGTTGAGTTAATCGAGTTAAGTTAGTCAAGATGAGTTAATCTGTTACGACCCGAAATCCCCCTAACAGGAAATCACGGATTGAGTTGAGGACAAGACATATCAGAACGTGAACAGAAGAACATTTCATTGCTTATTACAACAATTCATCAGAATACAAGAATATACAGAGTATGAATGAATAAAATACATTCGATAAATATCAGAGATTACAATACATTACATAGCAGCGGAAAATAATACAATACACAACTAGAAGAGATATATGGATACAGAGCTTTCCGGATATCACTCCAGCTGTAAATCAGGATCCTGTGAATATAAATCTGCAAAACCAAAACTACTAGCTGTCCGTGTCAAAATAAGGGCACCCAGAGTTTAGGTTAAAACAATAAACTCCAGGTCAGTCATGTGACTGGTGTGAGAACTAAAACAGTTATTAATCTTTATTTTAAAGTTCGGTAAATCAAGGGACCACGCCATATAACACGGAACGGGTTTCCTCCCAAGAATACCAGTGCATAAAACAAACAGCGCAATGCTAAGTAAAGAAAAATGAAGCGGTTATAAGACCCAGGTCCCATCACACAATGCAACGCAAGCCGGAGGATAGGGTTTTACCTTATAACAGCCAAAGAATGCTTGATACACGAAATTTTATCTTTTGATTCTTAATCAGACTCCAACCGTAAATTAGTAAGAGAACGATCCCCTAAGTATTAACCCTGAAGGCTGAAACCAACATCAGACCAATACCCAGGAAACCACCCATCTTAGCTCGTTTCCAGTTAGTTTCTGATTTTATATACAATCATAAATATCAATCATAGGCGGCATGGGTACCATATATCATGTCTCCATACTACGCTCTACAAATAAAACCGCAAAGTCACGTATTTGGAAATTGGATTTCCAGCTATGAACCGAGGCCAGGGATCGTCCTCTACCGATTCGAGACAATCTAGCCTACCATGTCTTAGGACCCAGACTCAGGTGGGCCCTTGGATCGTCAGGGCCGGTCCACTCAATGTGAATTAAACTAAAACCCTGGACAATACGTTTCCCTGCCCTATGGGCGAAATGAGCCAAAGAATGACTCCATCGGCTCCATACAGTCACTGATATATCTGAGGCGCCTCGCAACAGCAACAACCACATAAGTCAAACTCGTCAGGGCTTGTAAAACCACTGACGCCACTTCTAGCTAGAAAGAAACGCATGTCCTCCCTGATGTTCTCTCCCATTTCTGGTTCACAACCGGGGTGTGAGGCTCGCGAATTAACGCTACACAAAGCTGTGTCACACAGGCTGTGCTTTGATCATCTGCCACAAGACTCTGCTTTTCTACAGAAGCCTTCATCATTTGCATCTTAGCATGCCACACAGGCAAATCACTCCATGCAACCACTATCCATCAATCACACAGAATGATATCCAATGTGTAACAACCCGAATTTTTAGCAACGTGTTAAGACAAGAATCAAGGCAGAAATAAATTATAAAATCTGAATCAGGATAAACGGGTTGCGCCATTGCGTTCGTCTCGGAAAAATACGCGAAATAGAGTCCGAAATTTCGTAAATCGGAGTCCGTATGAAGAAGATATGGACGAACGAAGTTAGGCAGAAAAACCGAAAACAAGCCAGAATGCACTGGCGCACTTGTGAAGTGCGCCAGCACAAAAATACACTGGCGCACTTGGGAAGTGCGCCCGTGTCGAGCCAGAAACCTGCACAGCCTTCTGGCTTGACCCTGGCTGGCCTGGTGCACCTGTTTTGGCCCCTGGTCTTGTTTTGGAGGCTTGTTACGATTTTTGAGGGCTGGGATCTATCCTAGGGTTAATCTAAGGGCCTAAAACAACCCTAATCTCTATAAAAACACCCCTAAGCCTACCCTAAACCCTCATTATTTATTCTTGCAACTAAACTATGGCAAAATTTTCACTCTCATGGCCTCCACCCTCATTCTAAAATTCCTAAGTAAATTCCTATGAGAGGTTTCATGATCATGAGAGTGTTAGAGAGTTTCTATGTTAGTATGAGAGCCTCTCAAGTTGATTTCAAGGCTAAAGCTTTGATCTTTGTTCATAAAGATGAGGTTTTGATTGATTTGGAGCATCCATCTTTGGGTTTTTGGATGATGGCATGCATAAGCTTCATCACAAGCTTTAGTTTAATCGATTTAGGCCTTCATAGCAATGTAAGCCCTTTCCCTACTCTTAGATATTAACTATGAAGTTAAATGTTCATGTTGCAAGTTTGGGTTTGATCATTGAGTATGATACATGCTATCATGTCATGCAAGTTTATGAAGTCATTATCTTGATCTTGTGAGCAAAAAGCCACAACCTTTATGTTGAAATGTTGCATTATGCAACATGAGAATCTTCATAATCATTATGTCAACTTGCATATGAAGTCATAATACTTATATGATGATATATGCGAGTTTCTAGCCATCATTCCATGTCTTTTGTCACCATGATTTGCTTATGTACCAAGTTTGGGTTTATGCATGTTTTTGAGGCTTAAGAATGTAACATGCAAGCTAATGAACACATTTGTGCCTCATTTGCCACCATGATTAACTTGTGGCTTAATACCCATTTTTGTCATTCCTTTTCCAAGTCTCTTCTTTTAATCCATCACGTTGTTGCGAACGTATATGCTAGTTTAAAAAGCGTTGGGGTCACATTATGGGGAAACATAATGACATGAATATGACTTGGGTAAATGGGTATAAACATGACAACATGTAACGTTAAATATGACATGTGTTTATACTTGAAAACATGACTTGAAATATAACATGGAAGTTGACATGTAAGTATGCATAAAAACATAAGCTTGGGAATTTACCTATTAAGTTAGGTCTACCCATTGGGAATTTACCTATTAAGTTAGGTCTACCCAATTGCTTGAAAACTTGACTATGAACATGACACTAGACTAAACATGAAAGTGGCCAACTCGAGGTTGGGTTGGGTTTGCAACGTAAAACTACCCGGAACCGACCGGCCTAACTAGTGGTTGCAAACAATAAGACCCAATGTGAGAAGTTGGTCATGTTGTGCTTGAACCCGAGGTTAGTCCAAGTTGTGGTGTAAAGCTACCCGGAACCGACCGGCTTAACTAGTAACCACAACAAAGTCTAATGTGAGAGGTTGGGGTGCATTAAGTAATTAATGCCACATGATAGGGTTAAGTTAATTTGATTAATGACTCTTAACCAAATATTACATTGGTAAATGGGTTAAGTAAATTGGTTAGGCTAATGATACTTAACAAAACATGACAAGGTTGGGTAGGTTAAGTGATTTGATTTGCCTAATGACGCTTAACCATTTTTATACGACTAGTGGACGGGGATTAAGTTAACCAACACTTAATCAATCCAACATGATAATTTGACAAGGTTAAGTAAGTTTTCTTAATGACACTTAACCGTACAAGATGATTAGGGGATGGGGTTAAGTAATTTACACTTAACTAATCCGACACGGTAATTAGATGGGGTTAAGTAATCCACACTTAACTAATCTAAACACGGCAATTCGATGGGGTTAAGTTAAACACTTAACCAATTTAAACTCGGTAATTCAGTGAGGTTAAGTAACCAATACTTAACCAACTTAACGTGACAATTTAATGGGGTTAAGCAACTTATACTTAACCAATTATACATGATGATTTGATGGGGTTAAGTAACTTACACTTAACCAATCTAATACGCGGACCTGATAAGGTTAAGTCACAAGACCTTTTTAGAATATACTTAACCATTATAGTACGATTAGAGGATGTGGTTAAGCCAACCTATACTTAACCAATTCGACTCGATAATTTGATGGGATTAAGATAATCTATGCTTAATCGATCTAGCAAGATAATCCGATAGAATTAAGGTAAGCTAGTACTTGACCAATTTGACTTGATAAGGTTAAGTCATGAGCCTCTGGGTACACTTAACCAACTTGTGGGACAAAGTCTTGAACTTAAATACTTAGCCAATCTTTGACGTGATTCGTGGGCGGGTTAAGTCATGGACTTGAATGATAACACTTAACCCAATAAACAAACCCTAACTAGAAGAACTAGGTAGAAAACCGTGGTTAATCAAGGATAACGGGAAAGGAAGCTAAGTGGTAAACCTTAGTTAAGGGTAACTAAGTAATAATTCTTAGCTAAGGACATAGGACTAATTCTCAAAACGATGAGTAACCTGATACGGTAGGTCATCGCTTAGTATACGAGGGGGAGCAAGTTATCTGACTTGGATAAAAGCTCCAGCGCACTGGGTGCCAAAGTGGAAGCTTCGGGGGACGTGAGGATATTCTTGGGATCCCTCTGTGGGCTGCCAGGTAATTATACTAGGCCCATGAGAGGTTAAGGTCTGCGTTAGAAGGACCAAGAGTATGCCTTGGTTGCTATGCGAGCAACCTAAAGACTGGGATGGATTAGCGTGGAGTCGACGATTCTTGTTTTTGCCCTGGATAGCGCATCGCCGACTACCTACCATCTTTAGTCAATCGTGTACGTGCGGAAAGGCAGGGAACCCCCAACAGACCATGTGCTTGCTATCGAGTCATGGGTGAGGTTGGCCCGTAGGAAAGTGGGTTATAGTGGGGCCGTGGAGTGGTTTTTATACATGATTTTTCTTGGATTGCCTTTCAGTAGTTGAGGGAGGGGTCACGTGGGACCATAGCCACGGGTACAAAAACAGACCTTGATATCTGCATCGGCAGACGATTTAAAGCTCCCGACCGAGTTCCGTATTTCTTGATTTGCCCTGGCACGGAACTCGGATGGCACATTGGGGAACATGTGCATCTAGACATGGAAAACGATTCACGATACATACGTGGGATCAAGGGCACGGTTGACGGGTGGCATAATCCCTAGTGGTCCTAGGTGGCCAAATCCCAAACCGAGACACGGAAACGTTCATTAGGTAGCATAATCCCTAGCGGTCCTAGGTGTCATAAATCCTAAGTGGACGCGCGATAGTTCATGGTAAGGAAACACAACTAGATTAAGGGTTGCAGTCCAAAACAACTTCAAGGATAAACCGTTTACATGGGAAAGCCCGTACAGCCTACGGCAAAGAACTGAACTTATACATGGAAAGAAACATATGAGTTGAGTAACCTATATATGCGGCATATTAGGTTGACATGGACCATTACACGACTTTTGAGTAAGGGTCATTCACGGATAACACGTGATACAATTGGGATACTAGTACGGTAGGTGCAGAGCGGGCATACAGGATAGATACCATGGGACGTTATGCGTGATAGATATCTTGGGATATTATACTTGATAGAAACCTTACAATGTGATGCCTTGTTTCATTTTGACATCATAATTTATCATGACACTTTAGTTTATCTGAGTTCAGTAGTTCATCCTGTTATTTTGATTTAGCTTTTCTATCTTGTTATCATGCTCATGTTCATCTCAGTTCCTCATGACAGTTACCTTTACTAGTTTTTATACTAATAGTAGATAGGGGTTACTCAGTCTTTTTGACTGACCCGTTTTGTTTCGCCTCTTTTCTTCCGTTTCCCCCCCCAGGTTACAGGGAGGAAATACTGTTGTTTAGTTCGGACTTCTCCTGCTTGAAGGTCATCATGGATGGCTTGGACTTTTCTTGGCTATGGCTACTTTACTGTTTTTACTTGGGGAATAATTTATGAAAATGTCTTTATGCTTCTTTACTATTGCAAGACAGGTTTTGATGTACTCTGATGTAAAAGGCTTTAGACCTTATTTATTCATGTTATGAAAGGTTGATTTTACTTCCGCTATTTTATATGTTCTGTCTTGTGATATTTCTGTGCATGTTTACCAATAATGCCCCTCTAAAGCTAGTGCATTCCTTTGTGAGTGACCCTAGCGGAGGCGGGGTGTTACATTTGGTATCAGAGCAGAAGGTTACCAGACTGGGCAAAAGTTTTTAAAGACCTTCTGAAAACTATTTGAAAATCGTTTACAAAGAAGCATTTTTCAAAAAAAAAAATCTTTTAAAAGAAAAAGGCTATTCCCCAAAGGCCATTAGCACTATCCTTGTTTCCTTAATTGAATCTCTTTTCCTTTCTTTCCTCCATCTGTAGTCACAGTGGTTTTAACTGCGACTAGTCTTTTCTATCTATGAAAGTGCTTTCCATGCGATGGAGGTGGTTCTCGAGAGACCAGTGGTCGCGTTATAAGAAAGGATAGTGAGGAAGAGGATAAAGGATACGAGTTTAAGGATGAGCAACTTGTTGGTATGGCTCAACCCAGAATGAGAGAGAAGGATGAACAATGAAACCCATGACGAGAGAGTACCTTTGGCATGGTAAAACGGGACAGATAGTTAAGTATTATGGGAAAAGGACAAGATCATCGGGAGGGCAGCAGTATGCTCTCATTTCTGGGGTACCTCGGAAGGAGGGTGACGATCTTGTTAAAGGTTTAGCTTTTCTTCTCTATCATCCCGTTAGGACTTTGTTTTGATCATTGTATCATTTAAGTCTGCTTCGATAGTTGAGTCTCTGCACCTTAAGTACTAGCATAATAGAGAATCCCATTTTTGTCTCAAAGTCCTATTGGAGAATCAGTCCATTTATACATGACTTGTTTGGAATTGGGAATGTCTATGCCAAGTGTTGAGTTTGGAAATAATGCTTATGTTTATAAGCTATGGATGGATTCTAGGGATGAAGTGGTTATCCAGTAGGGGATGCCACTCTCGGTTTTGATAGGAGGGTAGTTAGACCTTTTGACTAGCCTTGGTAATACCCTCGAAGTATCGTGTAACCTTTTTGAGGTTCTATCATGACTAGTTACTTAGAATCCCTTGATGCCTTTATTGGAAATTTGAAGCCCGATCGAGTGGTGTTCGCCGATAAGACGGACGGTTTACTTCATTTATGCATGGGTTATAGAGATCACCCTAGTAAGTGCGCTTGATAACCTGGTTGACATCTGTTTACTTTCAAGAGAAAGTTCTTCTACATGGAATACCTTATAGTATATAAACGAGATCCAAGATTCACTAGTGAATTTTGGAAAGCTTGCATGAGATCATGAGTACGCAGTCATGTTTGCGTCAAGTATTTTAGAAAAAGGATAAGTGCAAGTGGAACGAGAGGCGACGAAGGAATGAGTTCCAGCTCATGTTATGGAAACAGGAAATAAGAAGCTACGAAATCGCAAAGACGGTCAAGGCACAATGGAATTGAGTTCAAGGAAATACGACTTTGATGGTCAAAAACTAGATACGCGCATGATATCTCTTTTTGGGAGTATATCCTTGATCCCTATTTTCTGTAGAGCTTACTTGTAGGCTATCTTTTGTGGACATCCTCTTGGTCCTATTTTCTGTTACAAACCCCATAAGGTGTTTGTCTTGTTTATCTTCTCGACCCTATTTCAGGGAATCCTAGGTAGAACTCTATGGATGTAAACATGTATTTGAAACATGTTATGATTGATATGGTTGCAAGTGGTTGCAAGTGGTTGCTCGTGGATGCGCGAATACACATTAGATACTAGCTCGACTCGGTCACATTTCATATTGCATATGCACGAGTATTTATACTTGTTTATGGATGAAATCGAATGTATTATCATGCGGTTGTTGCATATGAATGAATGATTGTGCACGCATATAGTACCTATATGGCTAGGACTATTTGCATACATGTTGGATTCATGGCACTATACATATTTTTCATTAGAAAGATTATTCAGGCCTGATCATTAGCATTAGCTAAGGAACATGTACACACACGTTTTTCATATATTCATACAGCATTAGAAATCATCTAAGGACAATGGTTGCTTGTGGATGATGTTTTGAGTAGATGGATGACGGATGGTAGGATACGTTCTTCCTAACTTGGAGATTTCGGGGACGAAATCCTTTAAGTTGGGGAGGATGTAACAACCCGAATTTTTAGCAATGTGTTAAGACAAGAATCAAGGCAGAATTAAATTATAAAATCTGAATCAGGATAAACGGGTTGCGCCATTGCGTTCGTCTCGGAAAAATACGCGAAATAGAGTCTGAAATTTCGTAAATCGGAGTCCGTATGAAGAAGATATGGACGAACGAAGTTAGGAAGAAAAACCGAAAACAAGCCAGAATGCACTGGCGCACTTGTGAAGTGGCCAGCACAAAAATACACTGGCGCACTTGGGAAGTGCGCCCGTGTCGAGCCAGAAACCTGCACAGCCTTCTGGCTTGACCCTGGCTGGCCTGGTGCACCTATTTTGGCCCCTGATCTTGTTTTGGAGGCTTGTGACGATTTTTGAGGGCTGGGATCTATCCTAGGGTTAATCTAAGGGCCTAAAACTACCCTAATCTCTATAAAAACACCCCTAAGCCTACCCTAAACCCTCATTATTTATTCTTGCAACTAAACTATGGCAAAATTTTCACTCTCATGGCCTCCACCCTCATTCTAAAATTCCTAAGTAAATTCCTATGAGAGGTTTCATGATCATGAGAGTGTTAGAGAGTTTCTATGTTAGTATGAGAGCCTCTCAAGTTGATTTCAAGGCTAAATCTTTGATCTTTGTTCATAAAGATGGGGTTTTGATTGATTTGGAGCATCCATCTTTGGGTTTTTGGATGATGGCATGCATAAGCTTCATCACAAGCTTTAGTTTAATCGATTTAGGCCTTCATAGCAATGTAAGCCCTTTCCCTACTCTTAGATATTAACTATGAAGTTAAATGTTCATGTTGCAAGTTTGGGTTTGATCATTGAGTATGATACATGCTATCATGTCATGCAAGTTTATGAAGTCATTATCTTGATCTTGTGAGCAAAAAGCCACAACCTTTATGTTGAAATGTTGCATTATGCAACATGAGAATCTTCATAATCATTATGTCAACTTGCATATGAAGTCATAATCCTTATATGATGATATATGCGAGTTTCTAGCCATCATTCCATGTCTTTTGTCAGCATGATTCGCTTATGTACCAAGTTTGGGTTTATGCATGTTTTTGAGGCTTAAGAATGTAACATGCAAGCTAATGAACACATTTGTGCCTCATTTGCCACCATGATTAACTTGTGGCTTAATACCCATTTTTGTCATTCCTTTGCCAAGTCTCTTCTTTTAATCCATCACGTTGTTGCGAACGTATATGCTAGTTTAAAAATCGTTGGGGTCACATTATGGGGAAGCATAATGACATGAATATGACTTGGGTAAATGGGTATAAACATGACAACATGTAACGTTAAATATGACATGTGTTTATACTTGAAAACATGACTTGAAATATAACATGGAAGTTGACATGTAAGTATGCATAAAAACATAAGCTTGGGAATTTACCTATTAAGTTAGGTCTACCCATTGGGAATTTACCTATTAAGTTAGGTCTACCCAATTGCTTGAAAACTTGACTATGAACATGACACTAGACTAAACATGAAAGTGGCCAACTCGAGGTTGGGTTGGGTTTGCAACGTAAAACTACCCGGAACCGACCAGCCTAACTAGTGGTTGCAAACAATAAGACCCAATGTGAGAAGTTGGTCATGTTGTGCTTGAACCCGAGGTTAGACAAAGTTGTGGTGTAAAGCTACCCGGAA
The DNA here is from genome assembly GCA_030737875.1 of Allium sativum. Classification (NCBI taxonomy): domain Eukaryota; kingdom Viridiplantae; phylum Streptophyta; class Magnoliopsida; order Asparagales; family Amaryllidaceae; genus Allium; species Allium sativum. Next base: position 40,149,848 of record CM060921.1, on the reverse strand, counting down.
CCGACCGGCTTAACTAGTAACCACAACAAAGTCTAATGTGAGAGGTTGGGGTGCATTAAGTAATTAATGCCACATGATAGGGTTAAGTTAATTTGATTAATGACTCTTAACCAAATATGACATGGGTAAATGGGTTAAGTAAATTGGTTAGGCTAATGATACTTAATAAAACATGACAAGGTTGGGTAGGTTAAGTGATTTGATTTGCCTAATGACGCTTAACCATTTTTATACGACTAGTGGACGGGGATTAAGTTAACCAACACTTAATCAATCCAACATGATAATTTGACAAGGTTAAGTAAGTTTTCTTAATGACACTTAACCATACAAGATGATTAGGGGATGGGGTTAAGTAATTTACACTTAACTAATCCGACACGGTAATTAGATGGGGTTAAGTAATCCACACTTAACTAATCTAAACATGGCAATTCGATGGGGTTAAGTTAAACACTAAACCAATTTAAACTCGGTAATTCAATGAGGTTATGTAACCAATACTTAACCAACTTAACGTGACAATTTAATGGGGTTAAGCAACTTATACTTAACCAATTATACATGATGATTTGATGGGGTTAAGTAACTTACACTTAACCAATCTAATACGCGGACCTGATAAGGTTAAGTCACAAGACCTTTTTAGAATATACTTAATCATTATAGTACGATTAGAGGATGGGGTTAAGCCAACCTATACTTAACCAATCCGACTCGATAATTTGATGGGATTAAGATAATCTATGCTTAATCGATCTAGCAAGATAATCCGATAGGATTAAGGTAAGCTAGTACTTGACCAATTTGAGTTGATAAGGTTAAGTCATGAGCCTCTGGGTACACTTAACCAACTTGTGGGACTAAGTCTTGAACTTAAATCCTTAGCCAATCTTTGACGTGATTCGTGGGCGGGTTAAGTCATGGACTTGAATGATAACACTTAACCCAATAGACAAACCCTAGCTAGAAGAACTAGGTAGAAAACCGTGGTTAATCAAGGATAACGGGAAAGGAAGCTAAGTGGTAAACCTTAGTTAAGGGTAACTAAGTAATAATTCTTAGCTAAGGACATAGGACTAATTCTCAAAACGATGAGTAACCTGATACGGTAGGTCATCGCTTAGTATACGAGGGGGAGCAAGTTATCTGACTTGGATAAAAGCTCCAGCGCACTGGGTGCCGAAGTGGAAGCTTCGGGGGACGTGAGGATATTCTTGGGATCCCTCTGTGGGCTGCCAGGTAATTATACTAGGCCCATGAGAGGTTAAGGTCTGTGTTAGAAGGACCAAGAGTATGCCTTGGTTGCTATGCGAGCAACCTAAAGACTGGGATGGATTAGCGTGGAGTCGACGATTCTTGTTTTTGCCCTGGATAGCGCATCGCCGACTACCTACCATCTTTAGTCAATCGTGTACGTGCGGAAAGGCAGGGAACCCCCAACAGACCATGTTCTTGCTATCGAGTCATGGGTGAGGTTGGCCCGTAGGAAAGTGGGCTAAAGTGGGGCCGTGGAGTGGTTCTTATACATTATTTTTCTTGGATTGCCTTTCAGTAGTTGAGGGAGGGGTCACGTGGGACCATAGCCACGGGTACAAAAACAGACCTTGATATCTGCATCGGCAAACGATTTAAAGCTCCCGACCGAGTTCCGTATTTCTTGATTTGCCCTGGCACGGAACTCGGATGGCACATTGGGGAACATGTGCATCTAGACATGGAAAACGATTCACGATACATACGTGGGATCAAGGGCGCGGTTGACGGGTGGCGTAATCCCTAGTGGTCCTAGGTGGCCAAAACCCAAACCGAGACACGGAAACGTTCATTAGGTAGCATAATCCCTAGCGGTCCTAGGTGGCATAAATCCTAAGTGGACGCGCGATAGTTCATGGTAAGGAAACACAACTAGATCAAGGGTTGCAGTCCAAAACAACTTCAAGGATAAACCGTTTACATGGGAAAGCCCGTACAGCCTACGGCAAAGAACTGAACTTATACATGGAAAGAAACATATGAGTTGAGTAACCTATATATGCGGCATATTAGGTTGACATGGACCATTACACGACTTTTGAGTAAGGGTCATTCACGGATAACACGTGATACAATTGGGATACTAGTACGGTAGGTGCAGAGCGGGCATACAGGATAGATACCATGGGACGTTATGCGTGATAGATATCTTGGGATATTATACTTGATAGAAACCTGACGATGTGATGCCTTGTTTCATTTTGACATCGTAATTTATCATGGCACTTTAGTTTATCTGAGTTCAGTAGTTCATCCTGTTATTTTGATTTAGCTTGTCTATCTTGTTATCATGCTCATGTTCATCTCAGTTCCTCATGACAGTTAACTTTACTAGTTTTTATACTAATAGTAGATAGGGCTTACTCAGTCTTTTTGACTGACCCGTTTTGTTTCGCCTCTTTTCTTCCGTTTCCCCCCCCCCCTCAGGTTAAAGGGAGGAAATACTATTGTTTAGTTCGGACTTCTCCTGCTTGAAGGTCATCATGGATGGCTTGGACTTTTCTTGGCTATGGCTACTTTACTGTTTTTACTTGGGGAATAATTTATGAAAATGTCTTTATGCTTCTTTACTATTGCAAGACAGGTTTTGATGTACTCTGATGTAAAAGGCTTTAGACCTTATTTATTCATGTTATGAAAGGTTGATTTTACTTCCGCTATTTTATATGTTCTGTCTTGTGATATTATTGTGCATGTTTACCAATAATGCCCCTCTAAAGCTAGTGCATTCCTTTGCGAGTGACCCTAGCGGAGGCGGGGTGTTACACAATGTCAGACACACAGTCCATTTACAAGTCCGTTCTGGGTCTAAACGTAACCGGAGGCACCTTGTACCTCGCATATCCATTGATCTCCAAGTACGTCTGGACGACCACTAACTGATTCCCTCCTCTTCGGTGTACGGCCCAATCAAGATCATCAGTAATTATCCAAACGACGTGAAGACCTCCGGTCTTCGACCACCGTCTTCTTCTTCGACTTATCGTCGTATCAGTTATTCAGAATGGGATAAACCCGGTCTTTCCGAATAACTCGCGTATATAATAAACAAGTGTTACACAAACACAACATACGCCTCATTCCAATTCCTCAGTCACTAACCGTAAATTAGCAAGAGAATAATTCCCAAAACATTAACCCCGTAGGCCGAAACCAACATCAGATCAATACCCAGAAAACCATTCATCTTAACTAATCTTCAGTTAGTTTCTAAATTTCACATTCTTAGGGACATGTTCCCATTAATTTTATCAAAGATAAATTCCTCAAATTTATTCTTTAATCTTCTTTTGAATATCAATTCAAACCAAATTATGTTTTATCCAAACTAGCCAGGATTAGCGAACCACACTGAAGTAATCATTTATTTTAATTTCCTCATCCCAACATATTCATCCCATGAAGAAAAACTGGTAATACTTCATATCTAACACCACGGTGTTATCGGTAAATTCAATTACCATTTCACGTTCAAATCTAATTAAAGATTTAACTATCGCTTGGAGAAAAACTGGGGATACTCCATTCTCGATCATTTCAATCTAATTAAAGATTCACTAAAACTCCACTTAGTTTTAATCTTTAACTGGGTTAAAGAATCAATTTCATTTGAAACACGGTTCACGATAAACCCAAAATCACATTCCATTCTATCAGCTTTTAACGGTAAAATAACAAGTGAGCAATTCCCTAAGTACTAACCCTGAAGGCCGAAACCAACATCAGATCAATACCCAAGAAACCATTCAACTTAACTAATCTCCAGTTAATTTTTGATTTTATTAACTCCGTTGGGTCTAACCATAGTATTATTGAAGATACCATTCACGACAACCCAAAATCACATTCCATTAATTATCGGGTTAAAGAACCAGTGTTATTTAAAACACCGTTCACGATAACCCAAAAATCAATTCAAATTCAATTCCAATTAACTATCATTTAATTGGTACACTTCATTAAATCTAAATAAAAGATTTAATCTTTTTCTCAACTGGGTTTAAGGACAGTGTTAATGAAGACATCATTCACGACAAACCCAAATCACATTTGATATTAGATACAAGGCTCTGAATAGAAAATATATCGGCTTATATTCAATATCAAATTCTACGACCAACAAATATTGTATTGGAAATAACGATATAAATATATCTTTCAAATTCCCATAACAATATCTGTATCATCATGAAATCCAATATCGAAATATTTCGAAGACAATTTCGATTCAAATCCATTCCAATTCACCTATTGGAAATTCTGTTTATTTTCAAAATCATTTCAAATCCAATTTATTTATTTTAAAAATAAATAGAATTATAATTCTAGTTCAAAACTAGTTTATTTCGATAAATTTTTATTTTTATCTTTTCAAATATGGAGTTTTTCATCCCAATTCTTCACAAATCATTTCTTATGATTTTACACAAATTATTACTATTTTTAATAATTTTATCAAGGCCCGTACAGTCGATTTCCATCAACGGCCATTGAACTGCACTTACATCGATCTTTTCCAAATTTGATTTGGGCATAATTCCAAATCCAACCGTTAGATTTCAAATCTCTAGTATTCATTAGAAAGCCCTTTTTGATACGAACCCAACGGTTCCGGTTTTAGGAGAATCCGACGGTCGGATCTCCCGTAATATCCATTCGAAGTCAATGGTCGAAATTCGCGAACTGCCGCGGCGCGGCGCGTTCTATTCAGGCCATTATATATATAATATATATATTATATATGTTTCGTTGATTTCCTTTTAAAACGTATTTTATAAATCGTTTTAAATTCGTTTTCAAAATGATTTCAACTTCCTTTTCAATTTCAAATCAAGATTGAATTTTTCAATATAAATTCGTTTTAATTTCATTTCAAATCGATTTCAATTCAATTTCAATTTAATTCGAATTTCGATTCATTTCAATTTAATTCGAATTTCAAAATCACTTTCAAATATTCATTGAAAAATGAATAAAATCGATATAAATATCGTTCACGTCAAAATGGCGTCAATCTATCCAACACGGCTTTTATTCAACACATGAATGTTTATTCTATTCAACACATGAATATTTTCCAATTCAACACATGCATTTATTCTATTCAACATAAATTTCTCGTCGTTTTTATTTAAAATAATTCATTTTAAATAATCAAAATTCGCTAAAACTGCCAAAATAAAAATTTTAAATTGGCACAGATTTTCTGGTTATTACAATCTCCCCCACTTAAAACTTTTCGTCCCCGAAAAGGAACGAAGCCGAAAGTTGTTTTACAAACCGACTCAACTTTCATTATTTTCACTACGGCTTAAGTTCTTCAACTTTTCAGTTTCTAAGAAGTTTTCAAATTTTTCAAAAATTTGGCTAACACCCTAAATTTTCGAAAAATTTCGCCATAACCTCCTCTACACTGGGGACTTCGGGATATTTCATATAGCCTCCCATGGCCTTCTTCAATCCAAAAGAAAAGGAAAAAGCCAAGCGGCTAGCCAATCGGCTCATAAAATCATCATCACCCAAACAAAACAGTAAATTATGGTAAACATGTACCTATTTGTCGGGCAAACAATTTTATTCTTCTGCTCTAGCCTCCTTGCTATGACCTGTTCAATGTAAGTACATGTACATGCATGCAAACGCTATAAATTTTCCATACAATTAACTATTTGATTCAATTTGGTTATGGGTTCAACATTTAATTAATCAAACAATAATCAAACAATACAACCAGCAATCAATTAGTTGATTAGCTTTTCAAATTCATAATTTTTTACATAGTTAAAAATCAAATTTTTTATGCCAAATCACAACAATAAGCCCTATCTAGCTTTGGTTCTCATACCAGTTTAATGGAAATATATAGATATCTCACTTTCGAAACACGAAAATAAATTCTGGTGATGACGCGTCAATCATCAGAATCATGTCCGAGCGACTAGAATGTGATTCTATATCTACCCAGTACATTAAAACTTCGTATACACGCTAGCTAGGCGTATATGCAAAATCTTTATATATCGGATGGTCCAAATCAATTTAAAATAAATTATTCAAATACGTATAATACGATTTAAATTTCAAAACAAAATTTGGTTTTCTTTTTCTTTTTCAAAAATATACTCTTCACACTTGTTCTAGGATACTACTGATCCCATCTCTAAAAAGTCATTCCTATTGGATATTACTAATCCAATTTCTGATGAATTCTTTTGTTTGGTTCTAACGTGTCTTGTTCTCTGAGCTCTGTAAACCAAAGCTCTGATACCACGATGTTACGACCCGAAATCCCCCTAACGGGAAATCACGGATTGAGTTGAGGACAAGACATATCAGAACGCGAACAGAAGAACATTTCATTGCTTATTACAACAATTCATCAGAATACAAGAATGTACAGAGTATGAATGAATAAAATACATTCGATAAATATCAGAGATTACAATATATTACATAGCAGCAGAAAATAATACAAAACACAACTAGAAGAGATATACGGATACAGAGCTTTCCGGATATCACTCCAGCTGTAAATCAGGATCCTGTGAATATAAATCTGCAAAACCAAAACTACTAGCTGCCCGTATCAAAATAAGGGCACCCAGAGTTTAGGTTAAAACAATAAACTCCAGGTCAGTCATGTGACTGGTGTGAGAACTAAAACAGTTATTAATCTTTACTTTAAAGTTTAGTAAATCAGGGGACGACGCCGTATAACACGGAACGGGTTTCCTCCCAAGAATATCAGTGCATAAAACAAACAGCGCAATGCTAAGTAAAGAAAAATGAAGCGGTTATAAGACCCAGGTCCCATCACACAATGCAACGCAAGCCGGAGGATAGGGTTTTACCTTATAACAGCCAAAGAATGTTTGATACGCGAAATTTTATCTTTTGATTCTTAATCAGACTCCAACCGTAAATTAGTAAGAGAACAATCCCCTAAGTATTAACCCCGAAGGCCGAAACCAACTTCAGACCAATACCCAGGAAACCACCCGTCTTAGCTCGTTTCCAGTTAGTTTCTGATTTTATATACAATCATAGGCGGCATGGGTACCATATATCATGTCTCCATACTACGCTCTACAAATAAAACCGCAAGGTCACGTATTTGGAAATTGGATTTCCATCTATGAACCGAGGTCAGGGATCGTCCTCTGCCGATTCGAGACAATCTAGCCTACCATGTCTCAGGACCCAGACTCAGGTGGGCCCTTGGATCGTCAGGGCTGGTCCACTCGATGTGGATTAAACTTAAACCCTGGACAATACGTTTCCCCGCCCTATGGGGCGCAAATGAGCCAACGATTGACTCCATCGGCTCCACACAGTCACCGATATATGCGAGGCGCCTCGCAACAACAACAACCACATAAGTCAAACTCGTCAGGGCGTGTAAAACCACTGACGCCACTTCTAGCTAGAAAGAAACGCATGTCCTCCCTGATGTCCTCTCCCGTTTCTGGTTCACAACCGGGGTGTGAGGCTCGCGAATTAACGCTACACAAAGCTATGTCACACAGGCTGTGCTTTGATCATCAGCCACAAGACTCTGCTTTTCAACAGAAGCCTTGATCATTTGCATCTTAGCATGCCACACAGGCAAACCACTCCATGCAACCACTATCCATCAATCACACAGAATGATATCCAATGTCCGACACACAGTCCATTTACAAGTCCGTTCTGGGTCTGAACGAAACCAGAGGCACCTTGTACCTCGCATATCCATCGATCTCCAAGTACGTATGGACGACCACTAACTGATTCCCTCCTCGTGGGTGTACGGCCCAATCATGATCATCAGTAATTATCCAAACGACGTGAAGACCTCCGGTCTTCGACCACCGTCTTCTTCTTCGACTTATCGTCATATCAGTCTTTTAGAATGGGATAAACCTGGTCTTTCCGAATAACTCGTGTATATAATAAACAAGTGTTACAAAAACACAACATACGCCTCATTCCAATTCCTCAGTCACTAAACATAAATTAGCAGGAGAATAATTCCCCAAACATTAACCCTGAAGGCCGAAACCATCATCAGATCAATACCCAGGAAACCATTCATCTTAACTAATCTTCAGTTAGTTGCTAAATTTCACATTCTTAGGGATAGGTTCCCATTAATTTTATCAAAGATAAATTCCTCAAATTTATTCTTTAATCTTCTTTTGAATATCAATTCAAACCAAATTATGGTTTATCCAAACTAGCCGGGATTAGCGAACCACACCGAAGTAATCATTTATTTTAATTTCCCCATCCCAACACATTCATCCCATGAAGTAAAACTGGTAATACTTCATATCTAACACCACAGTGTTATCGTTAAATTCAATTACCATTTCACGTTCAAATCTAATTAAAGATTTAACTATCGCCTGGAGCAAAACTGGTGATACTCCATTCTCGATCATTTCAATCTAATTAAAGATTCATTAAAACTCCACTTAGTTTTAATCTTTAACTGGGTTAAAGAATCAATGTCATTTAAAACACGGTTCACGATAAACCCAAAATCGCATTCCATTCTATCAGCTTTTAACCGTAAAATAGCAAGTGAGCAATTCCCTAAGTACTAACCCCGAAGGCCGAAACCAACATCAGATCAATACCCAAGAAACCATTCAACTTAACTAATCTCCAGTTAGTTTCTGATTTTCTTAACCCCGTTGGGTCTAAGAACAGTATTATTGAAGATACCGTTCACGACAACCCAAAAATCACATTCCATTAATTATCGGGTTAAAGAACCAGTGTTATTTAAAACACCGTTCACGATAAACCCAAAAATCAATTCAAATTCAATTCCAATTAACTATCATTTAATTGGTACACTTCATTAAATCTAAATAAAAGATTTAATCTTTTTCTCAACTGGGTTTAAGGACAGTGTTAATGAAGACACCATTCACGACAAACCCAAATCACATTTGATATTAGATACAAGGCTATGAATAGAAAATATATCGACTTATATTCAATATCAAATTCTACGATCAACAAATATTGTATTGGAAATAACAATATAAATATATCTTTCAAATTCCCATAACAATATCTGTATCATCACGAAATCCAACATCGAAATATTCCGAAGACAATTTCGATTCAAATCCATTCCAATTCACCTATTGGAAATTCTGGTTATTTTCAAAACCATTTCAAATCCAATTTATTTATTTTAAAAATAAATAGAATTATAATTCTAGTTCAAAACTAGTTCATTTCGATAAAAAACTATTTTTATCTTTTCAAATATGGATTTTTTCATCCCAATTCTTCACAAATCATTTCTTATGATTTTACACAAATTATTACTGTTTTTAATAATTTTATCAAGGCCCGTACAGTCAATTTTCATCAACGGCCATCGAACTGCACTTACAACGACCTTTTCCAAATTTGATTTGGACATAATTCCAAATCCAACCGTTAGATTTCAAATCTCTAATATTCATTAGAAAGCCCTTTTTGATACGAACCCAACGGTTCCGGTTTTAGGAGAATCCGACGGTCAAATCTCCCGTAATATCCATTCGAAGTCAATGGTCGAAATTCGCGAACTACCGCGGCGCGGCGCGTTCTATTCAGGCCATTATATATAATATATATATTATATATGTTTCGTCGATTTCCTTTTAAAAACGTATTTTATAAATTGTTTTAAATTCGTTTTCAAAACGATTTCAACTTCCTTTTCAAATTCAAATCAAGATTGAATTTTTCAATATAAATTCGTTTTAATTTCATTTCAAATCGATTTCAATTCAATTTCAATTTAATTCGAATTTCGATTCATTTCAATTTAATTTGAATTTCAAAATCACTTTCAATATTCATTGAAAAATGAATAAAATCGATATAAATATCGTTCACGTCAAAATGGCGTCAATCTATCCAACACGGCTTTTATTCAACACATGAATGTTTATTCTATTCAACACACGAATATTTTCCAATTCAACACATGAATTTATTCTATTCAACATAAATTTCTCGTCGTTTTTATTTGAAATAATTCATTTTAAATAATCAAAATTCGCTAAAACTTCCAAAATAAAAAAATTTAACTGGCACAGATTTCCGGGTTATTACAATATCAAACCGAGTTAATCCAAATGAGTTAATCCAAAAGAGCTATTCTAAATAGTTTATTCGAATAGAATTAAAGGAGTTATTCGAAATAGTTTATTCGAATAGAATTAAGGGAGTTAATCGAATATAGTTTATTCGAAAAGAGATTAATCGAATGTAAATCATTCGAAGAGAATTAATTGAATGTAAATCATTCGAAGAGAATTAATCGAATGTAAATCATTCGAAGGGAGATTATCGAATATAGTTATTCGAAGAAAGAGTTATCAAATATAGTTTATTCGAAAGAGAGTTATCGAATAGTGATTATTCGAGAGTGAATTATACATTGGAATTCGTTTATATCGAATTAAGGAAAGTGATATTTACTTTCCGTTTCAAATCAAGTTTTTACTTATTTGTTAATAAATTAGTTATTTGTTTAATTATCCAAATTAATAAAGAAAAGTTATATTTAAGTTAATATATATTCGAAAGCATGAAATTATAACACTAGCGTTATAATCAAATGATTTTTGAAGTGGATTCGTAAATAGAATCCGAGAATTTGTGTAAGGAAGTTTGTTGAAGGGTTATAAGATGAACTTTGTCTGTTTCGAGGTTAGAAATGTTGTTCAGTTAAGGTCTGAGAGGTAATAATACCCCAACTTAGTTGACTTCGTTTTTAACTAAGGAGTAGTTAAGGTTCGATAGTGAAGATTGGTTAAATGAATTTAGTTAGTAAGTAAAATGGCTTGAATGGGCCAAGCGATGTTTTATTTAAACATCAGTTTAAATCCAATAAAGAAGTTTGGGAATGTTTTCCCAATAAGAACCAGAAACGTTTTCTAAATTTAGAAAATAAGAATTTACAAATATATAGAAATGGGGAAATGGATAAATTAAAGATAATTTAATATAAAGAGATAAATGTTGATTGATGATTGATCGATAGGATTTCCATCTGGAAATATGATCGTTGGTAGTACACCTATTTTTCTTTGATAGTTAAATCACCGACTATCGAAGTTTTTAACCATTTTTCCGTCGTCAATACGGAGAGACCGGGATCAGATTTTTATCTGAAAACCACTTTGTATGGACGTTAGCGTTGCGATCAAATATGATGAAGATAATTGAAGACAGAGTTATGCAAGGGCTATCCTGTTTACATAATAGTGCCTTCGGTTTGTCCAGTCCTAGGGCAACGTAAATGGACGAATGTCTGACAGAGTATATCTAACAGATCACGTAAGTTGATCTCTTCAAACGTACTTACAATTGGTGGAGGAGGAATTCATTTCTCTTAGCTTTATACCCGTGGTATTTTTGAGGAAATCAATTTGTGATTTGGTGGGTATGACGATGTGGCATTCAAAGTAAATGAATGTATGATTTGTCAAAAGATACGTTATGACCTCAAGCCTCATCAACTGGGAAATGACAAAAATCGGGCAGGCAGCATGGCTAAGTGGGTCGCTCCCATTAGGGTGTATATCACCTATCTAGAGAAAATACATTTCATTCTATTATCTATTATCGATGCTGTCCCTTTTCGGGAAACGGTGGGTAGCTCCCAACCGTTGGTGATATACTTTCGATACACTCAAGCGAAATGAGTGGTCGGTCATGTGTGGGTCGGGTTGCAAGACGTTCATGTTGAACCCAGTGTATTCTCCTCTAGAGATACACTATCGGCAGGTAGTCCCATACCTTGTCATAGTTGGAATCCAATCTCCAATAAGCGCCCGCGGTTTTGTTTGTATACAATATATGTGAAACGTGAGATGCAAGCATTTTGCTAGATTATTATTTACTTATGATTAGACATTATCATAATATCAGAAAAGTATTGTTTTCCAAAAATGTTTTGGGTTATCATAAGGTAAAACCGCCCGTGTTTATGTGTGGATCGGTCTTACGATTACCTTTTCTTTTGAAAAGGATTTTGAAAAGTTAAACCAAATGATTTGAGTTTACTCACACCAGTCCCATGACTGACCCAGAGTTTATTTTGTTTTGTTTTCCCTAAATTCTTGGGTGCCCAAATTTGTACGGGCAGTCAAGTAGTTCAGGTCTTTACAGATATACTTGGAGGAGCTTGAAGAAGGAGGCTTCAGGATTATATAGCTATTGATATTTCCGCTGTGTGTAAGTGACGTACTCTGATAATGTTATTGTATATATATACTGTTTTATTTCAAAGTTATGTTATAATATATTTTATACGTTCCGCTGTGAGATTCGTGTTACTCTGATTTTGTTCTGTGGTGTTTTTCTTCTTCTTCTATTCTAATTTTCTATCTTATCTATTCTCACCCTCTAACTACTTTCTATTAATGATCAGGTATTTCCGATGTCTGAATAGTCAACATGGTAGTTTTGTGTTGATTTTCGGAGTCGAAAATCCCGGGTCGATACAGTGGTATCAGAGCTTAAGGTTAAGTGAATTACCTTGGCTCTGTGGTGTGACTCGGTAGAGATAGGGTAAGTAATACCCTAGATTGAGTTTGATTTTTTATTAGAAAAATATAATTTATATAATTAGAAAGAAATGATTTTTAGCATTAGAAAGATTTGATTTTTATTAGAAAAGATTAGACTTTTCATTTTAGAAAGAGATGATTTTCATATACATGAAAGTAAACTAAACATTCAATTTTTATATATATGAAGTAGCGATAAAAATACGATTTTTAATTTATGTAGAGTAATAAAAATATAATTTTTATATATGTAGCATAATAAAAATAAAATTTTTATAATATGAGAAGTGAAATAAAAATATAATCTTTATAGTCTATGAAGTGAAATGAAAATATGAACTTTATTTTTATCATGAAGTAGTGAGAATAAAGATTCGATTTTTATATGAGTAGCGGATTAAAAAAAGAATTTTTATATAATAGGAACTATAAAAATATGATTTTTATATATGTAGCGAAATAAAAATCTGATTTTTATTATATATCTAGCGTTGAAACAAAAATGTGATTTTTATAGCATTGAAAAAAAAAGATCTATATATATAAAAATGTGATTTTATATGGGTAGTGGCGAGGTAAAAATGTAATCTTTATATAATTATTAGCGATCTAAAAATGTGATTTTTACAGATAAATATATGATTTTTATTTATATGGTAGAACGATAAAAATTTGATTTATATATATAAGAATAGCGAATAAATATATGATTTTTATCTGTATAGCGTTGTATTAAAAATGTGATTTTTAATATAGAAACCGTGTGAAACAGACTGCGATGGAACCAAATGAAAGCGAATTGAATCCAAATCATTCAGAAATAAAACTGGCAAAGTGGAACCCAAAGGTGAGAACTTCTCACTTTTTATTTTATTTTCTAGTTAAAATATATTCTAGGATGTAGAGGGTGCTTAGCAGCACCTGACACCCGTCGTCCACAGACCATGGACGACTTGTTTGGTTGATTGTATATTGTTGTGAAAATTGTGTGTGAAGTGGAATGGATAAATAAAATATTCGTAAATGGAAATAAAATATTTTATAGTTAAAAATATAATTTTTAGCGTAGATATGAATAAAATAAATATTCATAAACAAATCAGACATTTGTTTATGTACACTGATTTGACTAATATTGATTGGGACGATAAATTTTACACATCGCCCAACTTCACAAATAAAATTCATTATTTGTTGATTGAAACCCCACATGGGTGTTGGAATGATATTGGACATATACTAATCCCAATAGTTAGTTGTGTATCAATCGATTGGTTGACGGACTGATAGAAGCGTTAAATATTTATATTTAATGCTTATACAGTGTAGAATGCACTCTGGATGATTATTTATCACTGTTGTTGTATACATGTATTGTATGAAATCCATATAATCAAATTATATGGTAATTGACTGTGTCTGATTCCAGTTCAGAAAGAATGAATATTTTAAAATAACGAACATTTTAAAATAATGAATATTTTAAAATAATATTCAGTAAAAGATCAAAATCTTATTTTGATGTCCGATTTGGGATGGACACAAAAATATTTAAATATATAAAGCCGTGTTGATTAGATTAACGCCATTTTGACGTGAACGATATTTTTATCGATTTTATTCATTTATATAATGAATATCGAAAAAGAATTGATTTCAAAATATAATGTTTTGAAAATACTATCATTTATATATCGATGATATGGAATATTCGATTTTGATTAGAAGTTGAATATGAAGTTGGAATCATTTTGAAAACGAATTTAAAACGATTTATAAAATATGTTTTAAAAGGAAACCGACGAAATATATATTATGTGTATAATATAATGGCCTGAATGGAATGTGCCGCGCTGCGGCAGTTTGCGAATTTCGACCATTGACTTCGAATGGACGTTACGGGAGATTCGACCGTCGGATTCTCCTAAAACTGGAACCGTTGGGTTTGTATCGAAAAAAGATTTCTAAAGAATATTTGAGATTTACAATCTAACGGTTGGATTTGGAATTATGTCCAAATATAATTTGGAAAAGGTCGCTGTAAGTGCAGTTCGATGGCCGTTTATGGAAATAGACTGTACGGGCCTTGATAAAATTATTAAAAATATTAATAATTTGTGTAAAATCATAAGATATGATTTGGAAAGGATTGGGATGAAAAATTCCATGTTTGAAAAGATAAAAATATATTTTTATCGAAATGAACTAGTTTTGAACTAGAACTATAATTCAATTATTTTTAAAATAAATAAATTGGATTTGAAATGGTTTTAAAAATAACCATAATTTCCAATATATAAATTGGAAATGGATTTGAATCGAAATTGTCTTCGGAATATATCAATGTTGGATTTCATTGCTTATACAAATATTGTTATGGAATTTTGAAAGATATATATATCGTTATTTCCAATACGATATTTTTTTATTTCAGAATTTGATATTGAATATAAGCCGATATATTTTCTATTCAAAGCCTTGTATTTAATATCAAATTGGATTTTGGGTTTGTCGTGAATGGTATCTTTACTAATACTGTTCTTGAACCCAATGGAGTTAAGAAAATTAGAATCTGACTGGAGATTATTTAAGTTGAATGGTTTCCTGGGTATTGATCTGATGTTGGTTTCGTCCTTCGGGGTTAACACTTACGGAATTGTTCTCTTACTAATTTACGGTTAGAGACCGATGGAACGTGAATTGGGTTTGTTGTGAACTGTGTTTTAGCGACATTCGTTCTTTAACCCGATTTATAGTGAAATGGGATTTGGAAATTATAAATCTTTTGTTAAGATTTAAAGGAGATTTTCCAAAGTAAAGTTTTCCAATTTAATATATAAATTGGGATTGAATGGATTTCGATTTGGTAATAATCGAAGTAAGCTTCTGTAGAGGAAGACGGTTAATATATATGGAATTTAAAAGGCCTTGTCGTTATTCCATTTATATTATCGGTTGGATATGGAAGTTTATCTCGAGTATATATATCGATTTGTTTTCCATGAAGATTCCATTGTTAATGGAATGTGATTTTAGGTTGTCGTGAATGGTATTTTTAATAATGCTGTTCTTAGACCCAATTCAGTTAAGGAATTCAGAAACTAACTAAAGATTAGTTAAGTTGAATGATTTTCTGGGTATTGATCTAATGTTGGTTTGGGCCTTCGGGGTTAATACTTAGGGAATTGTTCACTTGCTAATTTACGGTTAAAGGATGATGGAATGGAATGTGATTATGGGTTTATCATGAACCGTGTTTTAAATGACATTGGTTCTTTAACCCAATTAAAGGTAGGATATGGTTTCGCAATTTAAACAATCGTTAATATTGATTTTTGGGAAGATTAAAACCAAGTGGAGTTTTAATGCATCTTTAATTAAATTGAATTGATATCCAAAAGAAGATTAAAGAATAAATTTAAAGAATTTATCTTTGATAAAATTAAAGGGAACCTTTCCCAAAGTATATGAATATTTGAATAAAGAAACATTCTGGATTGGAATGAGGCGTATGTTGTGTTTTTATGGCACTTGTTTATAATATACAAGAATTATCCAGAAAGACCGAGTTTATCCCATTCTGAATAACTGATTCGACGATGTGTCGAGGATGAAGACGGTGGTTGAAGGCCGGAGGTCTTCACATCGTTTGGATGATTACTGATGTCTTGATTGGGTTGTACACCCAAGGCGACGTAATAAGTGGTGATCGTTCAGATGTACTTGGAGATCGAACGATATGTGAGGGCCTCTCCCCTGTATTGGACATATGGGGGAGGAATAAGGTGCCTCCGGTTTCGTTCAGACCCTGAACGAACTTGTAAATGGATGTGTGTCTGACAACGGATTTCATTCTGTGTGATTGATATACATCGGTTGCATAGCATGAATTGCCTGTGCGGCATGTTGACATGCGAAAGATCAAGGCTTCTGTTGAAAAGAAGAGTCTTGTGGTTGATGATAAAAGCACGGCCTTTGTGACATAGCTTTGTGTACCGTTAATTCGCGAGCCTCACACCCCGGTGTGGACCAGAAACGGGTGAGGACATCAGGGAGGACATACGTTTCTTTATAGCTAGGAGTGGTGTCAGCGTTTTGCATGCCCTGGCATTTTGCTTATGTGGATGATGGATAGGAGGCGCCTCTGTTATATCGGTCGATCCGGGGCCGATGGAGTCATTTGGCTCATTTACGCCCCATAGGGCGGGGAAACGCAGTGTTCAGGCATTTTAATCCACATCGAGTGGACCGGCCCTGACGATCCAAGGCTTGCCTGCGCGCTTGCCTGAGACATGGTAGGCTAGATTGTCTCGAAGCGGTAAGGACGATCCCTTGCCTTGGTTCATAGATGGAAATCCAACTTCCAATACATGACAATTGTGGTTTTGATTGTAGAGCCTAGTATTGGCGACATGATATATGGTACCCATGCCGTCTAGGATTGATACATTTATATTTGAAGTTGTTTTACACACTATGCACTTATAACAGTATCAAATGATTTGTTTTAACGTACGAAGCATATTTAGCTATTATAAGGGAAAACCCTATCCCTCGTCTTGCGTTGCATTGTGTGATAGGACCTAGGTCTTATAATAGCTTCATTTTTTCAAAAAGAATTACGTTGTTTTGTTATATGCACTGGTATTCTTGGGAGGAAACCCATTCCGTGTTATACGGCGTGGTCCCTTGATATATTTGATTTAAAGTAAAGTTTTAAATAACTGTTTTAGTTCTCACACCAGTCGCATGACTGACTTGGAGTTTATTGTTTTAACCTAAACTTTGGGTGCCCCTATTTTCTGCACGGGCAGCTAGTAGTTTTGGCTTTGCAGATTTATAGTCACATGATCCCGATTTACAGCTGGAATGATATTCGGAAAGCTCTGTATCCGCATATTCCTTTCAGTTGTGCTTTGTATTATTTTTCCGCTGCATTGTAACTTGTAAATCTCTGATATTTATCGAATGTATGATATTTATTTATACTCTGTTATATTCTTGTATTCTGATGGAATTGTTGTAACAAGCAATGAAATGTTCTACTGTTTGTGTTCTGATTCGTCTTGTCCTCAAAGCAATCCGTTCTTCCTCTTCTCCTCGGAGACCGGGGAAATTACGGGTCCTTACAGTGGTATCAAAGCTTTGGTTTACAGAGCTCGAGAACAAGACACATTAGAACCAAACGAAAGAATTCATCAGAGAATGGATTAGCAATATCCAATGAGAATGGCTCGTTAGAGATGGGATCAGTATTATCCTAGAATGAGTCGGAAGAGATTTGTTTTCAAATAAAGATGAAAACGATTTTTGTTTTGAAAATTTAAATCAATTATTCGTATTTGAATGTTTATTTTATATTGAATTTGGACAATTCAGTATATAAAGATTTTGTGTATACATCTGATCCGCATGGATTTGAATTTTTAATATACTGGACGGATATAGAATCATACTTTAGTCGCTCGGGGATAATTCTAGTGATTCCGAACATCATCAATATTTATGTTCGAGTTTCGAAAGTTGAATTTCTATATGATTCCAATTGATTGGTGTGAGAACCAAAACTAGATAGGGCTTATTGTTGTGATTTGGCATCAAAAACATGATTTTTGAATATGTATTAAAATTATGAAATTGAAACGTTAATCAACTAATTGATTGATGGTTGTGTTGTATGATTATTTGTTATCTAATAAAACCCATATGTGAAAGAATGGTAAATGTAGCCAAATTGTGCCAAATATTGAAATGTATTGAAAATTATTTGAAAATGCATGCATATACATGTGTATACATTGAACAGGTCATAGCAGGGAAGCTAAGCAGAGTAATTAAATTGTTTGCCCGACAAATAGGTACATGTTTATTGTATTTCTTGGGGTTTTTTGATGATTTTATGAGCCGATTGGCTAGCCGCTTGGTTGTTTCTTTTTCTTTTTGGATTGGCGAGGCCTGTATGGCAATTTCGGGATTTTCCCGGTGCTCCCGTACAGGGGAGATTATGACAAAAAATTTCGAAAATTTAGGGTGTTGGCCAAAATTTTGAACAATTTGAAAAGTTCTTAGAAACTAAAAAGTTGAAGAACTTAAGCCATAATGAAAATAATGAAAGTTGAGTTGGTTTGTAAAACAACTTTCAGCTCCGTTCCTTTTCGGGGATGAAAAGATTTTAAGTGGGGGAGATTGTAACAACCCAGAAAATCTAAGCCAATTTAAAATTTTTATTTTGGCAATTTTAATGAATTTTGGATATTTAAAATGGTTTATTTTAAATAATAACGATGAAAAATGTATTTTGAATAAAATTAGAACGTACATATTTATTTGAATCGACGTCAGAATATAAATATTTATTTTTAATTATAAAAGGAATTGAAAATGGCGCGGTAGTTCGAAAATTCGATTTCAAATTTCAAATGAATGTACAGGATTCAAAATAAACTAGATTTTAGCGAAACCAAAAATATTACAATCTAATTAAAAATATCTTACCAACGAGTCCGAAAAATCAAAATTTCATAGCGGGAATAAAATGTTATGTTCAGTTGAAAATTCAAAAAAGTCGCTATGGAAAATACAACCCTTAAAAATGGAAATTTTGCAAATGACATCCGTTTTCGACGAAACCACTTTTGTTGGATCTGGGATGTCGAATTATTGCTAGTTTCCAAAATTCATGATTTTTATAATCAATATGTGAGTGTTGCATAGGAAAACGTGTTTTGATAGTTTCAGTCAATTTAGATCGACCAGAAAATGGCCATTTTTCAAACAGTCTTCAAATTTGACAAAATTAGTTTTGTTAGGACCGTATCGTCAATATGAAGGTAGAAATAATTTTTCTGCAATTTTTGGGGTCCGTATGTGACCCCAGTAAATTGAATTGTACGTTAAAAATTCAATATATAGATTTATATTTTAGTTTCAACGAAAACTGATCGTAACAGCCGAACTGGCTCACGAAACATGTCCTATTGTGTTCGGAATGGGGGTAATTAGTTATGGTCGACAGTCGGCGGGTTCAATTTGGGGTTCAAATGTAAAGGATACTTTATACGGAAAAATATATTAAATTATATAAATCCCTCTCTCCCTCCCCCTTTTCCCTTTACCCGGTCAACACTCAGTTTAAATAAAAAAAAGGAAAAAGGAAAAATAGCCGAGCTGAAAGCTGCCGCACCCAAGGCCGCGCCCCCTTCTGACCATCGTCCTCCTCCCTCCTCCCCGTTCTCTCTCCTCTTCTCCCTCCGATCCACGAGACCCTAAAAAAAAACCTAACATCCTATCCCCTAAACCAACCCACCGTGACCTTCCCTGAAACCCACGGCCCGCCACGCCGTATTCCCTCCCCCTGGCCTGTGAGTGCACCCCCTTCCCCTTCCAATCGATGGAAATAGCAGTCCCCCTCCTCCAAGAAAAAGAA
The DNA here is from genome assembly GCA_030737875.1 of Allium sativum. Taxonomy (NCBI): domain Eukaryota; kingdom Viridiplantae; phylum Streptophyta; class Magnoliopsida; order Asparagales; family Amaryllidaceae; genus Allium; species Allium sativum. The sequence goes on along the minus strand of CM060921.1, from coordinate 40,129,817 downwards.
ATCGATTTTCATTGTAAGCTTTTCTAATTTTTAATGTTTATTTAGATCTAATTTTTAAAGGCTAATGTAGATATGATTTTTTATTAGAAAAATATAATTTATATAATTAGAAAGAAATGATTTTTAGCATTAGAAAGATTTGATTTTTATTAGAAAAGATTAGACTTTTCATTTTAGAAAGAGATGATTTTCATATATATGAAAGTGAAGTAAAAATTCAATTTTTATATATATGAAGTAGCGATAACAATATGATTTTTAATTATGTAGAGTAATAAAAATATAATTTTTATTATATGTAGCATAATAAAAATAAAATTTTTATTATATGAGAAGTGAAATAAAAATATAATCTTTACAATATATAAAGTGAAATGAAAATATGAACTTTATTTTTATCATGAAGTAGTGAGAATAAAGATTCGATTTTCACATGAGTAGCGGATTAAAAATAGAATTTTTATATAATAGGAAGTATAAAAATATGATTTTTATATATGTAGTGAAATAAAAATCTGATTATTATTATATATCTAGCGTTGAAACAAAAATTTGATTTTTATAGCGTTGAAATAAAAATATGATCTATATATATAAAAATGTGATTTTTATATGGGTAGTGGCGAGGTAGAAATGTAATCTATATATAATTATTAGCGATCTAAAAATGTGATTTTTACAGATAAATATATGATTTTTATTTATATGGTAGAACGATAAAAATTTGATTTTTATATATAAGAATAGTGAATAAAAATATGATTTTTATCTGTATAGCGTTGTATTAAAAATGTGATTTTTAATATAGAAAACGTGTGAAACAGACTGTGATGGAAAAGAATGAAAGCGAATGGAATCCAAATCGTTCAGAAATAAAACTGGCGGAGTGGAACCCAAAGGTGAGAACTTTACATATTCCCTTGCTTAAGAAATAAGAAATAAGAATTTTTCTAATTGGAGACTCCTTTCAGCTTCTGAGAGAAATTTAGCCTCAAACCTTTCCCTAAAGTCTTCCCATGTTTCCACTGGTCTTTCTGCATTGGTAACTTCCCACCAGTAGGAAGCCTCACCTTTAAGTAGCCATACTGCCAGTTGTACCTTCTGCCTATCTTCTACTTCAAAGATGACGAATAAGTCCTCGGTTTCTTTCAGCCAATTCCTGGCTGCCACGAAGGACTCGGTTCCATGAAAGTCCTTCCCTCCCATAGCTTTGAAATCTTTACATATCTTAGCAAAAGTATTACCATGCGGAGGAGGTGGAGGAAGAGGTGCTGCTGCAGCTGGATGATTTTCTGCAGCTGGATGATTTCCTGCAGCTGGAGGAGGAGGAATAGTGGGACCTGGCTGATTGGCCCTTGCTTCTAAGAATCGTCTGAACAACCAGGTATTGGTACACCCTCTGGCAAGTTAAGATCTTCGGACATGCTGAAACAAAAAGGATAGATTCAAAATGAAGGATAAAGGATAATACCTATGGCTTTGGGGGACTATGCCTTTTTAAAATAAAATAACATTTTATCTTTAAAAATGCTTCTTTAAATTTTCTTTTGAAAATAAATTTTCAAAACTTTTTATCTTATCTGGTAAACCTATGCTCTGATACCAAGTGAAACACCCCACCTCCGTTAGGGTCGCTCTCAAAGGGAATGCCCTAATTTTGGTGGAGGTTTATAAGTATAAGTCACAGATACACAAGACAGATATAAATACACATATTTTTGAACAACGGAAAACAACAGCAACTTTTATTTCATCAAAATATGTGTTACACAAACCATGCCATAATTGTCTAACAATACTTCCAAAAACATTACAATTTCATAACTGTCTTGATTTCATAACTTAAAGAAGCATAAAAACATAAGTAAACTGCATAAGTCCCCATAAGTGCTATCCAAAGCCATAGTCCAAAACGAAAGAGATCCAAGCAATACATTCTCTCTCTCTTCAAGCTGGATGTGAAAACTGGTCAAGCTGTGGTATTCCCTCCCTGTGGACCTAGGGGGGGGGAGGACGAAAGAAAAGTAGAGTCAGACATAAAGCCTGAGTAAGTCTAGGACTATTCAGTCTATGAATAAAGAAATGAGCATGATAAGTACAAACTGGAAATGGGAAAGCACTATAAGCTAAGTTAAGTTGTCTAGAGTCGAATGTACTATCGTACCCCATATAAATCTCTGTACCCATATAAACTAGTTCCCGACAGGCACCCCATAATCAGGGTGAAGTGATCCATTTCTAATGATCGGCTCCTACTCGCATAGTTACATGTGTCTTACGGCCCCCAATGTTGTAGCTACCTATGCTGGTCCCACCATGGGGTGTATCCAGTCCCATGGTGGCGGCCCGACACAATTCTAGAATGCACAGATATACTACTGGTGCCCAGTGCCTAATTTTTCTGCGCCGGAGTGTGTGCACGCCCGCACCCCGTTAGAACCTACACTGCTGCACCACTGCCGTCGATTTGACCTCTTACAGTCAGCCTAGTAATCATTCCCCACCCTGCCTAGTTCAGGGTATCCTGATACACCTTGTAGGGTTACTGCTGAAAAGGGTCCCCCACTACTAGGTTTTCTATTTCTAGCCAACATGCTAAGTTGGTTAATTGTTCTGTATAAACCTAACCCCCAATCAGTCTGTATAGTTTAGCATGTTCAATTTGATTAAGTATTAATTTATTTTACTTAATCCTATCAATCCTGACTCAGCCTTAATTGTCTTATTAAAGCCTCAACCACTCACATTAGACAGGTATTGTTGTGGCTGTCTGTTGCCGGTTGGGTCCGGGCAGTCTTACGCCACAACTCAGTCTAACCTCGGGTCTTTATTGGGCTCAGTGTTTAACCACCCACATTAGATAGGTATTGTTGTGACTACTGGACAACCGGGCGGGTCCGGGCAGGTTTATGTCACAACTCAATCCAACCTCAGGTTAAACACATCGTATTTTCTAAGTTTACATATTTTGTCTCTTTTCTTTTTATATGTAAATATTTGCAGCCCATTATTCAAATTCATCTTTATTGGGTAAAATAAATTTATACCACTTAAATGTTCTCAAGGTCGTTGGCATGCATCAAACATGCCAACACATACGTTTTATATTTTGACCCCATCGTCAATACACCCGTTTTATACGTTCACTATATTATAACATAAGTTGGGCTTAACATTTAAGCCCAACTTAGCCACATGAAAAAGGGGAGGCTTAGAACATGATGTTTATATATTCTAAGTAACATAAAAAGGGGTGTGTGAACGCATGAACTTGCAACATAACGGTCTAATTAACATAAATTAGGCACTTGTGAACTTGCATTGTAATAGCATATAATCATGACATAAAACATACCTAAACATGAATCATGGTTTTTAATCTATTCATGTAAACTTGCATTTAAAATGTAAATCTAACTTAATTATGTGTCGCATATATTATCATATGATTTTGATAACAACATAGGCCTAAAACATATTTTGTTTGGGTATAAAGTTAAACATAAACTAGCCATGTTCATAAAGTCAACACAAGTTCAAAAAAGATGCTTACTTTTGTCACTAATACAAAAGTATGGTTTTACACTTGAATCATGATGCCAATTCCAACATAAATTCATATGAATCATAATACCCAAATGGATCCAACTACGCTAAAAATGATCATAAAAATATACATCATGTTGGCATAATAGTGAATCACATACTTGCATGAATCTCAACTTTGTTGTAATAAACTACCACGAACATATAGTTGTTAACTTTCAACATGAATCATATACTTGCAAATATCCTATAGGTGTTGTAACTACCACAAACATATAGTCGTTAACTTTCAACATGAGTCATGTACTTGCAAGTATCTAATAGGTCTAACATCATTATACCACAACATCCCAAATCTATTCATAATTAGAATCATACAATTATGAATTATCATCACCACAAATTAAGTACAATTCCATTTCTCATTTTACACAAATCAAAACACAATTATTCATTCACATCGGAATAGCACTCTACTTACAACGTATGACGAATCTTCAATTCAGGAATCTGAATTCTGAATTCTGAATTTGGTGATGCTATCCTTTGTTGTAGGCGTTGTTTTGATTTAATTGCCGTTGCTTTAAGCTTTCTAATCGACTCCTAATCGTCTCTCAATTTTGACGGCTACTACTAGACTTTCTTCAGCAGCATGACGGTCTCATTCTCATTTTTTTTTTGTGAATTAGGTGGAGTCTTAGGTCCTTTTTATAGAGTTTGTGAATTGATTAGAGCCGTTGATGGAGCTTAGATTAATATTAGCCGTTCGTTTGAAAGAGAGACCAATCAGGAGCTGACACCTAGCCCTAGTGACAAGACAAAGCTCAGAAATTCGGCCAAGCACAGACCAGGCCAGCCAAGAGGGGCTGGGTTCGACCTGGCTCAGGGGCCAGGTCGACTATCCAGTCGACCCCCAGGTCGACTACATAGTCGACTTGGGTGCCCCAGGTCGACTGCCCAGTCGACCTGGGTGGCCCAGGTCGACTACCCAGTCGACCTGGTTGCCTTGGGCGGGAAAATTTCCGCCCAGCCCAATCTGGGTCCGATTTTTGAAATTTGAATTTGTTTCTGAGCTGTTTCCATCTGTTTGAATTTTAAACTGAATTCTGAAACTTCCGGAGGCCATATCTCCCTCATACGGAGTCCGTTTTATGCAAACTCGGAATCTATCTCAAGCAGAATTCCGAGACGAACGCAATAGCGTATCCCGTTTCCCTTAATTCTTTGATTTGAAATTAATTATACTTTAATTTGTGAATTTCACTGTTATAGAATACACGGGGTGTTACACATAGCTTTGTGTAGCGTTAATTCTTGAGTTTCACACCCCGGTGTGGACCAGAAACGTGGGAGGACATCAAGGAGGACATGTGTTTCTTTCTCGCTAGGAGTGGTGTCAGCGTTTTGCATGCCCTGGCATTTTACTTATGTGAATGATGGATAAGAGGCGCCTCTATTATATCGGTCGATCCAGGGCTGATGGAGTCATTTGGCTCATTTACGCCCCATAGGGAGGGGAAACACAGTGTTCAGGCATTTTAATCCACATCGAGTGGACCGGCCCTAACGATCCAAGGCTTGCCTGCGTGCTCGCCTGAGACATGGTAGGCTAGATTGTCTTGAAGCGGTAAGGACGATCCCTTGCCTTGGTTCACAGATGGAAATCCAACTTCCAATATGTGAGAATTGCGGTTTTGATTGTAGATCCTAGTATTGGCGACATGATATATGGTACCCATGCCGTCTGGGATTGATACATTTATATTTGAAGTTGTTTTATACACTATGCACTTATAACAGTATCAAATGATTTGTTTTAACGTACCAAGCATGTTTGGCTGTTATGAGGGAAAACCCTATCCCCCGGATTGCGTTGCATTGTGTGATAGAACCTTGGTCTTATAATAGCTTCATTTTTCCAAAAAGCATTGCGCTGTTTTGTTATATGCACTGGTGTTCTTAGGAGGAAACCCGATCCGTGTTATATGGCGTGGTCCCTTGATATATCTGATTTAAAGTAATGTTTTAAATAACTGTTTTAGTTCTCACACTAGTCACATGACTGACCTGGAGTTTATTGTTTTAACCTAAACTATGGGTGCCCCTATTTTCCACACGGGAAGCTGTAGTTTTGGTTTTGCAGATTTATATTCACATCCTGATTTACAGCTGGAATGATATTCGGAAAGCTCTGTATCCGCATATTCCTTTTAGTTGTGCTTTGTATTATTTTTCCGCTGCATTGTAGCTTGTAAATCTCTGATATTTATCGAATGTATGATATTTATTTATACTCTGTTATATTCTTGTATTCTAATGGAATTATTGTAATAAGCAATGAAATGTTCTTCTGTTTGTGTTCTGATTCGTCTTTTCCTCAATGCAATCAGTTCTTCCTCTTCTCCTAGGAGACCAGGGAAGTTTCGGGTCCTTACAATAAAAGTATAAATATATCAAAACTATAAAACTTGAATTTGAAATCAAAAGTAAAGTAAAGAAATTAAAATAGAGAAGATAGAGATTAAAAATAGAATTTGAAATAAGAAACATAATTTGATTTCAAATCCGAATTTGAACCTGGAATGATATTCAGAGTCTTACATAATCTAGACTCTGTTATTATATTTGTCTTGAACTCTTGAAATCTTGATTACTCATGAGTCTTAAATCTTGAATCTCTTGAATCTCTAAAACTCTAAAAATATAGAGTCTTCAGTATTTAAGTCCTGTATACAAATCCTTCATATATATGTCTATATATTCTACAAGCGATGTTAGTGTGTGTGTGTATATATATATATTATGTAATCAATGATAATTAAGACAAGGTTGTTGTCATCAAAACTCCATTCTTCAACGCAAACCAAGTAAAATTCATACAAAAGTTCGCTAGTAAGCTAAACAAGGAATGAACATTAAAGCCACATGGTCTAGCGCCAAAAATACGCTTAGGCAATGGGTTGGCACTACCCATACCCTTAGGGTATTTTGGCATGATATTTGATGTGGTCGGTCAGCGAGTTATTCTAGTGATTCTTGCAATGGGCCTTGCCCAACTCCTTCCAGATCACGTATAAATACCCCTCTAGCTCTAACATTAGAGGGGATATACTTCCTTGCTCTCTCAAATCTATGCAAAGATATTTCTTTAACTCCGGCAGCTATTACTCTCCTCCAATTGTAAAGCTCCTTCTCCAGGGATAACTACTTTAAGTCACCTAGGCTGGTTATCGCGATTCCCCGATAACCAATAGGACTAGTGATTGTATGTTATTCTCCACTTTGGAGATCTTTGTAATCATATATAAGCATATTGTATCTGGCATGGAAAGTATTATAATAATATTGTTCAGTGGATGTAGGTTTAATTCCAAACTGAACCACTATAAAATTGTCTTCTTCTTTCCCTACTTTTTATTTCATTCATGCTTTAATTTACTTTTACTGCTTTATTATGTTTCCCCATCAAGGGGTGGATCTTTCGCAATTAATTAGGCGTTATTCCATTTTTGGAGTTAACACCACTAGGGTCTTATTTACAGACAAAATTGGTCCTTTTTGATTGTGACTCCGTAGAAAGCCCGCTTCCGATTCATGCTTTTGGTGCCGACCCGCATCTATGGTTTTTGGTGCCATTTTCTGGGTATCGACCTTCTTTTAGTGACTCCTAGCTTCGGTAGTGACTTTTGGTTCTTTGCCCCTTATACTTCTGGGTGTCGACCCGCTTTGTACTTTGGAGCCCATAGGTTGGCTTCTCATATGAGTATCAGTACTAAGAACATTAATATGGATAGCTCTCTTCTTCCTTATGTCGCAACCAACTCTGCTTTCGTTCTTCTTCCTTCGTAGATCCGATGCCACCTTTAGTATTGGTATCGATAGCACTTTACCTTCCTCCATGTTATTCTTGTGCTTTCCCTCCTTACTTCCTTCTGGTCTTGGACTGCCTTCAGTGTCGGTATCGAAACCATTCTGGGTTGTTTATTGTATGATGGTTTACGTACCGAACCTTGTTGTTATCTTCTCTGTATCGTTACCAAGCTTCTGCTACCCATGTTGGTACCGATAGCATGTAGAGCAAATCTTTTCCTCTTTTGCTTTCGGTATCGGCTGCAGGCTTTTCTGGTTTCCATTCCGATGCTAGTTCCACCTTAATACCCCTTCACCTCTGTTCGGTTTTGACATCGACATTAAGTGATATGACAGCATATCGATGCTGATAGTATTCCAGCTTTGGTGCTGGCTTTGTTCTCTTTGTTCCTGCTTTAGTATTGGCCCTTGCATAATTTTATCAATACAAAGCACATTGTTGTTGATAGCCCTTTTTTGCTCTATATCGATCTTGTGCTTTGTCCTTTATGTCTTTGTCTTTGGTCTCGTGTTTTAAGCTTGTATGTTTGGTATTAGAATAATTGTCTCCACTTCTAGTTTCTGGTATCGAATCTTATGCTTGAGACACTATCTTTCGGCATCGACTCCATGTCCTTGTTCTAACTGCCGATACCGACACCAAGATGCATGATTATTATGGTCTGATGTTGATATCATGCTTTTTTTGCTACTTCAAGGTATCAACATCAAGCTTATACTATTCTTTAGGGTTGGTGTAACAACCCGTATTTTTAATAACCTGTTATAACATAAATCGAGGCAGAATTTAATTCTAAAATCTGAATCAAGGGAAACGGGCTATGCCATTGTGTTCGTCTCGGAAAAATACACGAAATAGAGTCCGAGTTTTCGAAAATCGGAGTCCGTATGACCCGATTAAGGCCCAACGAAGTTTTCAGAAAATTCCTAAGTAAAAACAGATTTGAATTTCAAGTTCAAAATTGAGAATTAGGGCAAACTGGTGCAGGCGGGAAAACTCCCGCCAGGACCCCCATGTCGACAGGCATGTCGACAGGGTCCCCAGGGTGTCGACAGCCCTGTCGACAGCCCTGTCGACACGGGGTGGTCGGGCAGTTTTGCCTAGCGCACCATTTCTGATCTGGGCTTGGTTATGTTGAGCTTGGGGGCCAGATTCGGTTTAGAGGGCTGAGATTGGAACTAGGGTTTAATCCTATGGTCTAAATCACTAGCCTAATCTATAAATAAGACCCTAACCTACCCTAAATCACTCATTATTCATTCTAGCAACTAAACTATGTCAAAATCAAAACTCTCATGGCCTCCACTCTCTTCATACAATTCCTAAACAAATTCCTAAGAGATTTCCATGCATACAAGTGTATTTAGGCTTGTATGATCCTCTTTAGCTTGCATTAAAGTCTTGTTTCTCTATTGTCATCATAAAGGAGGAGTCTTGATCAAGTTTGCTTGCATTTTGGGGTTTTATTTTGTTGCATAAGGGGTTTCTTACATTTGCTATACTCATTTGAGTCCGCATAAGCATTGTAAGCCCTCTTACCTTCATTTTAGAAACTCTAAAGTTAATATGTGATGAAATTTGGGATTTATGCATGTTTAATAAGTTATGCATACTTATGCGAGTTCAATATGCCATGTTACACATGTTTGATAAGTTATGCATGTTTATGCAAGTTCACTATGCCATGATTTGCAAGTTTAACAAGTTATGCATGTTTATGCAAGTTCACTAAGCCATGATTTGCAAGTTTATTGGGTTATGCATGTTTATGCAAGTTCACTATGCCATGTTATGCATGTTTAATAAGTTATGCATGCTTATGCAAGTTCACTATGCCATAATTTGCAAGTTTAACAAGTTATGCATGTTTATGCAAGTTCACTATGCCATGATTTGCAAGTTTGTTGAGTTATGCATGTTTATGCAAGTTCACTATGCCATGATTTGCAAGTTTAACAAGTTATGCATGTTTATGCAAGTTCACTATGCCATGATTTGCAAGTTTGTTGAGTTATGCATGTTTATGCAAGTTCACTAAGCCATGATTTGCAAGTTTAACAAGTTATGCATGTTTATGCAAGTTCACTATGCCATGTTATGCATGTTTAATAAGTTATGCATGCTTATGCAAGTTCACTATGCCATGTTATGCATGTTTAATAAGTTATGCATGCTTATGCAAGTTCGCAATGACATGTTATGCATGTTTGACAAGTTATGCATGTTTATGCAAGTTCCATATGCCATGTTAGGCAAGTTTAACATGTTATGCATGTTTGTTGTGATATGCAAGTTCATCATGTATGTTATGCCAAGTTCCCTCTTCCTATCCTTTATGCGTTATTACGAATATGTAAGCGATAGAATGACGTTGGGGGGTTTGGGTAAACTTAAAATACATGAAAATATAAGATTGGGAATTTACCTATTAAGTTAGGTCTACCCCTTGGGAATTTACCTATTAAGTTAGGTCTACCCAAGTATTTGTTGACTTGTAATTATGTTTTGAAATAAAGTGGACATGACACTTAGAAAACATAAGTATGGCCAACTCGAGGTTGGGTTGAGTTTGTAGCGTAATTCTACCCGGAACCTACCGGCTTAACTAGTGGCTACAAACAATAGGACCCAATGTGAGAAGTTGGTCATGTGATGCCAAGACCCGAGGTTAGACCAAGTTGTGGTGTAAATCTTCCCGGAACCCACCGGCTTAACTAGGTAACCACAACAAAGTCTAATGTGAGAGGTTAAGGTGCATTAAATTAATTAATGCCTCATGATTAGGGTTAAGTCAGGGTCCACTAATACTTAACCAATTTGGGGATTCGAGGGATTGAAATGGGGTTAAGTTTTGAACTGTCGGTTACACTTAACCAATTTAATCCATTTGGGGGTTTGAGGGATTGAAATGGGGTTAAGTTGTGAACTATCGGTTACACTTAACCAATTTAATCCATGATTAGTTAAGGGTTAAATCGCACTTAACCCTCTTAGGAAACCCTAGCAACGTGGTCTGTTCCAGCAGTAATCCCAGTTTGGTATCATCACAACCCTAGAGGCTGGGCTAGGGCGGGGCACGATTACTGGACTGATGTAAGCGACCAAAGCGACGGCTGAGTGGTACAGCGGTGCGGGTCCAGGCGGGCTACGGACGTGCACGTAATCCGGTATTGGACAAACTCGTGGCACGGGTACCAGTAGGTTTAGACTGTGCATTATTGCTTCAGTGTCTGGGGTTGACACCCGAGGGCTTGATACACCCGAAGGTGGACCCAGCACAGTCTGACTACATCCATATGTGGGCCGTATGGACACCAACACTTGACGTGTTAGGCTATAGGGAGCCGATCGACTAGACCGTTTGGTTGGACCTTATATTAAGGTCACTTCATGTTATTGGGTCAAAGCTTGGGCCAAGGGATCAATACCTGTTATGTTGGTTTGCTAGTACACCGTGGTGCAAAACTTAACCTTGTTTATGCGATGACACCTCTATCTATCTTGTAGTTAATTTATCATGCCAGTATGTTGTTATCTATGATCATCTCAGTTTCCATCATGCTGTTAACTTTATTAGTTTATAGACTGATCGTAGCAGGGCTTACTCAGTCTTTTTGACTGACCTGTTTTCTTTCGCCTCTTTTCTTCCGTTTCCCCCCCAGGTTCTCAGGGAGGGAATACAGGAGCCTAGCTTGGATCTTAGCTGCTTTCTTGGATAGCTCATGTATTCTTTGGACTTGAGCTCGCTATGTTTTTTTCCACTTTGGGGATAGCTACTTTTATGTTTTTCCTTTTCAGTTTCAGATGATGTTATTTTATGTACTAGACTTGTTTATTTGGGAAATTGACATTATGATGTAGCAGACTTGTTTTTGAAATGGTTTAAAATTCTTCCGCTGTTTTATCTACTTACTCTGTTTATTTACATATATATATGTCATGTCCTGCCTTGTTATATCATTATGCATGTTTACCTTGTTTTAAAACGCCCCACCAAAGTCAGAGTTGCTTGCAAGAGCCACCCTGGCGGAGGTGGGGTGTTACATTTGGTATCAGAGCATATGGTTTACGAGAAGGGATAAAAAGGTTTTTAAAACTTTTGAAAAACTATTTTCAAAACCAAGTATAAAGTATTTTCCAAAGAAAAGTCTAGTTATTTTTAAAGGCTATTCCCCAAAAGGCCATTAGCACTATCCTTTGACTCCTCGTTTGAACTCTTTTCTTTCCGTTTCCAGCATGTCTGATAATCTCATCTTGCCCAAAGGAGTAACAATACCCGATTGGTTTCGTCGGTACTTGGAAGTCACGGCACCGGTCCCGGGTGTCTCTAATGTTGTCTTCCCAGTCAAGGCCGATGTTCCTCCTCCTCCTTCCGTATCTGATGTTCCTCTTCTCCCTCAGCCTCCACAAGCGGATTTTGCGGAAACTTGTAAGAACTTTAAGATGATGGGTGGCAAGAATTTTAGTGGAACAGAGACTTTTGTAGAGGCAAGGAATTGGTTGAAAGAGACCGAAGATCTTTTAGCCACCTTTGATATAGGTGACCGCAGGAAGGTTTTATTAGCAGTATGGTTGCTAAAGGAAGAAGCTGCATGTTGGTGGGTAGTCACCACCGCTACTAGGCCAATTGAGACTTGGGATGACTTTAGAGGAAGGTTTGGACTGAGGTTCTTATCACTGAAGCAAGGGGACATGACTATTAGGGAATACATAGATAAGTTTAATCAACTGGCTCGGGTCGATTTAGACTTGGTTAATACAGCTCAGAAGAAGGCCCTACACTTTGCTCTAGGATTAAACGAGCCATTACATGGTTTGGCCATGTCTCATATACCCTTGGGGGCGACTTTCGAGAATTTGGTGAGTATGGCCCTACTTCAAGAAGAAGATAACAATGACAAGAAAGAGGTCAAGGCGAATGAGTCTCAAGGCAAGAGGGTAAATTCCGGGAAACGAGGCAAGAATAACAACAACCGCAAGGATAAGCCAAGAGAGAATAGGAAATGCAACTTCTGTGGTAAAGTTGGACATATATCCAGGGAATGTAGGAAGAAGAAGAGAAAGCGGGGCGAATGCTTCCATTGTGGTGAGTCTGGACATCTCAGCAAGGATTGCCCGAGGAAACAAGGGCAAGGTCAGACTCAGTATGCAGGACTATCTGGAGGGCGAGTTCATCCCCTCAACACCGTTCTTCCAGCTCATGATAGAGGTAGTGTTTCTGTTGAAAGTCTTGTTTACATTTTCTGACTTTCCCTGTTCGTACTTTGTTTGAATCTGGCACATCGCATAGTTTTATTTCATCTGATCTAGTTGAAAGTTTGCACCTAAGTACTAGTCTAGTTGATGATCCCGTATGTGTTTCAAATCCAATTGGGGGTTCTGCCCGTTTGTCTGTGGTCTGAATGGATTTGAAAATTTCTATCTTGAGTATAGAATTCTCGTGGGATGTTTATATTCTCGGTTTCAGGGGATATGGGTTGGTTTTGGGCATGGAATGGTTGTCCTGTTTTGGAGCCATTCTTGGTTTTTGTATATAGGGTTGTGAGGCTCATGACTCGCCTCGGTAATACCCTAGAAATTTCTAGCAACCCTATGGGTCCCGTCATGTTATGTTATCTTGAATCCCTCGACTCGTCTATCGATAGCTTGCAATCTGTGAGGGTGGTCCGAGAATATCCTGATATCTTGGGGGAAGTAAAGGGGTTACCCCTAGACGTGGGATAGATTTCCGCATTATCTGGTTGGTAATACCAAGCCAGTTTCGGGGCCGGTTAGGCACATGACCTCGCGAGATGAGAATTGAGAAAGCAAGTCAAGGAGTTGCTTGAGAAGAACTGCCCGAGATGAAGCATTTTCGAGTAAGGTGCTCCAGTAGTGTTCGTTACTAATGTGGACAGTTTGCTTCGCTTATGTGTTGATTATCGTGAGAAGAATAGACAACTGTTACCAAGGATCGATGATTTGTTGGATCAGCTTGTAGGAGCATCTGTTTTCTTTTGATCTAGCTACCGGATTCCATCAGCTTAGGATGGCTGAGGATGGGATTGACAAGACTGCGTTTAGGACTCTAGATGGATTTTTAGAATGGCTAGTCATGCTATTTGGTTTGACTAATGCACCCGCATATTACGTGAACTTGATGGGTAGGGTGTTTAGGGAGTCCTTGAACAAGTTTGTCGTGGTCGTCGTAGACGATATTTTGATCTCCTTAAAAGAACGAGGAAGAGCATGCTAGACATCTCAAGGAGGTGATGGGTACGCTTAGAGCCACCAGTTGAAGGTCAAGTTCTCCAAATATCACTTTGGAGGAAAGAAGTTGGATTTCTTGGGCACATAGTTCCTAAGTAAGGCTTAGCGGTGGATTCCGCTAAAGTGGTTGCGGTTTAAGACCGGAAAACCCTGAGGAGGGCAATTGAAGTAAGAAGCTTTCTCCATTTGGCTAGTTAGTTAGCATTCCCTGAGCTTAGACTTACTCTTCAGGATCAAGAAGGGGGTTTCACAGGAAGAAGACCTGCAGTTAGTCAAGAACATGGACCAGTTGATTCGAGGCGAGATGTTAAGTCACCTCGCTAGATATATTATAGATGACAAGGGATGACTAAGGCGCGATGAGAGATTGTGTGTTCCTCGAGTGGAAGACTTGGTAAAGAAGGTTCTTGAAGATGCGCATCACTCGAGGAGGTGGCCGAGTTGGTCACAGGATGCATGTTGTGCCACCAGGTTAAGGCCAAGTCATAGAAGCCCGGCAGGCCATTACCTCCATTGGAGGTTCCGCAAGGGAAGTGTGAAAACATCTCGATAGATTATGTGGATGGACTACCTAGATCAAAGAAAGGGAATACGGGTATGAGGGTCATAATAGGTAGACTCACGAAGAGTACTCATTTCAGTCCGGTGAAGAGCGAGAGGACTGCATCATGGTTAGCAACGGTTTACCCTCAAGAAGTTGGCCAGTTTTGAAATAGCCTACAGGAAGCCATGGGTAGGCAACTGAATCTAGGTATGGCCTATCACTCATAGGCGAATGGTTCATTTCGATTAAACATGAGTTATAGAAAATCACGTTTATAAGGGCAATTGGTAACGTGGATTGGTATTTTCAAGAAAAGTTCTGCTGCGTGGAATACTTTATAGACGAGATCCAGGATTCACTAATGAATTTTGGAGAGCTTGCATGAAATCATGAGGTTACCGTTATGTTTAAGCCAAGTATACAGAAAGAAGAATAAGTAGAAAAGGAAGACGAGAGGCGATAATGAAATGAGTCCCAACTCGAATTTGGGAAATAGGAGTTAGGAAGCCAAGAAATCATGAAGTAAAAGACAGTCAAAGCACAATGGAGTTAAGCTCAAGGAAACGTGACTAAGAAGAGTGAAGACTAGATACGCGCATCATATCTCTTTTTAAGAGTGCATCCTTGATCCTTGTTTTCCTGTGGAGCTTGCTTGCAAGTTTTCTTTTGTATATATCCTCTCGGTCCCATTCTCGATCTTATTTCTATTGTAAACTCCATAAGGGGGTTATGACTCATCGGTTAGTACTATATGTTAGAGTTTGAATGGATTTCTTGTAATCCAAAAAGGAGTTTATCTTGCTTATCTTCTAAGATCTCTTTTTAGCATATCTCCCTGTCCATGTTTATCTAGTTTATCTAGTTTATCGTGTTTATCCTGTCATGAGAACCTTAGGTAGAAACTCTTTGGATGAAACATGTATTTGAAACATGTTATGCTTGATGTTTGCAAGTGGTTGCAAGTGTTTGCAAGTGGTTACTCGTGGATGCATTATACACATTAGGCACTAGATCGGCTCACACACTCTTCATGTTGCATATGCATGAGTGCTTACACTTATTCATGGTTGAAGCTTGTTGTGCTACCACATGGATGTTGCATATGGATGAATGTTATGTGCACTCATATAGATACTATGAATTATGTTAGGAATTTGCATACATATGGATTCATTTCACTGACATACATATGCATTAAGGAGGTTTACTGTATCAGTAACCGCCTGATCTTTGCATTAGATAAGTACATATACACACACTTTTGCATATGTTCATACCACATTTAGAATCTTGTAAGGACAATGATTGCTCATGGATGATGTTTTGAGTAGATGGATGTTGGATGGTAGGATATGTTCTTCCTAACTTGAAGATTTCGGGGACGAAATCCTTTAAGGAGGGGAGAATGTAACAAACCGTATTTTCAATAACCTGTTATAACATAAATCGAGGCAGAATTTAATTCTAAAATCTGAATCAAGGGAAACGGGCTATGCCATTGCGTTCGTCTCGGAAAAATACGCGAAATAGAGTCCGAGTTTTCGAAAATTGGAGTCAGTATGACCCGATTAAGGCCCAACGAAGTTTCAAAAAATTCCTAAGTAAAAACAGATTTGAATTTCAAGTTCAAAATTGGGAATTAGGGCAAACTGGCGCAGGCGGGAAAACTCCCGCCAGGACCCCCATGTCGACAGGGTCCCCAGGGTGTCGACAGCCCTGTCGACACGGGGTGGTCGGGCAGTTTTGTCTGGCGCACCATTTCTGATCTGGGCTTGGTTATGTTGAGCTTGGGGGCCAGATTCGGTTTAGAGGGCTGAGATTGGAACTAGGGTTTAATCCTATGGTCTAAATCACTAGCCTAATCTATAAATAAGACCCTAACCTACCCTAAATCACTCATTATTCATTCTAGCAACTAAACTATGTCAAAATCAAAACTCTCATGGCCTCCACTCTCTTCATACAATTCCTAAACAAATTCCTAAGAGATTTCCATGCATACAAGTGTATTTAGGCTTGTATGATCCTCTTTAGCTTGCATTAAAGTCTTGTTTCTCTATTGTCATCATAAAGGAGGAGTCTTGATCAAGTTTGCTTGCATTTTGGGGTTTTATTTTATTGCATAAGGGGTTTCTTACATTTGCTATACTCATTTGAGTCCGCATAAGCATTGTAAGCCCTCTTACCTTCATTTTAGAAACTCTAAAGTTAATATGTGATGAAAGTTGGGATTTATGCATGTTTAATAAGTTATGCATACTTATGCGAGTTCAATATGCCATGTTACACATGTTTGATAAGTTATGCATGTTTATGCAAGTTCACTATGCCATGATTTGCAAGTTTAACAAGTTATGCATGTTTATGCAAGTTCACTAAGCCATGATTTGCAAGTTTATTGGGTTATGCATGTTTATGCAAGTTCACTATGCCATGTTATGCATGTTTAATAAGTTATGCATGCTTATGCAAGTTCACTATGCCATAATTTGCAAGTTTAATAAGTTATGCATGTTTATGCAAGTTCACTATGCCATGATTTGCAAGTTTGTTGAGTTATGCATGTTTATGCAAGTTCACTATGCCATGATTTGCAAGTTTAACAAGTTATGCATGTTTATGCAAGTTCACTATGCCATGATTTGCAAGTTTGTTGAGTTATGCATGTTTATGCAAGTTCACTAAGCCATGATTTGCAAGTTTAACAAGTTATGCATGTTTATGCAAGTTCACTATGCCATGTTATGCATGTTTAATAAGTTATGCATGCTTATGCAAGTTCACTATGCCATGTTATGCATGTTTAATAAGTTATGCATGCTTATGCAAGTTTGCAATGACATGTTATGCATGTTTGACAAGTTATGCATGTTTATGCAAGTTCCATATGCCATGTTAGGCAAGTTTAACATGTTATGCATGTTTGTTGTGATATGCAAGTTCATCATGTATGTTATGCCAAGTTCCCTCTTCCTATCCTTTATGCGTTATTACGAATATGTAAGCGATAGAATGACGTTGGGGGGTTTGGGTAAACTTAAAATACATGAAAATATAAGATTGGGAATTTACCTATTAAGTTAGGTCTACCCCTTGGGAATTTACCTATTAAGTTAGGTCTACCCAAGTATTTGTTGACTTGTAATTATGTTTTGAAATAAAGTGGACATGAAACTTAGAAAACATAAGTATGGCCAACTCGAGGTTGGGTTGAGTTTGTAGCGTAATTCTACCCGGAACCTACCGGCTTAACTAGTGGCTACAAACAATAGGACCCAATGTGAGAAGTTGGTCATGTGATGCCAAGACCCAAGGTTAGACCAAGTTGTGGTGTAAATCTACCCGGAACCCACCGGCTTAACTAGGTAACCACAACAAAGTCTAATGTGAGAGGTTAAGGTGCATTAAATTAATTAATGCCTCATGATTAGGGTTAAGTCAGGGTCCACTAATACTTAACCAATTTGGGGATTCGAGGGATTGAAATGGGGTTAAGTTGTGAACTGTCGGTTACAGTTAACCAATTTAATCCATTTGGGGGTTTGAGGGATTGAAATGGGGTTAAGTTGTGAACTATCGGTTACACTTAACCAATTTAATCCATGATTAGTGAAGGGTTAAATCGCACTTAACCCTCTTAGGAAACCCTAGCAACGTGGTCTGTTCCAGCAGTAATCCCAGTTTGGTATCATCACAACCCTAGAGGCTGGGCTAGGGCGGGGCACGATTACTGGACTGATGTAAGCGACCAAAGCGACGGCTGAGTGGTACAGCGGTGCGGGTCCAGGCGGGCTACGGACGTGCACGTAATCCGGTATTGGACAAACTCGAGGCACGGGTACCAGTAGGTTTAGACTGTGCATTATTGCTTCAGTGTCTGGGGTTGACACCCGAGGGCTTGATACACCCGAAGGTGGACCCAGCACAGTCTGACTACATCCATATGTGGGCCGTATGGACACCAACACTTGACGTGTTAGGCTATAGGGAGCCGATCGACTAGACCGTTTGGTTGGACCTTATATTAAGGTCACTTCATGTTATTGGGTCAAAGCTTGGGCCAAGGGATCAATACCTGTTATGTTGGTTTGCTAGTACACCGTGGTGCAAAACTTAACCTTGTTTATGCGATGACACCTCTATCTATCTTGTAGTTAATTTATCATGCCAGTATGTTGTTATCTATGATCATCTCAGTTTCCATCATGCTGTTAACTTTATTAGTTTATAGACTGATCGTAGCAGGGCTTACTCAGTCTTTTTGACTGACCTGTTTTCTTTCGCCTCTTTTCTTCCGTTTCCCCCCCAGGTTCTCAGGGAGGGAATACAGGAGCCTAGCTTGGATCTTAGCTGCTTTCTTGGATAGCTCATGTATTCTTTGGACTTGAGCTCGCTATGTTTTTTTCCACTTTGGGGATAGCTACTTTTATGTTTTTCCTTTTCAGTTTCAGATGATGTTATTTTATGTACTAGACTTGTTTATTTGGGAAATTGACATTATGATGTAGCAGACTTGTTTTTGAAATGGTTTAAAATTCTTCCGCTGTTTTATCTACTTACTCTGTTTATTTACATATATATATATGTCATGTCCTGCCTTGTTATATCATTATGCATGTTTACCTTGTTTTAAAACGCCCCACCAAAGTCAGAGTTGCTTGCAAGAGCCACCCTGGCGGAGGTGGGGTGTTAAAGTTGGTGCTGATAGCGTATGTTCCCAGTTCCTGCTTTTTTTGCTAACATTCTTGCTTCTAATGTTGGCTTGGCTCCCTTTGATCCTTCTGCTTTTGGTATTGGTCCTTCCTAGTGCTCTGGTATCCATCAAAGGTTTTCTATATCTTCATTCTAAAGTAAACTTCATTTCTATACTCCTTCACTTTAATCCAGTTTCGGTATCGAGATTTGGTAGTAACATTTCCCCCTAGTGAAGGGATGTTTTCGACTTTTCAAGTCAATAGTTTTAACTGTTGCTCTGTTTAGTCTTGAAAGTACGTGATTTTCCCGCCTTTTAACCCTCTAGGACTTTTCTGGACTGCCCCTGTACCTTTTTGTATGTCCCTAATGAAATGTACTTTTTGGTATAAAGTCTCATATTCTTCCTTCTTGTCTTTCTTCTCCTGCAAGTAATCATACTCAAACAAGATCATTGTTCTTTGAGATTTTACAAACTTTCCAGGACTATAAATTGGATCCTTTCACTGTAAGTTTTAATTATTTATAAATCGATTTTAGACTAAAATTCAAAAATCAACGCCTCTTGAGTTCGATTATGAATTCAACTTTAATTAGTTTTAATAGTGGATTACCAGGGTTTATCATCTACCATTTCCGATATGCTTTTCAGGGTTTAAAATGCAAAATTCACCTACGAAAGATTTTAACATATCATAAAGATGGAGTTTCCCCTTTTTGGTACTGGTGAATCCAAGATCAATCGTCATTGGTCACCTTTAGTTTCGATTTAACCGATACTGAGTTTAATATTGGCTCTTGATTTCAACTTAAGTGGTACCAAGGACCTGCATTATCCTTGGTTTTGGTGTCGTTACCATTAATGTGATGGATGCCCAATACTTAACCATTTTATCATATGTATGCTGCATGACTTTAAATGAAGTACTTCTAATGACCCATGATATGTTTCACTTGCTTATGAAAATATTGGATAACCAATGTCAATGAGTTTTCGTCTTGGTTTTAAACTTGAAACTGTTTATATTTACTTTAAGCATATGGTTTGTTTATATCAAATCATTATGCTAATATATTTTATGGAATAATATCACCTGGCAACATCATATTTAAGAAGTGGAGTGTTGGTGAATCAAATCCAATCAGTTCTTCTACCCCTAAGCCAAAGAAGAAAAATGTTTCACAGCCTTCTCTCATTCGATCTCAAAATGAAATGAATATAATCCTTGGAATCTTTGATAAGACGGGAGTTGATGCCATCCCTCCTCCAGATGTAGTTACTTTGCTCTGAATATCTATATTCAGAATTTCTTTTGTATTTTCTGCAACAAATGCAACAATTTACACCTTTTGCGAGTTACTTGTAGAGTGTTCAATTTTTCTACTTGTGTTATGGAAAGCATTGTTTTTCAGTCAAAATTTCATAACGAATGAAATTTGCAACAAGAATAATGTTAAGATCTAACTTTTGCATTTAGGTATCTGTGGAATGACCTTGTAAATAAGTTTACAAAATGATTTCATAAGTTGTGTAGTTGTCACTTGATGTATTACCTTTGTTCATGTTTTGAACATCCTTATCTGGAACTTCTCTACATTACTCTTCATAAGTCTCATCATATAATATCCTATGTTATGCCCTCGCTCAGGGTAGATTGTATATCATAGCTTACTCATCTGATTATGAAACATCGTTTAAATTATGATCAAGCCATAGATGAGCTTACGATGCGGTAATATGATCATTTGTATTTTATATTTTGTTAGAGTAATGAATAGTAATTGTGCATAATATAAGTTTGAGGAACTTCCCTGTATGAGGTGTTATGGAGACATAACCTTCGTCACAAGGTTTCAAACAGACTACTCAAGGTACCGATCCAAGTACTGATTAAGAAGTCGTTTTTTAGAAACAAGATAATAGGTTTGGATCCCTTATTTAGGAATGATAATAGGAATTTACAAAACCCTTTCCTGGAAATATAGATAGAAGTTTTAAGACCCATGTTCGAGTATTCATGTTGGAAGTTTGAAGTCCAGTTATGGCAATAATAGGTAGAAATTTTGAAACCAAGATTTGGGTACTTTAGTAGTAGACAAGAAATCCTCTCTTAGTAGTAATAGAAGTCCCGAACTAAACCCAGATTCAGGTATTTAATTATGGAAGATCACAAATCCACTTCTGGTAAGTGTTAGAAGTCCCGAACCAAACCCATATTCACGTATTTAATTATGGAAGAACAAAGTTCCACTTCTGGTAACTGCTAGAAGTCCTGAACCAAACCCAAATTTGGGTATTTAATTATGGAAGACCAGAAATCCACTTATGGTAATTGTTAGAAGTCCCGAACCAAACCCAAATTTAGGTATTTAATTATGGAAGACCAGAAGTCTACTTCTGGTAATTGTTAGAAGTCTCAAACCAAAACCAGATACGTGTATTTAATTTTGGAAGACCATAAATCCACTTATGTTAATTGTTAGAAGTCCCTAACAAAACTCATATTCAAGTATTTAATTATGGAAGACTAGATATCATCTTTTGGTAATTTGTAGCTTCAGTGCCTGTCTCAGGCTTATTCTTTAAAGCAGAGGTTGTATGTGCTTTAAGAGCTCTTCTTTTGTGCTTTTGTTTCCTTTCTATGAGATATTGGTATAAGCAGAGGCGACTGCGTGCTTAGAGTGCTCCTTCAGAGCTTTGTTCTAAGATGTAAGCAGAGGATGTACATGCTTACCGAGCTCCTTTTGAGGTTTCGATCCCTTATGCGGGACGAGACATAAGCATAGGTAGAGCATGCTCCTTTTAGTGCAGAGGCAGGACATACTTATTCAAAGCAGCGGCAGGGCGTGCTCATTTAGAGCAAAGGCAGGGCTTGCTTTTTGTGCTCCTCTAGAGCGCTCGTTCCCTTCTGTGGGACGAAGACATTAGAAGAGGTAAGGCATGCTCTTCTACGAGCAGAGGCAGGACGTGCTTAATTGAAGCAGAGGCAGGGCGTGTTCTTCTGCAAGCAAAGACAAGGAGTGCTTATTTAGATACTATGTCCCGACCATTTCTGGCGTGGATCACAGGCTTACGCTTTTGATGCTTTAACCTATCCTTTTCTGGTTTGGACACAGCTAAAGGCTTACATACCTTCTTTTATTTATTTTTCGTTGAAAGGTAAGGTATTAAGTGTTACATATTCCATGTTCTAGGTAGGAGATCACCATTTAGTTTGCAAAGCCGGTATGCTCCAGATGTGCATTCTTGATGAATGACCAACAACCTTTTCTAGTTTGGGCCAAGGGTCCATCTATTGGATTCTTAGTGTTTGCCATTACCCTTCGTAAGACCTAGTCTCCTTTTCAGAATGTTTTCATTCTTACACTTGTGATGTAGTATTTTTTTGATTCTTCTTTGATATCCAGCTGTTCTGATGGTTGCTTCATCGCTTACCCCTGAATTAGGTTTAAGGATTCCTTTTTCAATTCTTGATTTGGATCGAATGCATAAGCTATTCTTCTATGCGAAGGGAATCTCATCTTTGAGTGTAAGGTTAGCGTCACATTAGCATGTTGGTGAATATGGAGTGTATCCTGTTGTCGTCTTACCAGAGATTCTATATGCCCAGTTTACTAATGAAAACTCACTTGCCCAATTTCCTTTAGCTTAATTTAACCATTTCATTAAAATTGTCTTTATGGTTAGGTTTGTATCCTTAACGGCACTGTTTACCTTGGATGTGCTATGGAAGAGAAAACTCTTTACGATTCCATTTTCATCGTAAAACTGCGTGAACTCTTCATTTTCAAATTGTATTTCATTATCTTATATGATTTTTGCGGGAGCTTCCATATTTAGTAATGATATTCTTTATCATAAATCTCAGTTTCCTCTTCGGATGTTATATTTGGAGGTGGTTTCGCTTCTACCCATTTGGTAAAGCAATCAACTGCTACCACTGCATATCAAGTCTTTCCCCGAATACAGGAAGGGGTTCGATTGAATATATTTCCCATTCACGGGAAGGCTATAGGTTTGGCATGGTGGTTAGGCGACTTGGGAGTACTTAAGGTACCCTAGAGTCTTTTTGGTATTCCTCATACTATTGATCGTGTTCCATTAATTATCCAACCATTTGCATTTGATAGGAACCTTGTTGTATGATCTCTTCTGCCAATCTTGATTTTATTAGACTGGTTCCCACAGGAATCCATGGGTGTTTCCTTTAACAGCTTGGGTCCATTTCTCAAGGATTGTTCCTCTTGGGCAGGGAAACGAATATGTTCTCTCACAGAGTGTTTTAT
This sequence comes from Allium sativum, assembly GCA_030737875.1. Taxonomy (NCBI): domain Eukaryota; kingdom Viridiplantae; phylum Streptophyta; class Magnoliopsida; order Asparagales; family Amaryllidaceae; genus Allium; species Allium sativum. The sequence goes on along the minus strand of CM060921.1, from coordinate 40,106,628 downwards.
CTATGACAACCAATGTTGGGGTTCGATGTTTCATCTCCTGCACACCTCATATATCAGTAAGTAATATTCCATTTATGAATTAATTTGCTATGAGAGTTATCCAACAACTCAATTGTTTGATTGTTCATCAAAGTAGTTTCACTAGCTCATCTAGTCATCCATTCATTCATCCAGATAATTTCACTTGATTATCCACTTACAGGCTACTAATGCCTAGACTCATTCCTAATCCACATGATAAGCAAAATGAATGATCATATGCAAATGAATGATGATATGCAAATGAACGATCACCCTTTAAGAGGGTAATTCAAATCCCTTTATATAGGAGAATGTACTTATTTTCATCAGCCCTACTTAGGGGTTACTCCATTTATCATAGGTGTAAAAATTATAATCAGTATTAGCCAAACTTTGGGGGATATGAAAATATGTGGCCTCTTTTCTTGAGAGCTTTATTTGATCCTCCTTTTCTCCGTTGTTCGTTTTTTACCTGTAATGGTACTTGGATTTATGTTAATATCTATTCGATTGTAAGTAAAGAAACAAATTTAGACTACTAATGAATGTAATTATTTGAGACAGGAGATTTATCGTTTAAATTTACTCTCATGTTGCAATGTCTCTAACCGTTTTCTACTGGCCATTCTTCATCCCTAAGCTTTCTTTATTTCTTGGTTTAATTTCTGTTTCATTAAACCACGACATTGACTGTTTTTGTGTCCTTGTGCTTATGATAGGAACAATACTTTCTCCACTTGTTCGCTTTTGAAGAACCTTCCATAGAGGAATTGGAGCCAAGTTTTTTCACCTGCTGATCTTGCCTCAAGTTTTTCTTCGTGTTAAATATTTCTTCAATACGGATGAATCTGTTGGCTCTAGAATAAAAATCATTCAAGCTTTCACTTTCTTTCAGGGTAAGCTCTTCCAAAAGTGGGATGGTACATATAATCATGATCGAACGACTGTTAGCATCTCTGTATCTGTTGCCCCTTCTACTCTGAGCGACTTGGTTCTAAATCTCCTTAGATAGCTGTTAAGTGATTCTTTCGGTCCCTGTTTAAAACTGGTTAGATCATAAATGCCGATTGTCAGGTATTTTTGTCCATGAAACCGTGTGCTAAATGTAGCACATAATTATCTCCAGGATGTGATGATCGGGACATGATAATGCCTGCACCATTTGCTAGCTTCTTTTCGAAGAGTTGTCAAGAATACTCTAATCGAAGTGCTTCAGAGGGTCATATAAATCCATGTAACTTTCAAAGCTAAAGAGGAGATCTTCTGGATTTGTAGTCCCATAATAAGTGAGATAAGGCATTTCCATATGTAACAAGTCAAATTTTTCGAATATTTAAATTATCAAATTTAATATGATTTTTGAATATTTTATTATTAGAAATAATTTTGTAATTTAATTATGTAAGTTATATTATAAACTTTACTTAATTGATTATGTAAGGAATTTCATCTAGTTATAACAGTAACGAACTTATGTTCATTATAAACATAGCTATGATTTCGGTTTGTATCGTTAAATTGAGCTTGAATTTAACATTAAATTATTTGAATGAATTTGATTTGATTAATTTATAATTTAAAATCAATATTGGATTTAAAAAATAATCAAAATTAAATTAAAAATAAATGAAAGTTTATTTTATAAGGTTTATGTGAATTCTATTTGATTTGATTTAAGTTAATAAACTTCTGAATCGGATTAAAACGTGAACAAACGGGAACTGAATATTTTAATATATTAATAACCCTGTTAAAATAACTATTTTGCAAATAACCTCGGAATTCGATGAAATTAGTTTCATTAGATCTGAAATTATAAATTATTGTAAGATTTCAATTTTCGCGTCATTCGGAGTTGTTATGTGGTCGTGTGCGATATAAACATGTATATTGATTTAACAATTTGAGATTTGATTAGCCGTATTTTCAAATGACCTCGGATTTCAACAAAATAGTTTCATTGAATCCAGAATATTGAATTATTGTAAGATTTAAAATTTTGTAACCATTAAGTTTATTGTTTGATCGTACGAATTTAAAACGCGTACGAAGTTAAGTGCACAATTTATGAGAATAATCCTATTTCAGGTACAACTGTTGTAGACTTTCAAATTGGGCTTCACAACTAGTCCCATTGCATTCAGAAGGACTTTAAACCTATAGATAGGCTGTAACAAGCCTGATTGGACATAGTCCCGTTTCTGGCTTTAAAACACAGTAATCGAGATGATTAAATAATAAAAAAATACTAAACCCTAATCGAGTTCACGACATCCTCATTTTATTTGTAATGGCCGAAGGAATTCGAAACTTCTTTGATTAATATCTCTTAATCCATACGTCAATTCAAGAAAGTTTCGACTGGAGAATAGAAGAGCTTCGCAAAATCTTCCAATGCATATGGTGGATCAAAGGTAATGATGTCAAAATTTTCTAGAAATCCGTCGTGAAGTCTACACGGTTTCGGGTCTTTTTCCGGTGGAGGAGGCGATAGAGTTCATCGAAATTTTGGGAGCAGGTGGAGTTCAAGTAGGCACACACTGTGGTGGCACTGGATCGAGCTCTAGTAGCTCGGATAACAACGTGTTGTGATAGGAAGGCAAGTGGTTTTAGGTTCCAAGTAAAAGAAAATGTGGGTGGGAAGAAGTGCAATGAAGGGTGACGTGGACGAAGATGATTGGTGAGGGAATATTTTATTAATTTATAATTAAAATGTTTAAGCGTCAATAACTTCTTCATGCGAATTTAGATTTATGCGCAGTCGAATCTGCTACATTCGTATCGAAATTCCAGATAACATGGAGTTGTCAGATTGATTCGGGGACTGTTGATTTTCGGGCTAAAATTTGGATTTCAATCTCATTTGAAATCAAAGGTGAGTGATTAAACCCGCTCACGCTTGACTAAAGTATTCTAATATTAGTTAAATTAAAATCATGCTATGACTTGATTGTTGTTTGATAGTTAAAATTGCATATTTATGTTGATTGACATTGATAATGTAATTTAATTTGACTATTAGTTTAAATATTACCATTAAGTTAAAATTCGACATTTAATTACTATTTTAAAACCCGACATCTGATAAGTAGAAAATTTATACGATATTGAACTATTTGGATGTGTTAATGTGATAAATGGTTTGAATTGATATGTCTAACATATTAATGTTTATTTGTGTGAATTTACCTGTTGTTCACATTGGTTTTTCTAAGATCATTGTTTATGTTGATTGATCCCAACCATTTACCCTACATGTTACGGGCATCAAATAAACCCGGGATAAATCATTAAAATGAATTAAGAACGTAGGTTGAAATGATAAACACCAATGACCCTGATTTGGATTAAAATGATATATATCATTCCCAAAATACTAAAACAAAATTTTAAGTATTACTTGGCCATAGGATAAAAAAATTTACATGGACAACAGTTGGTTAAATAAAATTTGTTTGAACTACGAATCTTGAAATATTGTTTTAAAGACAATATTGACGATGTTTTATAAATTGATCTGCTTTGAATTTGAACTTCGGATTTTGAAATATAAAAGCTAAAGGAAATTATTTAATATTGTAAACTGAAATTAAAAATTAATCTAAAATTGAATTATTTTATCCACGTTTGAAATTTACTTTAATTTAACTTGATTTGAAAGTGATATTCGAATTGGAAACTTGATATTTTATGAACTGAGATAATTCAAAGTGAGAATTATAATTGAACCTTTAATTGAATTGAATTGTAATCGAATATTGAATGTTGAATCGAATTGAAATCTATTTTAAATATAAAATATTTCCAGACCATTTCAAATATATATCTAAACTATTCTTAAATATACTCTTAACTATTTTTAATATTCAAATTATTTTAAGGTTGGAATTGTTTCAAGATTTTAAGTTGGTTTAAATAAAGATTTAACATGAAGGTATATTCTATTTTGGATATGAAATGGTTTAAAAGCAAACCTGATATTTTACTATGAAGTATGAACCATTTAAAATGTAGAGAACCAACCGGTGTGAAAAATGTAAATTCTTGGTTGTTAACGAGACCAGGATTGGATAATGTCATATTTTCTACCAATACCGAAAACCACTTTAACAACTGTGTAGTGGTGGGTGAATCCAGAATGTAGTAGGATGTTTGACGAATGCTACTGGATAAAGTAAGAGAACGATGATGGATATCCTTGATTTACGGATCATAATTGAAATGACTAAAACAAGAGCCATGGCCAGGCTAATGGGAGGTTACTCCTTCGATTGGACACACTTCTTCGATACCATATCCATTACTTTATGATTTCATTGGAGGCTAACCGCGATTTTTGGAGTGTTGTTCGAGGTGGGCGGTAGTAGCTACTATGCTTTATCACCAGCCCGGTCCCGCAATTCGGTAGAATCCTACTTTTGGGTATTCCTCGGTGCCTTGTCATACTATCCTAAACGCGCCCATTATGACTTTTCTTTGCGTTGTACCTACGGAGTGCTCCCTGATAACCCACCAGTTTGGTGGAGTCTAAAGTATTGTATAGACTACCATGTTTATAAACGATGTAAGGTTAAAAATGTAAACCTTCTTATGCTATTTTGATACTTTACTGAATAGACACTATTATAATAGCGAAATTATATTATATAGTATCTAGTTTGATGGATCCTTAGGAGATGGAAATTCCCGTAACGTATCTTATGTTTTTTCACTCATGAACACCTTGGATAGGAGATGTGAATTTCCGTAAGCATCTTCGATGTCGTGACACTCATATTATTACCTGATTTTGGTTTGATCGATATGAGAGTATTTTTATGCTGATCTGAGTATTTTTGTATTTTCATTGATGCTCGGGTCAGCCTAAGTTTTTTAGTTAGCGAAGACTACATTATATTGAAGATGAAGATGGTGCTTGACAAACGTAATTACTAATATTATGCCGCTGCATTTATTGGTTTGTTTTATGATAGTAACTCCAATGTATTATTGTAATGTGTAATCAAATGTATAATTTAACAGCTTCATGAACTCTTATTTAATTATTATACTTTGTCCTTCCACCATGAGATTTTGTGATTGTTTTCTTCTTTCTTCCTTTTCTTATATTAATCCTAATAACTATTTGTATTATAGATTTGTTTAAGTCGACATGTGAGGATTATTGTCGATTCGAACGGTCAAAAATGCAGGTCGTTGCATTTGGTATCAGAGCCAAGTTGCGATAATCTTGGCTCTATTTGGGATTAACTGATTAGAGATAGGGTTATAATACCCTAGAATGAGTTTGAGAGTATATGAGAAAGCGTACTTGTAATTTGATATAAAAATGGCTTTGTATTCTGTTAATTAGTTTCATTGAGTAGTTATGAATTCTGGTCGGTACATGGGGTACGAGCGCATCGATAGGGATTTCTAAACACTCGAATAGGACTAATCGACATAATATTGTTTTGGGTTATATTTTATATGTAAGGAATTATTTTGGAAACCTACTAAGTTTGTTTAATTAGTCAATATAACTAAATTATTGACTATTGGATGACTTTAAGAAAAATAAAATATTGAAAATTAATTGGTAATGAAATAAGATGAAGTTAAATATGAACTTGATAATTTAATTTCAAGAGCTTTTGAAATATTGATTTGCAATGGTTTTGAAATAATATAAGCATAACATAAATTGTTTCCAAAAGAATTTTCAGAAGTAAATACATACTCCCCTCTTGTCTTTGGAAATTGCTTCGCTGATGAGTGCGCGCATCATCAACTTTTATTTTCGAGAGTTCTGAGTGGGGAGACCACTTAGAAATTTTACATCTTATTTTGCAAAATTGAATTTCATTTAACCTTTTATAGTATGGTTTTATATAAAAGGTATAATTTTTTTTTTGAAAGTTGGTTTGGAAATGAATTCGAAGTTGAATTCTTAATTCTAGAATAATTAATGAAATGAATAAAACTTTAAATTTTAGAACTTCTGAATTTTATGAAAAAAATGGACCTAAGAGATACGAATTTAAAATAGAAAATCTTAGAAATTTGAAATAATGGATTTGAAGATAAATTAAAACTATTGAACTTGTATAATAATCTTTTCTATAGCATAATATAACTTACCAAAATATAAGAAGTTAAATTGTTATAAGGATAACCAATTGAATAATATACAAGTATGTGTAAGAATAATGAAAGGTGAATAAAATTGATGGTTTATAAATATTAATGAAATTTAAGTTTGACATTAAATGATATATACTTAGTTATGTTATGAAATTTAATTCAACTAAGTAACGCAAATGAACTGAACTAATGAATAAGTTAATAAGGTGAATTGTTTGGTTATGAGTTAAATGTAGTGGTATTGATGGTTGCATGTTCGACGATTTAGGATAGTTGATATTTCCAAGTTAAATATGAATGTATAACCAGCTTACATAAAAATATAAGAGAATAGGTTTATAATTCATAAACTTAACGAAGGTTGAACAAATAAATTAAATTTAATCAAAACGAGCTCGTCGCGTAGCAGTAGTTCATAATTTTCCGATTTAAGGCTTTATAGGATCCAAAATAAGTCAAAATTCTTTGAAACAAGAATCTTCCGAATCTACTGGAATATAATTTTCTATTGAAAGAGAAAGTTTAAGATTTCAACTTGTAGAATTTAAGATAAGTGTAAATCAATTTTTCTAAAAAATCGTGGTATGGTAATTCGCAATTCATAACTAAAATATAAATAATATGGATGTTTAGAATATAAATTTGAGAAATAATAAGTTAAAACTGGTTTTTAAAATTTTGAACAAATTGAGTTGAGTAAAATGAACATGTTTGCGTTTATACACTTAGCTAATATTAGAATATGTTGAAATTTGTTATAAATTGTTGAATGAATTATAAATGTATATAAAATAGACTATGCTTATAATATTGTTAAAAACTAAAAATATTTATGTTTGAAAATGTGCATTTATACAAATGGAATGAACCAAATTAAATTGCATAAATAATATATTGACATTTAAAATTTGTTATTTTGCTTGTTTGGATGAATGTGATTATTGGATGTTTTATTTGTCTCTTTAAATGTATTTGCTATTTCATATATGTTTAATGTAGATACATAGAATTATTCCTTATATATATATATATATATTTCTTATTTGGATATTGAGTATTTTAGTAGGCACTGATGGCATTTGCTTTGTTCGGGAGCTACTTGCGCATAAAAATTGATTTTCCTTGCTAAAAAATAAGCTAAATCGCTAACAACGCTAATGAAAGGTATGTATATTGAGTTATATATCATATTTTAATGTTATATATTGTTTCCCCATTGTTTGGGATTCCTCATCACTGAGATAAGACGTATATTTGTGGTTATATATATATATATTGTTGTTTCTCTAGACCTAGCTGTACAAAGGAGACTCTACCGAAATTTTCGTAAATTTAAGACTTAGAAAATTTTACGGAAATTGGAGTTTCGAAGATATATTAAAATAATTGTGTAAATTAAATGTTTTCTTACTACGCCTTTTCGAGGACAAATAGTTTTGAGTGGGGGACAGTGTAATAACCCATATTTTTCGAATATTTAAATTAGCAAAATTAATATTATTTTTGAATATTTAATGATTAGAAAAAAATTATAATTTAATTATGTAAGTTTTATTGTAAACTTGACTAAATTGATTATGTAAGGAATTTCAACTAGTTATAACAATAATGAACTTGCATTGATTGTATACATAACTATGATTTTGGTTTGTATTATTAAATATTGGATATTGAATTTAATATTAAATTATTTGAATGAAATTGATTTGATTAATCTATAATTTGAAATCCATATTGGATTTCAAAAATAATCAAAATTGAATTCAAAATAAATGAAAGTTTAATTTATAAGGTTTATGTGAATTCTATTTGATTTGATTTAAGTTAATAAACCTTTGAATCGAATTAAAACGTGAACAAACGGAAACTGAATATTTTAATATATTAACAAACCTATTAAAATAACTATTTGCAAATGACCTTCCAATTCTATGAAATTAATTTCATTGGATACGAAATTATAAATTATTGTAAGATTTCAATTTTTGCGTCACTTAGAGTTGTTATTGGTCGTGCGCGATATAAACGCGTATATTGACCTAACGATTTGAGATTTAATTATCCGTTTTATCAAACGGTCTCGGATTTTGATGAAACTAGTTTCATCGAATCCGGAGTATTGAATTATCGTAAGATTTCAAATTTCATAACCATTGGATTTATCGTTTGATTGTACATATTTAAAACGCGTATGAATTCAAGTACACAATTTAATCGGGATAATCAAATTTTAAGAACAACTGCTTTAGACTTTCAAATTGGGCTTCACCACCAGTCCCATTGCATTCATAAGACCATTAAACCTATAGATAGGTTGTCAGCGGGCCTGATTTGGACATAGGTCCATTTTTGGCTTTAAAACACGCTAATCCAAATGACTAAATAAAAAACTACTAAACCCAAATTTAATTCACGGCCACCTCCTTTCGTTTTCAATGGTCGAAAGAATTCGAAACTTCCTTGATTAATATCTCTCAATCCGCCATATGATTCAAGAAAGTTTCAACTGGAGAATCGAAGAGCTTCGCGGAAGCTTCCAATCCATATGCGGATCGAAGGTAACTTTGTCAAAATTAACCATAAATTTATCATGAAGCCTGCAAGGTTTTAGGTCTTTTTCCGGCGAGGGAGGCGATTGAGTTCATCACGGTTTTAGGTTCATGTGGAGTTCAAGTACGTGCACGCTGTGATGGCATTGGATCAGACTCTTGTAGCTTAGATAGTTATAACAACCCGGAAAATCAGAACCAATTAAAAAAATTTATTTTGGCAGTTTTAAAGAATTTTGAATATTTAAAATGAATTATTTTAAATAATAACGATGGAAAATTTATTTTCGATGAAGTTAAAACGAATAAATTTATTTCAATTATAATTTGAGCCTGAAATGGCGCGGCAGTTTGAAAATTTGATTTCGAATTTCAAATGAATGTACAGGATTCAAAATAAATCGGATTTCAGCGAAATAAGAAATATTCGAATCGGTTTAAATTTATCTTTCTAAGGGATGTAAGAAACTAAGATTTCATTTTAAAAGGTGAGAGTTACATCCAGTTTAAAATTCAGAAAAGTCGCTGTGGAATTTAGATATATTTTAATATATATATAAGGCCCTTAAAAATAGCCATTTTGCAAACGACCTCCGTTTTCGATGAAACCACTTTTGTTGGATCCAAGATGTCAAATTATTTCTAGATTCCAATTTTCATAATTTTTGAAATTAATATGTGAGTGTGGCAGAAGAAAACATGTTTTTATAGTTTCAATAATTTTGGATCGACCAGAAAATGGCCATTTTTCAAACGGTGTTCAAATTAGACTAAATTAGTTTTGTTAGGACTGTATCATCAATACAAAGCTAGAAATAATTTTTCTGGGATTTTTAGAATCACTATGTGGCCTCAACAAATTAAAATGTACGTTCAAATCTAAAATTGAATGTTTTATATTTTAATTTGAAGGATAACTGACCGAAACAGTCGAATGGGCTCATGAAATATATTCCATTGTGTTCGAAATGGGGGTATTTAGCTAGGGGAGATAGTCGTTAGGTTTGATTTGGAGGTCGGATGAATAAACATGTATATTTGGAAATAAATAAATTAAACATTAATAAAAATATTTCTATAAAACCCCTGCCCAATCAGAAAACGTTTTCCCCTTTCTTTTATTGTCCGCCAGACCTAGCTTTTCATGGCGATAATCGTTCAAGATTTTCCCTCTACGGATCTTCTAATCCACGCAATGGATTTCGAAAGTTCCTGAACAAATATTGAAGAGCTCATCGTGATCTGTACAACAAACGGGTGGAGTTGGCTATCGTGGCGTATCCTTCTCGAATCGTGTACTAGAAGTTCCGCCATTCAACTGCTAGTTGCGCCGCCTTGGGTCATTCGAGTTCGCCATGGGTGTCGGAGCAAGTGCGCCTCGCGTAGGCGCTCCACGTGGCATGCTCAGATTTGACGCCGGCGGCCTCTGGTGAATGGGAATCAGAACCCTAGCCAAGGAGCACTGTACGAAATCGGCCTGGAAAGGTTTAAAGGAATGGTAGTGTTTTTATTTCATTATTAATTTAATTAACAATGCTATTTAATCGTCCAAACTTTAAAATATCGTATCTCTCTCATACGAGGTCGGAATTCAGCGAAACTGGATCCGTTGCGATTGTGGAGCTGAGGGCTTAGCAACAAAACTGACCCGTCCAGAACGGAGAGTGTTAGAATTTCAAGCAATTTCAAATCCAAACAGAAATTCAGAAATTAAAACTAATGGAGTGGAAAACCAATGTGATAACTCCTCACTTTTATTTATTTTCTATTTGAAATATATACTAGGATGCAGACGGTGCTTAGCAGCACCCTACACCCGTCGTCTATAAACCATGGATGACTTGTTTGTTTGTTTGATTGAGTTGTAAAAATTGATTGTGTGATGTGGAATGGAGTAAAATATTTTATAGTTAAAAATATAATTTTTAACGTGTATATGAATAAAATAAATATTCATAAACAAACCAAACGATTTGTTTATGTACACACATTTGACTGATATTGATTGGGACGATAAATTTTACACATCGCCCAACTGCACAAATAAAATCTGTGTTTGATTGATTGAAACCCCATACGGGCAATGGGATGATATTGGACATACACTAATCCCAATATTTAGTTGTATGTCAATTGATTGGTTGACAAGCTGTTATAAGCATTAAATATGTATATTTGATGCTTATGCAGTGTAGAATGCACTTTGGATGATGGTTGACTGTGTTTGATTGTTGTTATATACATGTGTTGTATGAAATCCATATAATCACATTATATGGTAATTGACTGAACCTGATTCCAGTTCAGAAAGAATGAATATTTTAAAATAATATTCAGTAAAATATCAAAATATGATTTTTGATGTCCGATTTGGTATGGATACGAATATATTTAAATATATATAGCCGTGTTGATTAGATTAACGCCATTTTGACGTGAACGATATTTATATCGATTTTATTCATTTTTATAGTGAATATCGAAAAGGAATAGATTTCAAAATCTAATGTTTTGAAAATATTATCATTTATATATCGATGATATGGAATATAGCCGCGGTAGTTCGCGAATTTCGACCATTGACTTCGAACGGACATTACGGGAGATCCGACCGTCGGATTCTCCTCAAACCGGAACCATTGAGTTCATATCGAAAAGAGCTTTCTAAAGAATATGGGAGCTTTGAAATCTCACTTTTGGATTTGGAATTATGTCCAAATGAAATTTGTACAAGGTCGCTGTTAATGCAGTTCGATGGCGGTTTATGGAAATCGACTGTACGGGCCTCGATAAAATTATAACAAGCATTAATAATTAGTGTAAAATCATAATAAATGATCTGGAAAGAATTGGGCTGAAAAATTCCATATTTGAGAAGATAAAAATATATTTTTATCGAAATGAACTAGTTTTGAACTAGAATTATAGTCCAATATTTTTAAATAAGTAAATTGGATTTGAAATGGTTTTAAAAATAACTAGGATTTCCAATATATAAATTGGAAATGGATTTGAATCGAAATTGTCTTCGAAATATTTCTATGTTGGATTTCGTGATTATGTAGATATTGTTATAGAAATTTGAAAGATATATTTATATCGTTATTTCCAATACGATATTTATTGGTTGTAGTATTTGATATTGAATATAAGCGGATATATTTTCTATTCAGAGCCTTGTATCTTGTATCAAATGGGATTTTGGGTTTGTCGTGAACGGTGTCTTCAGTAACACTGTTCTTGAACCCCATGTGAAGAGAATAAATCTTTTAATTAAGATTGTTAGTGTTTCCAATTATATTTAATAATAGGAATAAAATGGAATGTGAATTGGGTTTATCGTGAACTGTGTTTTTACCGACATTCGTTCTTTAACCCGATATAAAGTGGAATGTGATTTGGAATTTATGAATCTTTTGTTTAGATTTGAAGGAGATTTTCCAAAGTAAAGCTTTCCAATTTAACATATTAAATTGGAATTGAATGGAATTCGATTTGGTAATAATCGAAGTAAGCTTCTATAGAGGAAGACGGTTAATATATATGGAATTTATAAGGCCTTGTCGTTATTCCATTTATATTATTGGTTGGATATGGAAGTTTATATCGATTATATATATCGATTTGTTTTCAATGAAGATTCCATTGTTAATGTAGAGTGATTTTGGGTTTATCGTGAATCGCGTTTTAAAGGACATTGGTTCTTTAACCCAGTTAAAGACAGGAATAAGATTTTGGTTGTCGTGAACGGTATCTTTAATAATAATATTCTTAGACCCAATGGAGTTAAGAAAATTAGAAACTAACTGGATATTAGTTAAGTTGAATGGTTTCCTGGGTATTGATCTGATGTTGGTTTCGGCCTTCGGGGTTAATACTTAGGGAATTGTTCACTTGCGAATTTACGGTTAGAGGCTGATGGAATGGAATGTGATTTCGGGTTTATCGTGAATCGTGTTTTAAAGGACATTATTTCTTTAACCCAGTTAAAGACAGGAATGAGATGTTGGGTTGTCGTTAATGGTATCTTTAATAATACTGTTCTTAGACCGAATGGAGTTAAGAAAATCAGAAACTAACTGGAGATTAGTTAAGTTGAATGGTTTCCTGGGTATTGATCTGATGTTGGTTTCGGCCTTCGGGGTTAATATTTAGGGAATTGTTCACTTGCTAATTTACGGTTAAAGGCTGATGGAATGGAATGTGATTTTGGGTTTATAGTGAACCGTGTTTTAAATGACATTTGTTCTTTAACCCAGTTCAAGACATGATATGATTTCCCAAGTTAAACAATCGTTAATATTGATTTTTGGGAAGACTAAAACCAAGTGGAGTTTTAATGCATCTTTAATTAGATTGAATGATATCCAAAGGAAGATTAAGGAATAAATTTAAAGAATTTATCTTTGGTAAAATTAATGGGAACCTTTCCCAAAGTATAAGAATATTTGAATAAAGGAATATTATGTATTGGAATGAGGCATGTGTTGTGTTTTTATAGCACTTGTTTATTATATACGCGAGTTACTTAGAAAGACCGGGTTTATCCCATTCTGCATAACTGATTCAACGATATGTCAAGGATGAAGACGGTGGTTAAAGACCGGAGGACTTCACATCGTTTGGATGATTACTAATGTCTTGATTGGGCTGTATACCCAAGAAAAGGTAATAAGTGGTGATCGTCCAGACGTACTTGGAGATCGACCGGATATGCGAGGACCTCTCCCCTATATTGGACATATAGGGGAGGAATAAGGTGCCTTCGGTTTCATTCAAACCCAGAACAAACTTGTAAATGGATGTATGTCTGACATCGGATTTCATTCTCTTTGATTGATAGACATCGGTTGCATGGCGTGAATTGCCTGTGTGGCATGCTGAGATGCAAATGATCAAGGCTTATGTTGAAAAGCAGAGTCTTGTGGTTGATGATCAAAGCACTCCTTTGTGGCATAGCTTTGTGTAGTGTTAATTCGCGAGCCTCACACCTCGGTGTGAACCAGAAATGGGAGAGGACTTCAGGGAGGACATGCGTTTCCCTCTAGCTAGGAGTGGTGTTTTGGGTTTTACACGCCCCGACATTTTACTTATGTGGATGATGGATAGTGAGGAGCCTCGGTTATATCGGTCGTTCCAGGGCCAATAATTTGGTCGTGATATGACCAGTTTACGCCCCATGGGGCGGGGAAATGCATGTTCAGGCATTTTAATCCACTCCATGTGGACCGACACGGACGATCCAAGGGCCCACCTGAGTCTGGGTCCTGAGGCTCGGGCTTGACAGTCTCGAAGCGGTAAGGACGATCCCTTGCCTTGGTTCACAAATGGAAATTCAACTTCCAATACGTGACAATTGCGGTTTTGATTATAGAACCTAGTATTGGCACCATGATATGCGGTACCCATTCCGTCTAGGATTGATTCATTTATATTTGAAGTTGTTTTATACATATGCACTTATAATAGTATCAAATGATTTGTTTTAACATACCAAGGATGTTTGGCTATTATAAGGGAAAACCCTATCCTTCGGCTTGCGTTGCATTGTGTGATAGGACCTGGGTCTTATAATAGCTTCATTTTTTTTCCAAAAAGCATTGCGTTGTTTTGTTATATGCACTGGTATTCTTGGGAGAAAACCCGTTCCATGTTATACGGCGTGGTCCCTTGATATATCTGATTTAAAGTAAAGTTTTAAATAACTGTTTTAGTTCTCACACTAGTCACATGACTGACTTGGAGTTTATTGTTTTAACCTAAACTTTGGATGCCCCTGTTTTCCGCATGGGCAGCTAGTAGTTTTGGTTTTGCAAATTTATTTTCACAGGATCCTGATTTATAGCTGAAGCGATATTCGGAAAGCTCTGTATCTGTGTATTACTTCCAGTTGTGTTTTGTATTGTTTTCCGCTGCTATGTATTTAAATGTAATTTAAAGCTCTGATATTGATCAAGTGTATATGATTTATTCATACTCTGTTATATTCTTGTATTCTGATGGAATTGTTGTAATAAGCAATGAAATGTTCTTCCGTTTGTGTTTTGATTTGTCGTGTTCTCAATGCAATTCAGGCTTTTCTTCACGAGGAAGTTCGGGTCGCCACATTTGGTATCAGAGCTTTGGTTTACAGAGCTCGGAGAACAAGATACATTAGAACCTAACGGAAGAATTCATCAAAGATTGGATTAGTAATATCCAATGAGAATGACTCGTTAGAAATAGGTTCAATAGTATCCTAGAACGAGTGTGAAGAGTGTATTTTTCAAAATAAAAATGAAAACAAATTTTGTTTTGAAAATTAAATCCCATATACGTATGTGAATATTTATTTTGTATTGAATTTGGACAATCGGGTATATAGGGATTTTGAATATACATCTGATCCACGTGTATCTGAAGCCTCAAATATACAGGACAGATATAGAATCACACTCTAGTCATCTAGAGAAGATTCCGATGATTGGTATACCATCGTCAGCATTTGTGTTCAAATTTCGAAAGTGGGATATCTGTATGATTCCAATTGACTGGTGTGAGAACCAAAACTAGATAGGGCTTATTTGTTGTGACTTGGAATCAAAAACATGATTTTTGGATACATAAAAGCTATAAATTTGAAATGTTTATCAACTAATTGATTGATGGTTGTGTTGTTTGATTGATTAAAATTTTGAACCATTATGCCAAATTGAATCAAATCTTGAACTAAATTGAAAATAACTTGAAATAGCGTATATGTACATGTATATACATTGAACAGGTAAATGGATTTGTTGTTGATTAAAGAATTTAATTATGTGCTCGACAAATAGGTAAGCCTTAATGAGTTGGCTGTTCAATTTTATTATTATACAAACTCCTGTGAATGCCATTGGATGCGGGGTGCTGGTAGTTCTGTGTGAAATCATAAACGTCTCCATAGGATAGTAACAATAAATTTTGAACTAAACTACATGGCATACTGCATGAAGATAGCATACTCTATCATATACCACATAAGCATTTGGAGCTTATGTGACGAGGTTGAAGATTTTCCATACAAGCGAGAGTCTTGTATGGCGATGACTATATTTCAGGTTGAACCAAAGACTGATATGGCCTATATGAAATGTAACGGTAAATTGCCAGATTAATAAAAAAAACCCACACAGGTCTGGAATTGACAATAATCACGTCTCTCTAGTCATTAAGGCACAAAAACTATTTATAGGGTGACGAGAATTTATTCTCTGGGGTTATGATCTATACACACTCCCTTGTGGACACCGGAATATATCACTATAAATATGCGTATGCTTTTTAGGATTTATTGGGTGCCTAATACGACCCAATAAATTTCCAAACCCCTTCCCGTACAAAGGAGGTTATGGCAAAAAATTCGAAAATTTAGGGTGTTAGCCAAATTTTTGATGAATTTGAAAATTCTTAGAAACCGAAAAGTTGAAGAATGAAAGCCAGAATGAAAGTTGAGTTGGTTGGTTAAACAACTTTCAACTCCGTTCCTTTTCGAGGACGAAAAGATATTAAGTGGGGGAGATTGTAATAACTCGGAAAATTAGAACCAATTTTAAATATTTATTTTGGCAATTTTAAAGAATTTTGAATATTTCAAATGAATTGTTTTAAATAATAACGACGGAAAATTTATTTTTGACGAAGTTAAAACGAATAAATTTATTTCAATTATAATTTGAGCCTAAAATGGCGCAGCAGTTTGAAAATTCGATTTCGAATTTCAAATGAATGTACATGAATCAAAATAAATCAGATTTCAGCAAAATAAGAAATATTCGAATCTGTTTAACTATATCTTTCTAACGGATATAAGAAACTGAGATTTCTTTTTAAAAGTTGAGAGTTACGTCCAGTTTAAAATTCAGAAAAGTCACTGTGGAATTTATATATATAAGGCCCTTAAAAATAGCCATTTTGCAAACGACTTCCGTTTTCGATGAAACCACTTTTGTTGGATCCGGGATGTCAAATTATTTCTAGATTCCAATTTTCATAATTTTTGAAATTAATATGTGAGCGTGGCAGAAGAAAACGTGTTTTAACAGTTTCAGTCAATTTGGATCGACCAGAAAATGACCATTTTTCAAATGGTCTTCAAATTAGACGAAATTAGTTTTGTTAGGACCGTATCGTCAATACGAAGCTAGAAATAATTTTTCTGGAATTTTTAGAATCAGTATGTGGCCCCGACAAATTAAAATTTACATTCAAATCTAAAATTGAATGTTTTATATTTTAATTTGAAGGATAACTTACCGAAACAGTCGAATGGGCTCATCAAACATATTCCATTGTGTTCGGAATGGGGGTATTTAGCTAGTGGCGGCAATCGTTGGGTTTGATTTGGAGGTCGGATGAATAAACATGTATATTTGGAACTAAATAAATTAAATATTAATAAAAATATTTCTATAAAACCCCTGCCCAATCAGAAAACGTTTTCCCCTTTCTTTTATCGTCCACTGACCCTAGCTTTTCACGGTGATAATCGTTCAGGATTTTCCCTCCATGGATCTTCTAATCCATGCAATGGATTTCGAAAGTTCCTGAACATATATTGAAGAGCTCATCGTTATCTATACATCCAACGGGTGGAGTTGGATATCGTGGTGTATCCTTTTGGAATCACGTACCAGAAGTTCCGCCGTTCAACTGTTAGTTGCGCTGCCGTGGGTCATTCCAGTTCGCCATGGGTGTCGGAGCAGGTGCACCTCGCGTAGGCGCTCCACGTGGCATGCTCAAATCTGACGCCGGCGGCCTCTGTTGAATGGGAATCGGAACCCTGGCCAAGGAGCACTGTACGACATCGGCCTGAAAAGGTTTAAAGGAATGGTAGCGTTTTTATTTCGTTATTAATTTAATTAACTACGCTATTTAATCGTCCAAACTTTAAAATATCGTATCTCTCTCATACGAGGTCGGAATTCAGCAAAACTGGATCCGTTGCGATCGTGGAGCCGAGAGCTTCACAACAAAACTGACCACGTGCAGAACGGAGCGCATTGTAATTTCAAGCAATTTCAAATCCAAAAAGAAATTCAGAAATTAAAACTGACGGTGTGGAAAACCAATGTGAGAACTCCTCACTTTTATTTATTTTCTAGTTGAAATATATACTAGGATGTTTATGGTGTTTAGCAGCACCCTACACCCGTCGTCCACAAACCATTGATGACTTGTTTGTTTGTTTGATTGTGTTGTAAAAATTGATTATGTGATGTGGAATGGAGTAAAATATTTTATAGTTAAAAATATAATTTTTAACGTGTATATGAATAAAATAAATATTCATAAACAAACTGGACGATTTTTTATGTACACACATTTGACTGATATTGATTGGGACGATAAATTTTACACATCGCCCAACTGCACAAATAAAATCTGTGTTTGATTGATTGAAACCCCACACGGGTATTAGGATGATACTGGACATACACTAATCCCAATATTTAGTTGTATGTCAATCGATTGGTTGACAAGCTGTTATAAGCGTTAAATATTTATATTTGATGCGTATGTAGTGTAGAATGCACTTTGGATGATGGTTGACTGTGTTTGATTGTTGTTATATATATGTGTAGTATGAAATCCATATAATCACATTATATGGTAATTGACTGTGCTTGATTCCAGTTCAGAAAGAATGAATATTTTGAAATAACGATTATTTTAAAATAATGAATATTTTAAAATAATATTCAGTAAAAGATCAAAATCTGATTTTTGATGTCCGATTTGGGATAAACACAAATATATTTAAATATATATAGCCATGTTGATTAGATTAACGCCATTTTGACGTGAACGACATTTATATTGATTTTATTCATTTTTATAATGAATATCGAAAAGGAATTGATTTCAAAATCTAATGTTTTGAAAATATTATCATTTATATATCGATGATATGGAATATTCAATTTTGATTAGAAATTGAGTATGAAGTTAAAATCGTTTTGAAAACGAATTAAAAATAATTTATAAAATACGTTTTAAATGGAAAACGACGAAATATATATAATATTATATATATATATATATATATATATATATATATATATATATATATATATAATGGCCTGAATAGAACGCACCGCGCCGTGACAGTTCGCGAATTTCGACCATTGACTTCGAACGGACATTACAGGAGATCCGACCGTCGGATTCTCCTAAAACCGGAACTGTTGGCTTTATATCAAAAAGAGCTTTCTAACGAATGTGGAAGATTTGAAATCTAACAGTTGGATTTGGAATTATGTCCAAATCAAATTTGGAAAAGGTCATTATAAGTGCAGTTCGATGGTCGTTTATGGAAATTGACTGTACGGGCCTCGATAAAATTATAAAAAATATTAATAATTAGTGTAAAATCATAATAAATGATTTGGAAAGAATTGGGCTGAAGAATTCCATATTTGAGAAGATAAAAATATATTTTTGTCGAAATGAACTAGTTTTGAACTAGAATTATATTCCAATATTTTTAAACAAATAAATTGGATTTGAAATGGTTTTAAAAATAACCAGAATTTCCAATATATAAATTGGAAATGGATTTAAATTGAAATTGTCTTCGGAATATTTCGATGTTGGATTTCGTGATTATGCAGATATTGTTATGGAAATTAGAAAGATATATTTATATCGTTATTTCCAATACGATATTTGTTGGTTGTAGTATTTGATATTGAATATAAGCCGATATATTTTCTATTCAGAGCCTTGTATTTAATATCAAATGGGATTATGGGTTTGTCGTGAACTGCGTCTTCAGTAACACTGTTCTTGAACCCAATGTGAAGAGAATAAATCTTTTAATTAAGACTGTTAGAGTTTCCAATTATATTTAATAATTGGAATAAAATGGAATGTGAATTGGGTTTATCGTGAACTGTGTTTTAAATGACATTCGTTCTTTAACCAGATTTACAATGAAATGTGATTTGGAATTTATAAATCTTTTGTTAAGATTTAAAGGAGATTTTCCAAAGTAAAGTTTTCCAATTTAACGTATTAAATTGGAATTGAATGGAATTCGATTTGGTAATAATCGAAGTAAGCTTCTGTAGAGGAAGACGGTTAATATATATATGGAATTTAAAAGGCCTTATCGTTATTCCATTTATATTATTGGTTGGATATGGAAGTTTATATCGATTTGTTTTCCATGTAGATTCCATTGTTAATGGAGAGTGATTTTGGGTTTATCGTGAACCGTGTTTTAAAGGACGTTGGTTCTTTAACCAGTTAAAGACTGGAATAAGATTTTGGGTAGTTGTGAATGGTATCTTCAATAATACTATTCTTAGACCCAATGGAGTTAAGAAAATCAGAAACTAACCGGAGATTAGTTAAGTTGAATGGTTTCCTGGGTATTGATCTGATGTTGGTTTCGGCCTTCGGGGTTAATACTTCGGAAATTGTTCACTTTCGAATTTACGGTTAGAGGCTGATGTAATGGATTGTGATTTTGGGTTTATCGTGAATCGTGTTTTAAAGGACATTGGTTCTTTAACCTGTTAAAGACAGGAATAAGATTTTGGGTTGTCGTGAATGGTATCTTTAATAATACCGTTCTTAGACCCAATCGAGTTAAGAAAATCAGAAACTAACTAGAGATTAGTTAAGTTGAATGGTTTCCTGGGTATTGATCAGATGTTGGTTTCGGCCTTCGGGGTTAATACTTAGGGAATTGTTCACTTGCTAATTTACGGTTAAAGTCTGATGGAATGGAATGTGATTTTGGGTTTATCATGAACCGTATTTTAAATGACATTGGTTCTTTAACCCAGTTAAAGACAGGATATGATTTCCCAAGTTAAACAATAGTTAATATTGATTTTTGGGAAGATTAAAACCATGTGGAGTTTTAATGCATCTTTAATTAGATTGAAATTACATCCAAATGAAGATAAAAGAATAAATTTAAAGAATTTATCTTTGATAAAATTAATGGGAACCTTTCCCAAAGTATAAGAATATTTGAATAAAGGAATATTCTGGATTGGAATGAGGCGTATGTTGTGTTTTTATAGCACTTGTTTATTATATACGCGAGTTACTCAGAAAGACTGGGTTTATCCCATTCTACATAACTGATTCGACGATATGTCGAAGAGGAAGATGGTGGTTGATGACCAGAGGTCTTCACATCATTTAGATGATTACTGATGCCTTGATTGGGCTATACACCCAAGACAAGGTAATAAGTGGTGATCTTCCAGATGTACTTGTAGATCGACCGGATATGCGAGGACCACTCCCCTGTATTGGACATAAGGGGAGGAATAAGGTGCCTCTAGTTTCGGTTCGGACCCAGAACGAACTTATAAATGGATGTGTGTCTGACATCGGAATTCATTCTCTGTGATTGATAGACATTGGTTGCATAGCCTGAATTGCCTATGTGGCATGCTGAGATGCAAATGATCAAGGCTTCTGTTGAAAAGCAGAGTCTTGTGGTTGATGATCAAAGCACGACATTTGTGGCATAACTTTGTGTAGCGTTAATTCGCGAGCCTCACACCCCGGTGTGAACCAGAAACGGGAGAGGACTTCAGGGAGGACATGCGTTTCCTTCTAGCTAGGAGTGGTGTTTTGGGTTTTACACGCCCGGACATTTTACTTATGTGGATGATGGATAGCGAGGCGCCTCGGTTATATCGGTCGTTCCGGGGTCGATAGTTTGGTCGAGATATGACCAGTTTACGCCCCATAGGGCGGGGAAACACATGTTCAGGCATTTTAATCCACTCCATGTGGACCGACCCTGATGATCCAAGGGTCCACCTGAGTCTGGGTATTGAGGCTCGGGCTAGACAGTCTCGAAGTGGTAAGGACGATCCCTTGCCTTGGTTCACAGATGAAAATCCAACTTCCAATACGTGACATTTGCGGTTTTGATTGTAGAGCCTAGTTGGCGACATGATTTATGGTACCCATGTCGTCTAGGATTGATACATTTATATTTGAAGTTGTTTTATACACTATGCACTTATAATAGTATCAAATGATTTGTTTTAACGTACCAAGCATGTTTGGCTATTATAAGGGAAAACCATATCCCTCGGCTTGCGTTGCATTGTGTGATAGGACCTGGGTCTTATAATAGCTTCATTTTTTCCCAAAAATCATTGCGCTATTTTGTTATATGCACTGGTATTCTTAGGAGAAAACCCGTTCCGTGTTATACGGCATGGTCCCTTGATATATCTGATTTAAAGTAAAGTTTTAAATAACTGTTCTAGTTCTCACACTAGTCACATGACTGACCTGGAGTTTATTGTTTTATCCTAAACTTTGGGTGCCCCTATTTTCCGCATGGGCAGCTAGTAGTTTTGGTTTTGCAGATTTATGTTCACAAGATCCTGATTTACAGCTGAAGCGATATTCGGAAAGCTCTGTATCCGTGTATTACTTCCAGTTGTGTTTTGTATTGTTTTCCGCTGCTATGTATTTAAATGTAATTTAAATCTCTAATATTGATCAAGTGTATATGATTTATTCATACTCTGTTATATTCTTGTATTCTGATGTAATTGTTGTAATAAGCAATGAAATGTTCTTCCGTTTGTGTTCTGATTTGTCTTGTTCTCAAAGCAATCCAGGCTTTCCTTCATGGGGAAGTTCGGGCCGCCACAATAGTGATGCATGGTGATAGGGAGGCAAGCGGTTTTGGGTTATAGGTAAAAGAAAATGCGAGTGGGAAGAAATGCAGTGAAGGGTGACATGGATGAAGATGATTGATGAGGGAATATTTAATTAATTTATAATTAAAACAATTAAATGTTAATAACTTCTTCATACAAATTCATATTTACAAGCGGTTGGGTTCCTGGATTCGTATCGAAATTCGAAACAACATAGAGCCGTCGGAGACTGATTCTAAGGCTATTTATTTTTGCGTAAAAAATTGGATTTCAGTCGCGTTTGAAACCAAAGATGAGTGGTTAAACCTACTCACACTTAGAAAAAGTATTCAAATATTATTTAAATTAAAATCATGTTATGGTATGATTGTATTGATTGTTGTTTGATAGTTAAAATTATAAATTTATGTTGATTAATACTGATAATGTAATTTAATTTGACTGTTAGTTTAAATTTTACCGTTAAGCTAAAATTCAACATTTAATTATTAGTTTAAAACCCGACATCTAACTAGTAAATTTACATGATAATGAAATGTTTGGATGTATTTATGCGATGAATGGTTTGAATTGATATATTTGACATATTGATGTTTATTTGTGTGAATTTACCCATTATGAATCTTGTTTTTTTTATGACCACAGTTTGTGTTGATTAATCCCAACCATTTACCCTAGATGTTACGGGCATTGAACAAACCCGAGATTAATCATTAAAATGAATTAAGAACGTAGGTTGAAATGATAAATACCTGTGACCCTAATTTGGATTGAAATGTTATATATCCTTACGCAAAATACTAAATTAATTTTAAGTATTACTTGGCAAAATGATAGAAAATTTTATGCGGACACCGATTGTTAAATAAAATTTGTTTTAACCATGAATCTTTAGATATTATTTTAAAGACAATATAGATAATGTTTTATATATTGATTTCCTTTGAATTTGAACTTTCGATTTTGAAATATAAAAACCACAGGAAATTATTCGATATTGTAAACTGAAGTTAAAAATGAAATTGAATTGTTTTATCCACATTTGAAATTTACTTTAATTAAACTTGATTTTAAAGTGATATTCGAATTGGTAACTCGAGATTTTATAAATTGAAATGATTCAAAGTGAGAATTATAATTGAAGCATCAAATATTTGAATCAAATTGTTTGAATCGAATTGAAATTTATATTGGATGTTAAATCGAATTGGGATATCGAAGTTGAATTGGTTTGATTTGAAATTTGAAACATGGCTTCAAGTTAAATTGAAATTTGGTAGAAATGATTCTAATTCCAACTATATTATTATAAACCATCTTTATAAACTATTTTAGTAGATAACTATTTTACTTTATCAGTTTTTTTCTTATATATATTAATGATCTTTAATAAACTATTTTAATAATCAATTATTTATTTCATAAACTACTTTAATATTTTAACTATAGATTTTACTAAAATTTTTATATTCTATTTTAAATACAAACTATTTTCAAACTGTTTCAAACATATATCTAAATTATTCTTAAATATATTCTTAACTATTTTTAATATTCAAATTACTTTAAGGTTGGAATTGTTTCAAGATTTTAAGTTGGTTTAAATAAAGAATTAATATGAAGGTATATTCTATTTTGGATATGAAATGGTTTTAAAGAAAACCTGATATTTTACTATGAAGTATGAACCATTTAAAATGTAATGATCCAACCGGTGTGAAAAATGTAAACATTAGGTTGTTAAAGAGACAGGGACCGGATTTTTTCATACTCTCTGCCAATACTAAAAACCACTTTAACAACTATGTATGTGGTGGATGAATCCAGAATGAAGTAGGATGTTTGACGAACGCTACCGGAATGAAGTAACAGAATGATGATGGATATCCTTGTTCTACGGATCATAATTGAAAAGACTAAAACAAGAGCCATGGTCGGGCCAATGGAAGGTCACTCCTTCGATTGGATGCACTTCTTTGATGCCATATCTTTTACTTTGTGATTTGATTTGTGGCTATCAGCGATTTTCGGAGTGCTATTGGAGGTAGGCGGTAGTAGCTGTTATGCTTTACCTCTAGCCCGGTCTAGCAATCCGGTAGAATCCTACCTTTGGGTATTCCTCGGTACCTTGTCATATATCCTAATCGCGCCCACTATGACTTTGTTTTGCATTGTACCTATGGAGTTTTCTCTGATAGCCCACCAGTTTAGTGGACTTTATTGTACTGTATAGGCTACAATGTTTATAAACGGTGTAAGCGTGAGAATGTAATCCCGCTTACGCTATTTTGATACTTTAATTTACTGAACGGACACTATTATAATAGCGAAATTATATTATATAGTATCTAGTTTGACGGATCCTTGGGAGATGGAAATTCCCATAACGTCTCTTAGGTTTTTTCACTCACGAACACCTTGGATAGGAGGTGAATTTCTGTAAGCATCTCGAATGCCATGACACTCGTACTATTACCTGATTTTGATTTGATCGATACAAGAATATTTTAGTTCTAATCCGAGAGTTTTTTTATCTTCATGTGTGCTCGGGTCAGCCTGAGTTTTTCAGTTAGCGAAGACCACATAATATTTAAGATGAAGATGGTGGTTGATAGACGTAATTACTATTATTATGCGGCTACATATATTGGTAAGTTTTACGATATTAACTTTGATGTATTGTTGTAATGTATGATCAAATGTACAATTTAACAGCTTCATGAGCGGTTATTTAATTATTATATTTTGTCCTTCCACTATAAGATTCTATGATTGTTTTCTTCTTTTTATTATTTTAATCCCAATAATTATTTGTATTTTAGATTTGTTTAAGTCGACATGTGAGGACTATTGTCGATTTGAAAGATAAAAAATGCAGGTCGTTAAACCATATTAGTCGAAACTTTAGCCATCGCTATCTTTTTAGAGAAGGAGATTCCTTATAAATTTTTGTCTCCTAGCGACACTAGGTTCTCATCTACTTCTGGATCGACTACCTCTTTGAGAGCTTGATTGTTTCTTCGCAAAACAGTATTGTCCGGAAGGTTTAGTGGGAATTTAATTTGGCTCTTAAACCCTTGCTGTAACGGCCCATATTTTTGGTCGATTTATTTTAAAATATTTAATATGGTTTTAAATATTGAGTTGATAATATAAATCGATTTAATAATCGAAATATGATTTATTTCGAATATATATAATTATCTCAATAGAGAATCGAAATAATTCAATTGAAAATCAAAATTGAGTCAAAACGGTTTAGATAATCAATACAAAATTCTTTTTGAATTAGAATAATAATTGTAACACCGCACTTCTGTTAAGATCACTTGCAAAGGGAATGCCTTAACTTTGGTGGAACGTTATAAGTAAACAGAACAAAAATTTACAAGACAGATAAAGTAGTACTTGAAAATTTTATAACTTTATTACAGCAGAAACAGAAATAAGTTTGGTTACATCTTTCAAAGCCACAATA
The DNA here is from genome assembly GCA_030737875.1 of Allium sativum. NCBI lineage: Eukaryota > Viridiplantae > Streptophyta > Magnoliopsida > Asparagales > Amaryllidaceae > Allium > Allium sativum. The sequence continues at coordinate 40,080,787 of CM060921.1, read as the reverse complement.
TCGGAATTCAAGTACATAAATATCGGTCTTGTACAAAAGCCTTCAGAATGCATAGTTTTTAAAGCCATGATCCCCAATAAAACTGCCATGGAACGATAGAGTCAAAGCCAAGCAATACTTCAAACACTTCAAGCAGAGAGAGTCTGAATCAAGCTCCTATGTTTCCACCCTGAGAACCTGGGGGGGAACGGAAGAAAAGAGGCGAAACAAACTAGGTCAGACATACATCTGGTGAGTCCAGTGACTTTCAGCATATAAACAGATAACAGCATCATGACATGCAAATAAAACTGGATGAGAGATAACCATAACAGGAGCAACAGGTTAACAGAAGAGACAGAATGATATAGGCTAAACTAAGCTTCTTACTTGGTTTTTCACTTCTCTGCACTAATACTAGTATAACAGAAATTAGGTGTTGACGTAATGTCTAAACAGAAAACAGAATGATCTCTTTAGAAACACGATGTTAGTAATGGGCCTTTACCACCCGAACATAGATAGATGGTACAGAAACAGAATGCTAATAATGGGCCTTTACCACCCCAGCTAATGGGCCTTTACCACCCCCAACAGATGACGTACAGAAACAGAAGCAAGAATGGAATCAGAGACGGAAACAGAATAATTCCTACGGAAACAGAATATTAGAATTAGGTGTACACTAGTAATAGGCCTTTACCACCCCAACAGACGGTACCACATAGAAACAGACAGGTGTTACCACCCCAACAGAAACAAACGGTACCCCAATAGAAACAGACAGTACTAAGTGTACCCTAAATTCTACCCCAAGCGATCGGCTCCCTAATACATAAATACCCTGTGTCGGCCTCACAGAAGGGTGTATCACTCCCTAAAGTGGCAACCTATATACACAGACCTATTTACAGATGTCATGGTGTCTTACATCCTCAGAGCAGACCAGATCCATGCACGCACATGACTCGGTTGGAATGCGCCATCAACACCCCTCGCCATTATCAGAGTGAACCTCTTACAATTAGTTCAGTAAGCGTGCCCGGACCCCTCTTAGTGTTGGGTCATAGTTTTGATACCAGAAAGGGTTACTGACTAATATGGGTCCCAAACAACGGATGACACAAATAATTACCCCTCCTAACCTTGTGTCCCCAGACTAATAGATTTCAGATTAACTTACTTACAGATTTCAGATGTACAAAGTTCAGATTAACTAGTTCTTAGATAATACATACAGGTTAACGAACTTTCAGACTAACCGATCAGATATACAGATTAACAAGTTTTCAGTTCAGACTAACAGATCAGATATACAGATTAACAGACTTACAGATTGTTTCGCCTAACCTTGTATTGGGCCTACAGATTTACGAAACGGGTTTATTAGATTCATCAGTCCAGCTGTTTAAACCCTATTCATCCAACATGTTTTAGTTATCACATTATCTTAGATTTTCATTAATTAAATATTAATGCACAGACCTCTCGCATTAGGTCAGTAGCTTGTGGCCGTTGGATGTGTCGGGAGATTCCGGGCAGACTTCTGCCACAAGCCAGACCTAACCTCGTGTCTAAGAATCTTTATGCCTATGACCTCTCAAATTAGACTGACAGTTTGCGGTTGCTGGTCAAGCCGGTTGGTTCCGGGCAGGCTTCTACCGCAAACGGAGTCTAACCTCGTGTCTCAGCATTCTTATTTTAGCCAATGTATTCCATTACAGATTATGTCAACATCAGACTAATTATGCCAATTCAACAAATTAACTTCGTTACAAGTTACAGCAGATTATTCAAAGTTCTATTAACATGTTTTGCCCAATTTTAGATCGAGTCTACAGATTTCATACCTAAATTACCGTATTCAGTTTTCAACAGATTTAGCAGGTTAGGCAATTTAACAGATTTAATCATCCCTTAAAATTCCATTGACATACCTCGCCCAATTATAAAATTATGCCTAATTTTACATGCCCAAATTACGGTCATAGTTCAATATATAACATATGTCCCAAATTTTAGTTAAATTTGCACCCTACAGAATATTCTCTAAAAACCCTAAATCATAATGCACAAGTTAAATTATGCCAAATTATAACTGTTGATTACCGCGTATGTCGAATATCCAAAAGTCCATATTAGGCGTATTCAAATTAATAGTTATCCCTATTTTAATATAGGTTTTTCAATCCTTTTTCTTCCAATTCATAATTCGCCATATAATATATATCCCAAATTTAGATCTTAAGTTACAACATGTATTATGTCCCCAAAATCAGATCTTGAATTATAACATGCATTATGTCCCCCAAATTATAAGTCATATGTTGTCATACAATAATTCTCCTTCTTCCAAATCATAAACCGTCATATATAGTATGCCTAGATCTAGATCTTTAAATTACAACTTATGTTGTGTTCTCAATTTAGTCACAAATCAGTTATGTCTGATTATGCATCATTCAATATTTTCCCTAAATTTAGCGTTCGTGTGTCAATCTCTTATGAGATTTGGCTCAGGCTCGTGGTATTCTGGCTATAGAACAGAAAGAAGGAAGAGATACAGAATATTTACAACAAGATAGATCTACAAAAAATACAACAGATCTGATAAACAAGAATAAGATAGATCTACACAGAATAAAACAGATCTGATAAACAAGAACATGCATAATCTCCAATTCAGATTTATAACCATGTCAAGATCATACTTAAATTTCATATCTGAAAATAACTATACTCACAATAATAGAAGAACGATTCTGGGATCTGATTTTCTGGAGTTGATTTAGCTTTCCGTTGATGTGGGCGTTGATTTGTTATCTTTTAATCCTATTCAGATTGGAAGAAGAAGAAGTACTAATTCTAGCTTAGGTTTCAGCAGATTAGCGACGCCATTGATTTATTTTTAGAGAAGGAGAGATCAATGGAGGTTAGAGAATAATGTAAGAGATTTAGGTTTTGGCTTAGAGATGTATTTATAGGAGAACAGAAGTGTTTAGGGCCTTAGATATCAACCTAGAACCAATCCGGACCATCAGAACAGCCAAAACCACATCACAAGCCAAAGAAAATCGGATCTGGGCCAAAACAGGTCGACCTGTAGGGGGGAAGTCGACCCTCGATTGACCTATGACCCAGGTCGACCTGCCTGGGTATTTTTCTATGTAAATTCTGAATTTTTGTTGAATCTTCCGAAGGTCATAACTTCTTCATACAAAGTCCGATTTACGCAAACTTGGACTCTAACTCAAGAAGAATTCTGAGACGAACGCAATGGCGTAACCCGTTTCCCTTAATTCTTCTTTTAAAAATTAAGTATACTTTGTTTTGTTAGTTTTATGTTTATATAAAATACTGGGTGTTACAATAATATTAATTTATTATCAAGGAATTAATTGTTTTGAATTAATTTATACCTAATTAAATTAATATCTTCTCCATACGATCAAATGGGGCTTCGAAACCTATGCCAGTGAGTTCAGAATAGCGGTTAAACCCTAGAAACGCCGATTGTTATGTTCAAATAGGAGTTCAGAACCGTAAAATATATTATTTTAATATATGGTGGATAAGGTCGAACTCAAATCACAATTAAATCAAGATCTAATCAAAATTAATTACACTGTACCTAACCCTATAACCTAAAATGTACCATATGCTGACTAAATTACTAAATACCTAAGTTGTTCCTCTTCTATAAATTCACACTACCTTTCTTCTAATCCTCCTTATGCAAACAAAGAAATAAAAATGACCACCCTCTATCAAACTCGAAATCGCTCCTCTTACATTCTTCTCATTTATAAATACGCATGTCCCCTTTTATTTCCATTGCAAATCAAAACGAGTCAGAAGCTTGAACAAAATAAAATTAAAGCCGCGCCATTCTTTCATTCTTCAAATCTCGACAGCTTCATGAAACTTCAAATAAGCCGAATTTATTTGGATCCGTAAACTAATCCAAGTAAAATCTCTAAAATCTCACACATGGTTTACTTTTTGGCCACGATTTCACCTTGGTATCGTTCTACAATACCGCGATTTGGAGGATGGGTTACAAGGTCCAGCAAAGTTATGGTTCAGCAAGTACGAATGAGGAGTTTAGGAGTAGCGATTGTAGTATATCAATTGGTGAGTCGAGGAGAAGGAATTAGAAGAATTTTGTGGGACTTCAAGATTAAAAAGCTCGATGTATTTCACGAGGTAACGAAGGTGAGATTGAAATTATGGAGCAATGGCAAAGAGGTTGTCAAACTGGGTGATGAGGTAGCTTCCTGGTCATGCTCGCAAGGAGGGCGACTAGTGCAATAGTGGAATCACTATGGAGCGATGGATGTTGCGTGATTTAGTTTCAAAATTTGAGAAAGGGAGCAAGTCTCGGCAATTGTAAGAAGAAGCTGATATGCATGATACATTAAAGGGTAATTTGTTCATAATATAATTAGTGAATTAAATTTATTTTCGATTTGAATCAAATCTTATAATGCTCATATAAAATTCATACGATAACAAATTTCAGAGAAATGAAGTGCATTGGATTCGTATTGGGTAAGGCTACGCACTTAAGTTGAATTCAGAGTCATTGGAGTTAACTGGTATTTTCTATTAAATTAAACACATTGTTTAATTTAATCAAAAATAAAGCACTATATTTATGGGTGGCAATTAGACCCGACCCGACAGACCCAGACCCGACCTGACGGGTCTAGGCGGGTCGGGTTTTTTCGGGTCTAAACTATACATTTCCAAAATATGGACCCGACCGAGATTCGTTTCGGGCCGGGTTAGGTGGGAAATAACACTAAAATTACATATATTGCAATGCTTTTGGTCGGGTCTTTCGGGTTGGGTTTTATCGGGTCTTTATTGTATTTTTATCATCCAGACCCGACCCGAGACTCATTGGGTTCGGTTCGAGTTCGGGTCTTTTTGGGTCGGTTTGGTTTAGGTTTTTAGTTCCAATTGCCAGCCCTAGCTATATCGACAATTAAAATTCAGGTGAGTAAATCTCACTCAAATTTTTATTTATAATTATTTTTATTAATTAATAATAATTGTTGTTGATTGATTGGATGCATTTAAATATTTTTGTGGATATTCTATATATTTATTAGTTATATAGGAATGGTGTTTATGGCTATATATATATATATATATATATATATATATATATTGGTGGTTGGATATTTCCCGTAGTACTATTAGCGGATGCCTACAGTATCATTAGCGGATGACCCTATGCACCCCCACAATATGATAGTGGATGACCTTCTATACCGTGATATCCTACCTGTGGATGCAGGGAACAGGTTGGAGGGAACCAACTAGATTCCTCAAAAATATTATTATTTGTTTGTTTTCATATATATTATCATATATGATGTGTTAAAAAAACCTGTGGTTGATAATTGTGAGTTTTTAATTGGTTAAATATCACTGGCCCTAAATGTTGATTATAAAAATATCGTAAAAAGAGGTTTTGAGATTTAAAATGGAAAATCTATTTTTCTAAAATAGTATTTGAATTTCGAATAGACTAGAAATAAAAACAAGTAATAAATTTATAAACGGATGCTTATAAGTTAAATAAAATAATTTTAATTGGATAATGTGGGGAATTGAAATGAATTTATAAACGGTGTTTATGAATTAAAGGAAATAAATTATCATTTGATAATATGAATATTTAAATTCAAATGTGAATTTACAATGAGAATTGAAAAATCGTTTTAAATAGTGAATGAAAAAATTTATTCCGACGTTCGGAATGGAAATTAAATTGAATAAATCCATAGGATTTATGCTTGAATTCGACTATGTTGGATTTACAAAATAAATTATTCCTAAATAGGATATTTAAATCATACTAGATAGAAATTGAAATAAATTATGAAAATAGATTTTGCATTTATATATAAGTTAAATAATAAAATATTCCAAAGAAAGAATCAGGTTTTAAATAGATTTGTATAGAACTTGTTATAATATATAAATAAGTAAATTTATAAGCGATGCTTATAAATGTAGTGAATTAATTATCGTGAGATAATTTGGAATTTTAAATTTAAGTATGAATCTAAAAATAGAATTTGAAATCATTTCGAAAAGGGAACGACAGTTTTTATTTCAGAATTCGGAATATAAAAGGAATTGAGTTTCAAACAGATTTTGAAATGAAACTTCTTTTAATATATAAAATAAGGAAGTTGGATTCATAAACAATTTTTATAAATCTATAAAATAAATTATCATTAGATAATTTAGATGTTTAAATTCAAGTATGAATTTAAAAGTGAATTAGAAAACGGTTTGAAATAAAACGATTAATTTTATTTTGGAATTCGGAATATAAACTGAATCGAGAAAAAAATCCAATGGATTTATAATTAAAATTTGATTATATCGAATTTTATAAATTATTTATTTATGAAGGAATTGGAATTTAGAATAGGAGATTAAGTTATAAATAAATTTATAACTGAGTTATAAAAAAAAATCAACAGATATGGATAGTCGAGAATATTAAGTTGGATTTGGTAAATGGGCTTAGAATATATTAAAATATACTAGAATGGAGTTGAAATTTATTTGTTAAAAAAGTTTAAATGTTTATATATATAAATAAAATTAAAACGATCTCACCGCAGCGTAGTAGTTCATAATTTGGCGTTTTGAACTTCAATTGAGGATATAGAACTCAATTTAAGTGGAATTCTTTGAAACAAGAATCGTCAGCACCGTTTGAATAATATTTTTCTAACGGAAGTGAAAATTTTGGATTTCATCTTATAGATTTTGAGTGATTTGGAGTTATGTCAAAATCAAATTTTCAAAAAAACAGTGCCATAACCATTATAAAACCATAACGGTTTACTTAAATAAATAAAAGGATTTTAAGTAAATAAAATATGAATTTCCATTAGAAAAATCCAGACTTGAGATATAAAATAAATATGAACTTAAGTGGGGTAAGTGAACTGATTTTTGTAACAAAAATCAGATTTTTAATTATTAAATAGAAACCAATTTGAAGAATAATTAGTTAATCGAGTTTTGAATCGAAATTGGGCATTGGATAAGTGAATGGGGTTTATGAATTTATATTCGAAAACGAATATGAAACTCAAGTTGAAAATTAAATTAGATTAGGTTTTAAGTAAATTAAAAATATACCTGAACGTGTTACGTTTAAATAAAAAGTAAAGTAGGCAAAGAGCTAATTAACTAATAAATTAGCAAATTGCGTAAAAATGATCGGATTAGTTGGAATAAATTGGTAATGGAATTATATGGGTTAGACAAGTATGGAATAAAGTATATGAAGATTATAATTTAAGTTCCAGACAAAATGGTACATTTTTTAAATTTCATACGAGTTTTTATGCGCTGAATCGGCAAGCCGCTTGGCATTTTGATTTTCTTTTTGAATGGAAAGGGCCTAGAGAGGCGACTTAAGGTTTGATCTATTGACTGGTACAAAAAAGGTGTTGGCGAAATTTTTCAAAAATTTAAGGAGTTAAAATATTTTTAAGAAAAATTGATAACTAGAAATCAATATATCGATATATATAGAATCTGATAAGGAAACAAACTCAAAATAGAATATTATAAACAAAAAGGAAATCTATAATTAAATCTGGTAAAAATAGAAAGAGAAACATATACACATTTTAAAAATGAGTAATTGGTTTATATGATGTTGATTGTTCGAGATAAGTAGTCATGTCCGTTTTGAAGCTAACAATGTTATTCAATCAAGGTTTGAGAGGTATTTATACCCCAACTTGATTGAGTTCATTATTAACCAACAAATAACAAGATTCAGGCTCGATGATAAATGTTTTGAATAAGATTTAGTTGATTATAGTATTTTGGGTTGTTATAACAATGTTTTACACAACATTCGTTTTAACCCAGATAAGTGGAATTTTGGAAATATAATAATAAATATTTCCTAAGTATAGAAATGAACGGTCGTAAAAGGGAGAAGTATTTGGAATGTTTTCTAATTATTAATAGAAGATATTTTCTAAGTATAAAAAATAAAAGAAGGCGAGAAATGGAAATTTTTTCAAAATAGCGTAAGAGGCCAAGATGATTATTGAAAATATATGGTTAACAAATATTGATAAGGAAACGGAGAAGTGATTTAATTAATGAAACATTAATTAAGGGGCCCAGTGATTGTTTGATGCTTTGAATGGATGTTTTTTCGATAGTTAAATAACTGACTATCGAACTATTTGTCAATATCGTTGTCAATATGGAGAGACCAGTTGGATGATGATCCGAGAACCACTCTGTATTGGCAGTAGCGTTGCGAATCATATTATATGAATATAATCAAAGACGGAGTAAAGTGCAAGGGCTTTTTCTATTATTTTGGGTAGAAATTGCCCAAGATGGATTAATGGAAATTGTTCCCTCGGTTTCGTTCAGTCCTAGAACGAAGCTGTATGGATGAATGTCTGACAGAGTATTTCCAATGATCGCATATGTTAGTCTGAATAAATATATATGGTGGCAGAGAATTTATTCTCTTAGCATAATATCTAGATTATATTTGTGCAAATCAATTAATGGTTAACAGAACTGACAATGTGGTATTCAAAGTGATTGTGCTATCAATGAAAAGTAAGTAAGCGTAGCCTCAGGCCTCAACAACTAGGAAATGACAAAAATCGGGCAGGCAGCATGGCTAAGTGGGTAGCACCCAATTAGGGTGTATTATCACCTATCTAGAGAAATTCATTTCATTCTTTATTCTATTCGATGTTGTCCTATTCGGGAAAACGGTTGCTGATCCCAACCATTAGTGATATACATTCAATACTCTCAACCGAAATGAGTGATCGGTCATACGTGGTCAGGTTACAAGATGTTATTATTAAACCCAGTGTATTCCTCTCTGAGATACACTATCAGAAGGTTGTTCCTTACCTTGTCTTAGTTGGAAATCCATTATCCAATAAGTGCTCACGGTTTTAATTGTATACTATGTATGTAGAGAGCGAGATGCAAGTGTTCTGCTAAATGATTATTTAGTTGTGGTTGATAGACACTATTATAATATCAAAATAGTTTTGATATAAAGATTATCGTTTCTTTCAAAATGATTTTTAAAGTTAAATCAAGTGTTTTGGATTCCCATAAGGGAAAAACCCGTTTCGTGTTATACGGTGTGGTATTATGAGATATCGTTTATATTCTCAAACTGTTTTAAATTGTTAACTCATATCAGTCCCATGACTGACCCAGAGTTTATTTTGTTTTGTTTTAACCTAGACTCTTGGGTGCCCAAATTTGTATGGGCAGTCAAGTAGTTCAGGTGTTTACATATACGAGGAGCTGGGAGCAGGAGGCTTCAGCGTTATATATTTATTGTTATTTCCCCTGTGTTGTAAGTGTTGTACTCTGATAACGATATGTTTATATAATAAAAATTTTGTATTCCAAAAGCTATTATATATATTATATTTTATTCCGCTGCGTTGTGAGATTTTGTGTTGTTGTTTCTTTTCTTCTTCTATCTTTTTCTTCTTTATTTCATAATGATTCATACTTCTATGCAATTTGGGTTGGACGTGTGGTGTATTTATAGCCAACTCAGATAGTATGGATTTGCGAGCCACTACACTTACGGTGTTGTTGCCTTTGTTTCCACTTTATAGGGTTCCATCCTAAAGGACCTTTGGGTAAGTCCACTTCGATGACCCTTCTGGTGGTATCGATCTACATAGCCAAATGTAATATTTCAATTATATGACTTGCTTTCTTCGCTAAGATCAAAGGTCCTCCAATTTCTAGTTTCGTTGTGTTGAATTTCAGAAGCATGCTACTTTCTTGAGCGGGCAGCGCATTAGGTTGTCGTTCCCAATCCTCTCTTGGTTTAGCCACCTTCAATCAATTCGGAGAGTATTTTGTAATGACGAAATATGGAACAAGGTTGGTGGTTTAAGGTTGAACATCCTTAGATCAGTGATTCTTGAAATAACAATCCAAAGTTTAGAAGATCACTGCCGAGACTTTCGTCAATGGTCTATTTATTCGAAGTTAAAACAATAGTTTGGAACGACCGGGATGTGGTATGCTATTCAAATAATCGGACGTTCAACCCTCCTTTTAGCGCCAAATGTTAAAGTTATTTTTCGTGAACATTGGAATAAGTGAATAAGGGTATAGACCTAGGGGTACCTAGGGATTATTTAGTTCCTGCAAACTTGAGTTAATTCACCTTTTCCTAGATATCAAGGTCTTAATTACGAAGATTAGTTACTCTTCCTTAAAAGAGGTGAGTATCACGCTTATGAGACTCAAGGAACAACAGTTACCTTGGGATAACGGTTTCATAAACTCGAAACAAGTTAGAAAGCTAAATGGCTTATGAAGGGTTATTTCGGTAATTATGCTTTGTAGAAAGCTTCTGTCGTGAAATAATAATAACGGAATAAGCAAAATAGATGATAAGTGTTGAATCTCTCTTTATTGATCAATTGATTGAGTACAAAGACAATTATAAGTAAAATCCCCAAATCGATTTATAAATTAGGGTTTACTCTCTAAGAAATAGTTACAAAATTTGAGAATGAGAAATGTCTCCTCAAAATGGGACCCTTTAGGCCTTTTTATTGACAAATTAAGCCCCCTTTGGTTGTGACTCGGTAGAAAGCCCGCTTCTGATTCATGCTTTTGTTGTCAACCCACATTTGTGGTCTTTGTTTCTAGTTTCTGGGTTTCGGCCTTCTTTTAGTGACTCCTAGCTTCAGTAGTGACTTTTGTTTCCTTTCCCCTTGTACTTCTGGGTGTCGACACGCTTTGGACTTTGGAACCCATATGCTAGCTTCTCATTTGAGTATCGATACTAAGCATATTAGTATGGATAGCTCTCTTCTTCCTTATGTTGCCACCAACTTTGCTTTCGTGCTCCTTCCTTCATAGATCTGATGTCGTCTTTAGTATTGGTATCAATACCAAGCTGGTTGGTATTGATATCACTTTACCTTCCTTCATGTCGGTCTTGTGCTTTCCCTCGATGCTTCCTTTTGGTGTTGGATGACCTTCGGTGTTGGTATCGACACCACTCCGGGTTTTTTATTGTATGTTGGTTTCGGTACTGCACCTTGCAGTTATCTTCTCTGTATCGATACCAAGTTTATGGTATGTTGGTTTCCATTCTGATGCTAATTCCACCTTGATACCCCTTCACCTTTGTTCGGTTTGGTATTGACATCAAGTAATATGACCTAAGACCGGTGCTGATAGTAATCATGCTTTGGTGCTAGCTTCATTCTCTTTGTTCCTACTTTAGTATCGGCCCTTACATAATTGTATCGACACCAAACACATTGGAGTCGATAGCCCTTTTTGCTCTATATCGATCTTGTGCTTTTTTCTTTATGTCATTGTCTTTGGTCTCGTGTTATACGCTTGTATATTGGGTATCAAACTAATTGTCTTCACTTCTAGTTTCTGATATTGAATCTTATGCTTGAGACACTATATTTTGGCATTAACTCCATATCCTTGTTCTAACTGCCGATACCGACACTAAGCTACATGTTAATTATGGTCTAATGTCGATACCATTTTGTTGCTACTTCAAGGTATTGGCATCAAAACTATTCTGTTCTTCAGGGTTGGTGCCGATAGCATATGTTCCTAGTTCCTGCTTTTGTGCCAAACTTGTGATCCTAACCTACTTGCTTCTGATGTTGGCTTTGCTCCTTTTAATCCTTCTACTTTAAGATCGTTCCTTCCTGGTGCTCTGGTACCCGTCAATATTTTTTTCTATGTCTTAATTCTGGTGTCAACTTCGTTTTGATACCCCTTCATTTTGATTTGGTTTGAGTTTCGAAATCTGGTTGTAATTATTATTCTTGAATTCTTGATAAATCATGAGTCTTGGTTTACATAATCAGTCTTGATCTACATCAAGGGAAATCTTGTTCCTATACAGTCTTGAATATCAATACCTATTATAAAGTATGTACTATATTGTATATATATAATCATTTGTAATAACTATTAATATAATGGTAAGTAACTACAAAAATATTTTACACTAATACCTTTTATACATGTTGTTCTTATAATCAAAACAACCTTGCGCTAGCTATAGCTGACTGAATGAGTATAAAGTTGTCAAAAATTAGAACTGAAATAGAATTTAAATTAAATGCAGTAAATATAAATGGAAAAAATGCATATGTTGAAGTTAATTGAACCAAAATCCCTTTAGATTTAATTTCTTTGGCATTTCGACATCATGTTAACTACAACTAAAGAAAGATAATTTGCATACAATCAAAGCTATTCAGTTGAAGCACTTTGCGGTGGAGGTGCAAAAAGTTAAAGTGAGGATTATGCATAAATATAGTTAATGTGAAAAAAAATCTTGTTTACAAATAAAATCAATTATTTAAAATTAGTTAATTCTCATTCTCATATAATTTGTGTAGGACGACGAAATAATTTTTTATCTTATATAAAAGAATTGAAGAATAACATTAACTATGCATAGTAGATGTATTAAATATAACATATTTCTAACTTATATTAAACATTTTCGCTTTAAATTAGGTTTTCACCTTAATGTTAATGAAATCTTTAAAGATCTAGCCAAATCTACCTTTGTGTGCTAATGTCGTTAAAGCCTGTGCTAAGTCATTCCTTAGCGACAGGATCTGTTTTCGAGTCATTCTACTTTAATGATCGTCTTCTATCGGCCTGGCATGTAACACAATGCACCATTCCTTAGTTCAGTGTAGAAAGTACGGGGAAGTCATAACATTTGGTATCAGAGCGAGGTTCATCTTTTTTACCTGAAGTTCTCAAACATAAACACGTATAAGAGACATATTTGTAACTTTATTTGGATGATTATTATATTATATAGTATAATAGGTTAGTAAGCACTTGAACACCAATGCGGCCTTTCTCTTATGTGAATTGACTCTCGATTCAGAGTAAGGATGAGTCGACGAACTTCGAGATACGCTGCTAGGGATGAGCCTACGACTAGAGGTGTACACGACGATAGCCAGTTGGAAGCTGCAACTACTATGAATGATTATCCTGCTATGTTCGAGGCCATGATGGTAGTGATCATGAAGAGGATGCCCACTCTAGGAGCAACAGTAGATGGTGGTGTTCCTGTGCAGGCACCTTGGGTAGTGGATTTCGCTAAGTTGTGCAAGGATTATGCTTCTTTGGGTGGCAAGCCATTTGTTGGGAAAGAACCGATGGTTGAAGTTTAGAATTGGTTGGATACCCGTGTTCGAATTTTTGGAGACTTAGGAATTGACGATGCAACTAAGAGGAAGCTTGCATCAAGGCAGCAGCATGGTCGAGCGATGGATTGGTGGAATTCTATTACTTTGGAGACTCCATTGGATCAGATCACATGGGATCAGTTTAGAACCAAGTTTGAGGAGAAGTTATTTCTATGGTCCAGAAATCGATGTTGTTTAAGAATTTTGTTGAGCTTAAGCAAGGAGGTCGACCAGTGTTTGAGTGTGTTGCCGAGTTCGAAGCTCTATCGAAGTATGCTCGTCCGTATATCTAAACTCGTAATCAAAAGAATGAGAAATTTATCTTGGGATTAGATGAGAACATTGGAAATATTGATGACTCTTTTGAGAAATTGGTCGAGAAGGCATTGAGGAAGGAAAGCCTATTTCCACAAAAGGGTGAGATTGCTATTGGAAATAAAAAGGAGGATTCGAAACCACAACAAGGTGGTGATAGTAAGAAAAAAGTGGAATGGTAAAACGAAAACAACAGCAAGGAAAGAATGGCCAGATGAAGCCAAAAGGCGAGATTACTTGTTATAATTGTCAACAGAAAGGCCATCTTTCTGAGGTTTGTAAAAAACGCTAAGGTGGAAAAGAAGTGCTTTAATTGTGATAAGCCTAGACAAATGAAGAAGAATTTCCCAGAACCACCAAAGGATAAGCAGGTTGTAAGGGATTATGCTTTGGATGTTGTTCCGTCTTCTTCGAGGGGTCCGACTACGGAGGAGAAAGGAAAGAGTATTATTGTGCAACGTATGCTTTCTATCAAAGGTGTTTCAGTTTGAGTTTTTTTGATATTGGAGCATAGCATTCTTTTATTTGTAATGAACTTGTTTGCAAGTTAGGTCTAGAACCTGGAATTGTTGATAGGCTATTAGTTGTGACTAATCCAGCATGGGTTTTGTCTAGTCTTTGCATGCTTTGTCGTGGTCTAGTTATATTGAGTCATGGTTGCACTTTTGTGTGTGATTGTTTTGTCTTGAATTTCGCTGGGGTTGGAATTATTTTGGGTATGGACTGGCTCAAGAAGTATGCAGCTATTGTGGATTGCGAGAGGCTTGATTTGACAATCAGTTATGTGGAAGGGAAAACGATTATTATACATTGTCTACTAGAGGATGGAGTTCTGGTTAGCTTTTTATATTCGCTTGTGATTCCACGGGATGGGTTGTCATTTATGCCAATTATACGGGAGTTTTCTGATGTGTTTGACAAAGGGTTGCAGCCACATAGAGAGTTCAAGTTCCGTATTGATTTAGTAGATGGAGTCGTACCTATTGTTATGCCTCTTAGCCAAATAGCGCTAAGGAAAAACAAGAGTTAGAGATGCAAGTGAATGATCTTCTAAGTAAGAGATTCATTTGGAGAAGCGTACTCGAATGGGGTGCACCGGTTGTATTTGCGACCAACGCTGATGGATCATTGCGATTATGTGTGGATTATCGTGAGCTGAATAAGAGGACCAAGAAGAACAATTATCCTTTGTCGGGAATATATGACTTGTTTGATCAGCTTCATGAAGCCAAGGTGTTTTCCCAAATAGATTTCACCAATTGAGAGTGGTTAGGCATAGTGTGCCGAAGACTGCTTTTAGGATACCGTCCGAGTTTTATGAGTGACTGGTAATGCCGTTTGGATTGACTAATGTGCCCGCATATTTAGTGGATCTTATGAATCGAGTTTTCAGAAATTAGTTGAACAAGTTCGTACTTCTGTTCGTGGATGACATATTGGTTTACTCAAGTAACGAGGAAAAACATAAGGTAGTAGCAATCCAAGATTTGGATCGACCCAAGAATGCAACGGATGTCAAACTACACCATATATGAAAATTAAGCTGTGCTTTTGGTTGTATCTAATGCAATTAGGCAGTGCTTTGGGCCATATCAAATTATTACGTGTTTTCTATTAGATACGGCCATAAGCCTTGTCTAAATAAAATAGGCTACTGCTATAAGTCGTATCAAATTGATAAATTGATATGGCTCTAGTCCGTATCTATTGATCTGTTAGATACGAATTTAAAACATATCTAATGGATCAATAGATACAAATGTAAGCTATATTTAATGGCTCGTTCCTGCAATATTTTCAATGAATTAGATACGATTTTTAACCGTATCGAAATCATGAAATCATAAAGAAGACACACACACACACAATAAAGAAGATACGCTGCACCCATGTAACACTATATAAAGAAGATATACAAAGCATAACTTCAATTAATACACAAAGCATAACTTCAGTTAATACACACCAGATAACACAATTTATACAAAGCATAATCTTCACTGCCACACATATTTTTCATCTAATTACAAAGTGTCACAATAATTGGCCTAACAGTTCTTGCTTTAAAAAAAATTGGCCTAACTGTTTGATAAAACTAACAAAAGTTTCAGGTCTTGCTTGTTCCATGCTTGTTCTTCACTGCAGCCAATGCTTATTCCAAAACCTGAAAAGAAATAAAAATAAAAAAGTATAGAAAAGAAAATACACAATTCTCAGGTAGTAGTAATTCAGTAAACATATTAGTGCTTAAATATATTCATTCTTACCTTTTATACTATATGTAAAAATATATCAGTGCTTAATTTAAACTTGATGTTTTCGTACTTATCTTGTTTTAATTGTTGCGTCGTTAACTTCATCATAGGTTTGTAAACCTGACCCACTCATTAGATCAGTCTGCTTTGTGGCTTCCATAGCATATTGTTTTCTTGCACGCATATACGTTGTTTGGAATTGATGAATAAACCATATACTTTGTTTGGAATTGACGCATGATATCAATAAATTGGTATCGATTTATATCATGCATCAACTTCATTCCATGTGCATGTCGTTTTACTCATCGTAATATTTTAATCAATGTTTATGGCTTTGGGATGGATATATATACTAACTCTAAAAAGAGAAAATGTAATATTACTAATAAATTCTAACTCCAGCCTACTTTATCTATTTACTTTATATTTTTTGTTGAATAAATATAAACCTTGGAATCAAAGAGCAAAACTATCTTATTTCTACTGTATGCATCTTTTATCCATCCTACTTTTGATCTTTCCTTTTGTCTATACAACTATTGTATGCATCATATTGTATTGGAAATCACAGCTATGCTATCATCTTTATGCCTTTGTGCTCGTTGGATTTGAAGGGAAAAAATGATCTCAACTTATGTATTTTAATATTTAGTATTTTGATTCGGTTAGTATTTTAGTATTTTAATTCAATTAGTATTTTAGTATTTTAGTGTAACATAAAATGTGTTGCATTTAGTATGTAGTTATGGTTTGAAATGATCTTAGCTTATGTTTATTAATACTTCATGCATGTAGTTAAAAGTTAAAATGGCTGTACGATGGTAGTTATGGTTTGAATCGTCCATGCTATATTTTTATTACTAATAATAGGCTCATTCAAACCAAAAGTAAGACAAAGAACACTAAATTGAATTTAACCATTTTCGACAACAGTGGCGAAGTCTATTTGGAGCTTTTAGGTCTTAAAACATAGTTCTGGCTAAGTACAGAAAAAAAAATCATAAAGTAATGAAATTCATAATCGGAACTAAAACCAACAATTCAGAAGTAGAACTGTAATAACCCTAATTTCGATAGACCAATTTTTTTTTCAAAATTCCAATCTATCGAAACTTGGATTAGTTTGCTCTGGTATCCTGCAGAAAAGACAGAGACATAAAACATGTTAGAGATCAGAAATTATCTAACAGCGAAATGGATAAAAGATAATGTAATCAAAATATAACCTTATCGTATTAATAATACTGCCTAACCGGTATCCAAGGCTATCATGTCCCTGCCACAAATCTAACCTGCGAGTACGTTATGAGGAGGGGGCAGAACACAAATTCTGGTGACTGGATTTAAACTATACACTTTGGATAGTCCTACATATACCGTTCAATCATATTTTCTTATTTATTAGGTTACTTGGGTTAACAACACTCAAGGCTTACACACTCGTCGTATCCATTTACTTCCCAGTGGATTAACCTAATACTGTATATATGTAGCTACCCACAATATCGAGGAATAAGCCATGGTACCCCACTCGCACGGTCTCCACCGTAACACCATCGAAATATACGCAGTCCCTCATCCTACGCCATAGTGACATAAGGATAACAATATTATGTTTTGCATACATCTATCATTACTACGTAAATGTACTGACTGCCACCTTTGTTTGAATCAGACTCCATACTGAAGTAATGCCCTCAAGTCTACGATACACCATCCAGAGCTGACATGCATGTATCTAGACTGTCCACCATACATATCTTCAATTGTAGCTCGATGCCTCACTCGCACATCCTCTAATGTGCACAGAGTTCCATGGCAGGGTGATACAAGAAGCACGGAACTCAATCAGAAGCTTTTCCATATATGTACAGGCCCGTCTTTAAAGAGCCTTTATATACATGTATACCTAAGGTCTGTTTTCTTGGTGGCTATAGCCCTACTTCGGGCCCCTCCCTCAACTAGTAAAGACTACCAGAGCTAAGCGACTTCACCTACGCAAACAATTTAAACATCCATGTGGTGTCTCCGGTCAACCTCTTACCCTGATAGTGAAGGGTGAAATGGTATCTTGGATTTAGCTCGAGTCCTTTCGCATCCCACTGGTTGCCGATGAAGGGTGTTCGACGGTTTACTATCCTTATTGGTCCTGACCCTCTGCCTCTTCGTGAGGCAACCACCGAACCACCCTGATGTCACCTCGTCACAGCATTCTGACTGCATAGCTACATCTGCAGTCAAGGCCCACCCACCTAGTAGTTACGCGTAGATACAACCTCTGAGGACACAGCCGAAGACATCTACCGCTGCCGCACAGAGGACTACTAGGAGCGTCTTATGTACCTAAGGAAGCCGTGTGCTTCCCCTTCCAGTCCTTCGGAGCCATCAGAACAATCGGATGAATGTGCGATCCCCTCATGCCTTATAACACCTCGATGATCTACCCCGTTGGTTTATTCACCCTCAACCGTACGAACTGGTCTAAGCACCTTACTTTAGCATGTTGTTAGAACCTATGTCTAAAAATTCTTTTACGGGCTTGTCTCACCTCATCAGGTTTCCAGTTACTTGTTTATTCCAATCCATATTGAATTCTTATTCAAATTACCAAGTTCTCTTGCTTATTAATTTCAGTCATACAACTTAATCCATTTAAGTTTATTAATAAGCCCACTACGTGTTATTCTCTAGATTGTGGCCGAAGGTCTGTAATCCACAACCCCTTTTTATCTTTCTGTTGATTTCATTATTACAACAACATGTTTTACTTAATATGTAATTAAGTATATCCAATTCACATGTTTTCTAAATAACATGTCACTTACCATTTATGATTAAATATAACTTATTTCATTTCATAAGTTTTCCTCATTCTTTCCCATTTAATCATAATTCCATTTTACATTGTCAATACAACATATCGTTGTTTACTTATGAACTTAGTTCTATTAACTAAGGCCCATTAATAAGTTTCTCTACCTGTGTATTATAACCTATGCTATAATTTCCTCTTGTCCCTAGGACAAGCCTATACATTCTTATCAACGGGGTTTCAGACTCCCAAGCTTACATATTACTTAATTTATAATTAAGTACAACTTCCTATATTCCATATATTTCACCCTTTTCTCAACTGGTTTTTGGCTTTCCCCATTTACTGATTACTTAATTTACAATTACGTGTGCCTTATCTCAATTTGCCAGTTATCCCATTTCCTTATTAGTTTATTATAACCTAAGTTATAATCTTCACTTGTCCCTAGGAAAAGTCTACCTATTATACAACATTTTCATTAATGTTATTTATTTATAATAGTTGATTATCATTTCTACAAGTTATGCTTAGCCTGAAAGGTGTCTTTAATTAAACAACTTTATTATTTCCACCAGTTATGTATACCACTAGGTGTCTTTAATTACATAACCTTATCGGTCTAAGTTTGCGGGTCTATATGTAAATATTACCCACCCCCTTAGATTTGCCTAGCCCACCCACTGTCCTACCAAATTTTACTTAACCCTAACTTTAGTTCATGTTCATACAATCCCTATGGATTAGATTAGGTTAAGTGGTCCAATTCATTACCATTTCTATTTATGGTTTATAATGGGCTAAACCTCCCACATTAGGCCTATAACTTGTGGATGCAGGATATGTTTGTGCACTTAGACCTCTTACATTAGGTTCAACATTAGTGGCTGTTGGATATGTCGGTCGGGTCCGGGCAGACTTCCACCACTAATGCAACCTAACCTCGTGTCATAAGTGCAATTACAATTTCTAATTGTAATCCTAGGCATTCATTATTAATCAATTATTTAAACCTATGCCTTTATAGGTGTTAATGCCCATTTACCCAATTATATTCATGATGGGTTATATGTCTAAATTCATATTATTCGAATTATGCCAATTCATATTTTACATATGATCCCATTTGCGCCCAAATCATTTTTCTATACTTATGATCCAATTTAATATCTTTAAACATTACTTGGTCGAAGCCCCCAAACCCATATTTATTCGATTCTATGTTAACATGAATCCATATAGTCATATACTTACTCCAATTATTCCCTATATATAATTGGGACAAATTTACATGTAAAATTTTTAGCACTACAACAAATCCAATATATTAATTTTTCCTACATGTTCAAATTAATATTATAACATGTAAACATTCCAACATTTCAACTGATTCAAAATATGAATTATTCATATTAACAAGTTGACATTATATCATGCTAATCATTCCCCCACTTTAATAGATTCAACATATGAATTTCCTAATCTATTCATATTAACGTCTCAACTTGTTATAACAGCAATTTATAATTAAACTGGCAATTTCACAATTTATTAAAAGCGGAATGCTAAACGATAGTCATAACATTATCTAAAGACTATAGTTTAAATCCACTCACCTTTCATTCTTTTCCCAAATTTTGGATCTGATTCGTTTTATCATCCATGGTTTTTCCTTTCCCCTTTAATTTGATTTGAAACCTAATAACGTGGATCGACTATTTTCATTAAAACAGAAGGGAAAGAAATAGGAAGAATTGAATAGATTCGATCAAGAAGTTTACCTTGATTTCATGATTCAATAATCTTTTTTATTAACGTTGATTTTCTCTTCCAGATCTGAATCCATAATTCTCCTAGGCTAACATTTTAATTTCAGAATAAATTTGAGAAGAGAGAGAGAGTGCCATGGCAGAGCTCCAGCGTAGCCGCCGAATTATGATGTTTAGGGTTAGGTCTAGGGTCTTATTTATAGGAGTAGCGGAGGAACCAGGACTGTCAGATCAAAATTTAAGATATCAGAACCGAACACGTCAGAAGAACTTTTTGGATCCTCGGGTGGGTTGACCCCTAAGTCGACACACCTGTTGGTGGGTCGACCCCTAGGTCGACACCCCTGTTGGTGGGTCGACCCCCAACGGTCCATTTTCCCTCCAAACTTTCCCGCCTGCCATTTTGATTTTTGAACTGATTTTCGAGTTTTCTGGATATATTTATTTTATATATATATATACATATAAGCTCCTTATATGTATGCAAACTTCTAAGGCTTATAACTTCTTCATGCGATGTTGATTTTAAGCAAACCAAGTTTCTATCTTAAACAGAATTTCGAGACGGACGCAATGGCGCAGTCCATTTTACTAATTTCTGAATATTTAATTAAGTTATTCTTATTTTATTATCTTACACTATAAATACGGGGTGTTACATTCTTTCACCCTTAGGAAATTTCATCCCCGAAATTTGATAAGGGTAAAATAAATTAACCCCTCACATAAAATATATCCATCATGTGTGCATCCAATTTTGGCAAACATTGTGCACTTGTGCAAAGTGAAGTACAACATAATAATTCATGCGTGCCTAATCGGTACCTCCTATGTGTAAGCAAGCTTTTCAAAAATCCTTTTAAAATATGATGTTCACATCCTAAATATACTAGTAGTTCTACATGAATGTAATATTTTGAAAATCAAAATGCTTTTTCATCCAAATTTTCCCACACTCTTACGGGGTAAGAGCATAGTTCATCCAATTGTTGCATCCATAATCCTACCAACTAACTTTATTTTTTCGAATTTCAGAAAAAACTAATTTTCTATATTAGATTTCTTATGTTGCAAAAAGGTGGAAAACAGAAAACTCTCCATCTCCCGCTTTTCTTTTTCAACCTTTTTCTAACTGTACTTGGATTTTTATGTAACTATTTATAAAGATCCCCTATTTTCCTATCCAAGCACAACCCACATGAGAAATTTTTCTTTGTTACTGTTTTCCTTTTTCATCTTATCTTGGAAAGTT
This sequence comes from Allium sativum, assembly GCA_030737875.1. Lineage (NCBI taxonomy): Eukaryota > Viridiplantae > Streptophyta > Magnoliopsida > Asparagales > Amaryllidaceae > Allium > Allium sativum. The sequence goes on along the minus strand of CM060921.1, from coordinate 40,059,128 downwards.
TTATCTTTATCCATCTTTTCTCATAATTTTCTATTTTTGTTGCTTTACTGAATTTTCTGTTTCCTTTTTCAGTTGTACATTTTCTCTTTTCTTAGCTTATTTAATTATCTAATCTTAGTTTAAATTAAATAAGCCTATAGTCTTCCAACTAAAATAGGAGAACAGACACCCAACACAGCTACTACTTTGGGCCAAAAATCTCGGAACTATGTCCCCCTCAGACAGAAAAGTCCAAACTATGGGATCCACGACAGGTTTAGGTGTTACTCCAACTATCTGACAAAATAACGGAATGATCCCTATAGAAATGTAGTAACGGGTTTTACCCCTAACATGGAAATTAGCAACATGATCAAAACACTTACTTGACCTTTACTATCTAGTAGTCACTAATAGTCCTAGTGGTGTACCAATAATTATTTCAAGCAACGCCCTAGGCTATTTAATGCTTACGCATTTATGGGAACTCACCATTATTCCAAGATAATTTTCGCTATTAACTTTATAGCCTCAAAACTTTTCCCGTCTTTCCTAGGCACTAACCCTTACCTACTTCATACTTTTAAAACATGGTTTGGCCTTTCTTTTTCATTTAAATTTTCTTCCAAAAATTCAAAAGTGTCAAAATTTCATTTTTCTCATGAAAACTTACTTTTTCCAAACAACAAAAACATGTCATCTTAAAAATGTAAATCATCATTTTTTTTAAACCACAAAACTGGAGCAGATATGGACAACTATTTTCTCCATCGGGTCTATGACTTGTTCTTACCTATAAGGTCGGTTTAGTCTCACTCTATTCTTAATTCCTGCACTTATTTTTTTCACGCAACAAAATTTTCTTAAAATAATTTACCAAAAAGGGTTGTCAAAAGAAAAGAGATTTAAAATATTTCTTTATTAAAGATTCTTGTATGAAATATAACAAGAAAACTAGCGAGCTATACATGCTCTATATTATGCACCTTTTATTGAAAGAATTTTACTTCAGATAAAATTTTTCGCAAGAAGTCACTGTTTGCAAAATATATCCCATTTTCCTTCAAAAACCCAATATGTATACTTTACATATCTAAAACTTATAACTTTTAAGATTAAAACTTGAAAACACCGTAAACCATTTTCCTAAAACTTTTATAATTACAAGTTCTTGAAAGTTAATAATGCGGTTAGACTCAAAGTGGGTTTCCAATTCTTCTAGGCTTTCCTAGACACTCCCCAAGGTCAATTCTCTCAATTATATATATTCCTAATCCATTTTTCTCTTTTCAACTTTTTTCCAATTTATAAGGTTTTCAAACCCACTAACCCAAAATGCTAATCATATGGGATTCACTTTCCTTCCATACAAAATACATTGTACACTTTCCACCCAATTACCTAAGGGTCTCAAATTTGCTTATTCATTCCTTTAGTGTACAAAACAAACATCCCATTTATACTTTTTTTATTTAGTGGGTTCCTCTATGGATCTAGGTATATATATATAATATATTTATATTTTTAAAAATACAAATATGTTCACTCCCTATTTATATAGGAATCCTAAAACCAAGCTCTGATTCAGATGTGATAACTCTAATTTCGACAGACCAAATTTTTTTCAAAGTTCCAATCTATCGAAACTCGGATTGGTTTGTTGTGGTATCCTGTAGAAAAGACAAAGACATAAAACATGTTAGAGATCAAAAATTATCTCACAGCGGAATGGATAAAATATAATGTAATCAAAATATAACATTACCATATTAATAATACTGCCTATCCGGTATCCAAGGCTATCATCTCCCTGCTACAAATCTAACCTGCGAGTATGTTACGAGGAGGGGGTCAGAACACAAGTTCTGGTGACTGGATTTAAACTATACACTTTGGATAATCCTACATATACTGTTCAATCATATTTTCTTATTTATTAGGTTACTTGGGTTAACAGCACTCAAGGCTTACACACTCGTCGTACCCATTTACTTCCCAATAGATTACCCTAATACAGTATAAATGTAGCTACCCACAATATCGAGGAACAAGCCATGGTACCCCACTCGCATGGTCTCCACCGTAACACCATCGAAATATATGCAGTCCCTCATCCTACGCCATAGTGACGTACGAATAATAATATTATGTTGTGCATATATCTATCATTACTACGTAAACATACTGACTGCCACATTTGTTCGAATCAGACTCCATACCGAAGTAATGCCCTCAAGTCTACGATACACCATCCAGAGCCGGCATGCATGTATCTAGACTATCCACCATACATATCTTCAATTGTCGCTCGATGCCTCAATCGCACGTCCTCTAATGTGCACCGAGTTCCGTGGCAGGGCGATACAAGAAGCACAGAACTCGGTCGAGAGCTTTTTCCATATCTATACAGGCCCGTCTTTAAAGATCCTATATATATAGGTATACCTAGGGTCTGTTTTCTGGTGGCTATGGCCCCACCTCGGCTCCTCCCTCAACTAGTAAAGACTACCAGAGCTAAGCGATTGCCCCTACGTGGACAATCTAGACATCCAAGTGGCGTCTCCGCTCAACCCCTCATCTCGATAGTGAAGGGTGAAATGGTATCTTGGGTTTAGCTCGAGTCTTTCCGCATCCCACTGGCTGCCGATGACGGGTGCCCGATGGTCTACTATCCTTATTGGTCCTAACCCTCTGCCTCCTCATGAGGCAACCGCCGAACCACCTTGGTGTCACCTCGCCACAGCATTCTGACTACATAGCTACATCATCAGTCAAGGCCCACCCACTTAGTAGTTACGCGCAGACCCAACCTCTGTGGACACAGCCTAAGGCATCTGCCGCCGCACAGAGGACTACTAGGAGCACCTTACATACCTTAAGATGCCGCGTGCTTCCCCTTCTAGTCCTTTGGAGCCATCAGAACAATTACATGAATGTGCGCTCCCCTCGTGCCTTATAACACCTCGATTATCTACCCCGTTGGGTTATTCACCCTCAACCGTACGGACTGGTCTAAGCACCTTACTTTAGCATGTTGTTAGACCCTATGTATAAACATTCTTTTACGCGCTTGTCTCACCTCATCAGGTTTCCATTTACTTGGTTATTCAAATCCATATTGAATTCTTATTCAAATTACCAAGTTCTCTTGCTTATTAATTTCAGTCATACAACTTAATCCATTTAAGTTTATTAATAAGCCCACAACATGTAATTCTCTAGATTGTGGCCCAAGGTCTGTAATCCACAACCCATTTTTATCTTCTAGTTGATTTCATTATTACAACAACATGTTTTACTTAATATGTAATTAATTATATCCAATTCACATGTTTTCTAATTGACATGTCACTTACCATTTATGATTAAATATAATTTATTTCATTTTATAAGTTTTCCTCATTCTTTCCCATTTAATCATATCTTTCTGTTGGATTTCTTCCTTGCTAATAATTCCATTTTACATTATCAATACAACTTATCGTTGTTTACTTATTAACTTAGTTCTATTAACTAAGGCCCATTAATAAGTTTCTCTACTCGTGTATAATAACCTATGCTATAATTTCCTCTTGTCCCTAGGACAAGCCTAAACATTCTTATCAACGGGGTTTCAGACTCCCAAGCTTATATATTACTTAATTTATAGTTAAGTACAACTTCCTATATTTCATATATTTTCCCCCCATTTCTCAACTGGTTTCTGGCTTTCCCCATTTACTGATTACTTAATTTACAATTAAATGTCCCTTATCTCATTTCGCCAGTTACCCCATTTCCTTATTAATTTATTATAACCTAAGTTATAATCTTCACTTGTCCCTAGGACAAGTCTACCTATTATATAACATTTTCATTAATGTTATTTATTTATAATAGGTGATTATCATTTCTACAAGTTATGCTTACCCTAAAAGGTGCTTTTAAATACATAGCTTTATTATTTCTATTGGTTATGTATACCACTAGGTGTATTTAATTACATAACCTTATTGGGCTAAGTTTGCGGGTCTATATGTAAATATTACCTACCCCCTTAGGTTTGCCTAGCCCACCCACTGTCCAACCAATTTTTACTTAACCCTAACTTTAGTTCATGTTCATACAATCCCTATCGATTATATTAGGTTAAGTAGTCCAATTCATTACCATGTACATTTATGGTTTATAACGGGCTAGACCTCCCACATTAGGCTTGCAACTTGTGGATGCTGGATATGCCGGTCGGGTCCGGGCAGGCTTCTGCGACAACTTGGGCTTAACTTCGTGTCATAGCCCATCTCATATTTGTGCACTTTGACATCTCACATTAGGTTCAACATTAGTGGCTGCTGGATATTCCGGTCAGGTCCGGGCAGACTTCCACCACTAATGCAACCTAACCTCATGTCATAAGTGCAATTACAATTTCTAATTGTAATCCTGGGCATTCATTATTAATCAATTATTTAAACCTATGGTGTTAATGCCCATTTACCCAATTATATTCATGACGGGTTATATGTCTCAATTCATATAATTCGAATTATGCCAATTCGTATTTTACATATGATGCCATTTGCACCCAAATCATTTTTCTATACTTATGATCCAATTTAAGATCTTTAAACATAATTTGGTCGATGCCCCAAACCCATATTTATTCGATTCTATGTTAACATGATTCCATATAGTCATATACTTACTCCAATTATTCCCTGTATATAAATGGGACAAATTTACATGTAAACTTTTTAGCACTCCAACAAATCCAATATATGAATTTTTCCCACATGTTCAAATTAATATTATAATATGTAAACATTCCAACATTTCAACTGATTCAATATATGAATTATTCATATTAACAATTTGACGTTATATCATGCTAATCGTTCCCCCAATTAAATAGATTCAACATATGAATTTCCCGATCTATTCATATTAACGTCTCAACTTGTTATAACAACAATTTATAATTAAGCTGCCAATTTCACAATTTATTAAAAGGAGAATGCTAAACGATAGTCATAACATTATCTAAAGACTATAGTTTAAGCCCACTCACCTTTCATGCTTTTCCCAAATTTTGGATCTGACCCATTCTATCATCCATGGTTTTTCCTTTCCCCTTTAATTTGATTTGAAACCTAATAACGTGGATCGACTATTTTCAATAAAAGAGAAGGGAAATAAATAGGAAGAATTAAATAGATTGGATGAAGAATTTACCTTGCTTTCATGAGTCAATAATCTTTTTATTAACGTTGATTCTCTCTTCTAGATCTGAATTCATAATTCTCCTAGGCTAACATTTTAATTTCAGAATAGATTTGAGAATAGAGAGAGAGGCCATGGCAGAGCTCCAGCATAGCCGCTGAATTATGATGTTTAGGGTTAGGTCTAGGGTCTTATTTATAGGAGTAGTAGAGGAACCAGGACCCGTAGATCAAAATTTAAGATATCAGAACCGAACAAATCAAAAGAACTTTCCGGATCCTCGGGTGGGTCGACCCCTAGGTCGACCCCCAATCATCCATTTTCCCTTCGAACTTTCCGGCCCACCATTTTGATTTTTGAACTTGTTTTCGAGTATTCTGGATATATTTATTTAATACGGTTTTCGAGTATTCTTCATACGGTGTCCGTTTTACGCAAACCAGGTGTCTATTGTTTTACTAATTTCTGAATATTTAATTAAGTTATTCTTATTTTATTATCTTACATTAAAAATATGGGGTGTTACAAGAACTGATATTATAAGAATCAAAAATAATTACCCAACCCGAGAAACAAGTTTCATGCCTTGTTTTGGTGTGCAGGCTTTGTATCTGTATAAAAATATATTACAAGTTGTAACCAGTCAAACGCAGAAGATGCCATAATTTTCAAGATTGTGCTTATGTGGATGTCTTAAACTTACTGGAAAGTTGAATAACCTTAATGATAAAAGGTTCATTACAATATTAGTAGAATTTCTATAGAGTTGTAAGTCATAATATATCGCTAATCAAATAACTAAGGCAACAATGAAAACTTGAATAATGTTAATTATAAACCAATTTCTAATTGAGAAAATGTAGTCGTGCATTTGATGTTGGGATATGCAAATCAATAATGGAAGCTATTCAGAAAAAACACTTTTAAATTAATGATAACATAGGGTAATAAGCAGCAAGAAAGTCGTTATTAATCGATGTATCATTAATCAACAGGAATAAACTAAAATACCAATGAATAAACATTTGAGTAATAATACTAAATGTCAAGACTAGTGCCAAAATTATACTAAATGCAGCATCTGAGTAATAATACTATATGTCAAGACTGATATCAAGACAAGTGCAAAAATTATATTACCATATTTGGTTGTTCTTTTACAAAAAAAAAAAAAGAACCAATGAATAAATAGTGTCCTTCTTTTATGTGGTTCAATCAGTAATTTTCATTTCCACTAGAATTCATAAAAATGATCTAATAAGGCAATATCTTATCTCTAGTAATTGAAAATTTTAGCATGTATAGAAATTAACTTTGAAACTATGATATATATATATATATATATATATATATATATATATATATGGTGCACTAGGCCAAAATAATACACAACCGAAGCAGTTACAAGTTCAAACAATGTTGAAACAAGTTATGAGAAAACCATGGCCTAGAGAACTGGAAAAGGGGTATGTACAAATATGAAAACAATGGCACAATTTAACATGTCCTAAAAATAGAGTCGATACAGCCAAAAGTTAATGATATATGGCAAGGTTTAGAGATTGGTATGCATATCTGGTAGGCTACGTATGCATATTCGTATATTGAGTGATTAAGCCCGTGTTAGAGTAAAAAATATTAGAGATTCAAAGAACAACACTATGTCAATAACAAAGAGATTTCTAAGTTACCACTTAGGAATACTGAATATAAAATGAACTCAATAATAATTCATGCTTTCTTCAACGGTTTTTACCATGGTAGATGGCATAAACCAATTTAGCTTTCCCGAACAGTCAAAATATTTCTGAAATAAAAGAATGATTATTACCTTGTGAAATCAAAGAATCAAAATCACCAGATTTTTTCATCAACGCTCTTTCAAATATGCGTGGTGGAGTTCCTAAATCCAACCTCATTTTCCTCTTCTTATTTTCATTACTACTTTTCGTGCTAAGTTCAGCAATAATTCCATTCTCTCTAGACTCTAATTTCAAATACATCTTAAAATATTGCATGTACATAAAGGAAATACACATATAGTAAACAATGGAACCTTATTATTCTGTTCAATTTTAGAACTTCAGCAATCTTCTTTAGTTTTAACATTCTTGACCAAAGAACCTAATCAAGAAATTAAAAGAAGAATTCACATTTTCAATCACATATACTCAGTGCAATCCATCAATAGAATTACCTCGAGTTGACGAGGGAAAATTACGTGATTTTCCGTTCAGTCGTCCAGATCTATGGACTAGAGTCGATGGGTCCAAAATCGATCTATTAACCTTTTTCGTTCAGTTATTATTTGTTATTGCCATGGTGAGCTTTACGGCTTCCACGGAGGCGAAGGTAGGGAGTTCGTTGGTAACGATGTAACACCCCGTATTTTCTGAGAATATTAAAATAACAAATTAAAGAATAATTTATTTGAAAAAGAGGAATGAGAAAAGAATGATGTTTAGCATTGTTATAAGGTTTGTAAGCAAAAGACTTAGTAGCTCATTTGGTTAGAACATGTGACTTGCATACAAGAGGTACAGAGTTCGATCCCCGCTAGCGCCATATTTTTGTTTTAGGGGAATGGCTAAAAAGTGGCTTAGTGTGAACGGAGTTCAAAAAGTGGTTTAGGGTGAAAATGGTTAATTATGAAGCAGTTATTAAGACATGAAGTTTGTATGCATATTCTCATATACATATATATATAAATTAAATAAATAAATATTCAAAAAAAGTTCAAAACAACGAATTGGGAGGGGGAATAGCCGAACCGCACCATTTTTGGAGTCGACCCAAGCTCCGCTGGGTCGACTAGAGGTCAATCCAGGGTGTTTGGCTACCAAATGTGGCCCGATTCACCCTAAGGGCTGATATGGCATCTGAGTGGTCCAGATCAGTTCTAGGGTTTATCCTAAGGCCTAAATAACTTCCTACACCTATATATACACCCTAAGACCTAACTCTAATTCATAAATATCATCTATGACACCATTATGCTGTCAAATTCTCCCTTAAACCCTAGCCGCCGCCTCTAAATCAAATCTCAAGTGTTAAACTTCAACTCAAATTAAAGATTAGAGCTTTTACAACAATTCAAGAAGATAAATCAGCAACACCGCAACGTTTCTACACCAATTTCAGTGCATAATTGTATTCTTTAACCACGAAAGGTAAGTTCGGTGATTTTCACAATATAATGGAATTAAAAGTAACATGATGAAGTTGTAAAGAGGATTCATATGTATGTATTTTAAATCTCATCCAAGTCTTCACCTTTTTGATTCATGTCATCATATGCCTATGTTTCTATGTAAAGTTCATACCTTTATCAGTTTATTCATGTTGAATCTGTCATTATGCCTCTATGCCAGTTTACATGCCCCTTTATTTCATGATGTTGTGTTAATTCCAATTTTCTGTGATTTGATTCTCTCTTCTTATCCCTATTCCTTTTATTTTTGGATCTAGGCTACCTTCGAGCCTATGTTAAAAATACGCGCGAATGCAAATACGTGGAAACGATGGGAATATGTGAAATATGGAAAATTAGATATTATTGGATATTTTGGATAATTGGATAATATGTGAAATTGGCATATTTGGGTATGAATTACATGGAATTGATGAAATTGCCTATAATTGTAAATTTGTAATTGAGGCTAATTAATATGTAATTAGTGACAATTTGGAATAGGCAATATTATAAACATGATTATATTTTTAATTGGATATACATGACATGAAAATTTGGTATGGGTGAAATATGATTATTAATAAACCTTTGACACGAGGTTAGGCGCAATTGTGGCGTAAGACTGCCCGGAACCGCCCGACAAATCCAGCTACCACAATTGGACGTCTAATGTGAGAGGTCAAAGGAATGAATTGTAGGTGCAACGGTTAATGACACGAGGTTAGACCCGGTTTGTGGCGTAAGACTGCCCGGAATCGCCCAACAAATCCAACGGCCAAAAAGCATTCGGTCTAATGTGGGAGGTCATGCACCGTTCGTCATAAGGAATGAATTAAGGAATACTAACCATAATAAGACATGGGTATGGTTAGAGGGTTAAGTGGGGTGACATATAAATTATGACATGTAAATATGGACTTAACCGGAATAAGATAAGACATGTAAATTATGACATGTAAGTATGGACTTAACCATAGCATGTGTAAGACATGGACATTTAAATTAAAATGGTTTAAGTGGGAGAAAAACCTAGTAGGGACCAAGCATAGGTGGGTGGCTTGTGTCGGATGGGGGACCCGTTTCAACCAGTAACCTGTTTGAGTATCTAATTGGGCCCGGTACTAGGCCAGGTTTGGGGCATGCTTACTGGACTTGAATGTAAGAGGTCAAAACGTGAATAGCGGTGGCAACGCGAGTCCAACGGGTTCATGTGCGTGCATGGGTCCGGGCTGGTAGGTAAGACGTTGTTGCATCGTGTAGGTATGGCCGTGCACTTTATGTTGGTATCGGGGTTGCCACTTTGGGGAGTGATACACCACACTGTGGGGCCAGCACGGGTGCCTACGGGGTTTAGGGAGCCGATCGAATGGGTAGGGTAAGGGTACCTTAGCGGTGGTAGGAGCAAGCCAGCACCTACGATAGCAGCTAGGTACAAGTAACTACCAAGTTTGTCATGTGGGTACAGTTAGTGGGAGGGGATCAACCTTTAGTAAATAGAGACTAGTAGATGTGCGGTGTAATTACGTAATGTGGTGTAACTTAGCAAAAGTGCGGTGCAACGAAATACATGTTGGTTGAGTTGGATAGTCCTTTGGGTGCTAGTCTAATGTTGACTTCGGTCTTCGGGGTTAATACTTGGAGGGTTGTTCGCTTAGACAAGGTGTAGGATTGTCTTAGTACTTAGGAACGTAATCATCTTGTCCATCCTTTTTATCTACCTTATCTATTTTACAGCCATATCATGATGCCTATTTATGTCTTGATCATTTACCTTACCTATTTTTTGTTAAAATTACTGGACTCGCCAGACTTTATGTCTGACCCGTTTTGTTTCCACCTCTTTTCTTTCCTTTCCCCCCCTCAGGTTTGCAGGGAGGGAATGCTACAGCTTAGTGCCGATTTCTTTCAGTTGCTTGAAGAGAGTAGATGTATCGCTATAGACTCTCTCATCTTTATGGCTTTGCTTATGCTCAGTGGGGATTTATGCATTTATGATATTTAAGTATTTGCTTCTTTATGTACTTTGAAGTTTTTGGAAAAGACAATTGATCCTATTGTAATGGTTTTGGAGACTACTTATGTAAGCTTGTTTTGAAGTTATGATGTTATGAAATAAGTTTTATCTTCCGATGTGTTTTATTTATTTACTCTTGTAATTTATCTGTTATATACTACTATAACGCTTCATGACATTAATGCATTCCCTTTGTGAGTGACATTAATGGCCATGGGGTGTTACAAACGACGAGCTGATTTCGAGGAGGAAAAAGGCGATTTTGGTTTTGACTTAGGGCTGAGGTAGGTTGCGAATTGATTTGAAGGGTAGTGGACGTTTGCAGTGGTGTTGGCTTCATTGATTTGGAGAGGTGAATGGCGGTTTTGAATTTGGGGAAACAGTCTTGATTTTGAGAAGAGGGGAGAGCCATGGTGATTTTAAGGGATGCCATTTTTTTCCGTTTGGGAACTTTTTTAATTTCGGCCGAAAGGGAAAAGTGAAAAGGAAGAAACAAAAAATAAAAATGAGAAGGAACAGGGGAAATATCAATGCGGATTTGATATGGCTTAAGGCCGTATCAAATGAACTGATCCGGACCTTTGAAGATGTAGGTTTAGATTTTAGGTGTTGGAGGTGGTGCGGATCACAAAAGGAAATTTGATACGACTATGAGCCCTACCAAATTTGATACGGCTTAAAGTTGTATCAAATATCTGCATCCTGGTGTGCCAAATTTGCTGTTTTGGTGTAGTGTCAGGAGTTTCCTTAGTTTAACAGGGTATTATTGACGAATTATCAAGGATTTCTCAAAGATAGTTGCACCAATAACTGGATTGACGAAGAAGTATCAAGTCTTCGCATGGGATGCGAAGTGTGAGAAAGCCTTTGGAATTTTGAAAGAGAGATTGATGAGTGCTCATGTGTTGACCATTCCAAATGGGAGTTAAGAAATGGTAGTATACAATTATGCATATGGCACTGGACTTGGAGCGGTGCTAATGCAAGAGGATAAGGTTGTGGCTTATGCAAGTCGACAATTGAACCCGCACAAAAGGAATTACCTAACTCACAATTTAGAGTTAGCGATGATAGTGTTTTCCCTGAAGATTTGGAGGTATTATTTGTTAGGGTTAGGTTCGAGTTGTTTACCGATCATAAGTCATTAAAGTACCTTTTCTCCCAGAAGGACTTGAATCTTCGGCGACAACGATGGTTAGAGTTTCTGGCATCGTATGACTTTGGTATAGCTTATACTCAGGGAAAAAGTAATGTAGTGGCCGATGCGTTAAGTCGAAGACATGCGAGTTAAGGAGCTATGTTTTCAGAATGGAAACATCTCTAATATTTAGGCGAATTTGACTTTAGATCTCAATATGACCTAGAACCTGAGATGTTAGCTAGATTATCGATTAAACCGACTCTCATCAAAGAGATTGGAGAAAATCAGAAGTTAGACGATAGGCTTATGGAAATTGCTCGAAGGTTAGATGTGACACCTCACGTATGTTAATGTCACTGGCTAAGCGAATGCATTAAGTTTCGTAAAGCGTTATAGGTAAACAAACACAGAATAATTACAAGACAGATATAAATAAGATAGCAGTGGAAATTTTAAATTTTTATTTCAAACATAAATCATAATGACGTGGTCCATAATACCATAAGTCACAAAAACCATTACAATAAACTAACTTCTATCTTGTATCATCAGAGTACATAAGAATATGAAAAACATAATTCCCCAATTGAAAGAGTTAAGCCATAGTTGAGACAAGAACTTGAGCCATACTTAAGAAGTAGCTCCAAGCAAGATGCTAGCGGAGTCCTGACTAAGCCTGAGTGTTTCCTCCTTGAGAACTGGGGGAAACAGAAGAAAGAAGGATAAACAAAAGGGTCAGACATAAAGTCTGTCGAGTCTAGTTACTTTTATCCAGCAAATAAATAAAAGTAACGTGATAGGCATATAAAGTGGATAAGACAGATCACTACATAAATGGCAGTTGTGACAAGGTAGACAGGGTAAGGTGTATACACTTCTCTAATGATTACTCTGCATTATTGCTAGTATAACTAAAATGAGACGATCCCTTCCACTATAACTTGGTAGACTTAGGGCATACGTCCGAGTGTACCCTAACCACTACCCTAATCGATCGGCTCCCTACTCCGTAGATATCATGTGCTGGCCCCACAGTAGGAGGTAACACTTCCTAAAGTGCCAACCCTTAAGATGTGTACAACCATATCTACTGGTGTCACGGTCGTCTTATCCCCCTTTGCCCGGCTCATGCACGCACATGACCCGGTCGGTTTGCGTCGCCCACACCGTGCGTCTCATTGGATCTCTTATAATCAATCAGTAAGCGTGCCCCTTCTCCGCCTAGTATAGAGTTCTTTAATTGATACCTCCTCCAGGTTACTGACTGAAATGGGTCCTACACAATATGATACAAGCTCTCCCCTTTGTCTTGTATCCGCACTAGATTTTTCACTGACTATGTATACCCTTAGTTGTCTTTAATTACATAGCCCTATGTCAGTTATGCTTACCCTAAAGAGTGTCTTTAATTACATAACTTTATTATATCTTCCACCGGTTAGGTATACCACTAGGTGTCGTTAATTATAAAACCTTATTGGGATAAGTTCGTGGGCCTATATGCAAATATTACCCACCCCCTCTAATTTACTTAACCCACACACTACCCATCCAATTTTACTTAACCCTAACTTAAGTTCATAATCATACAATCCTTATGGATTAAATTAGGTTAAGTAGTCCAATTCTTTACCATGTCCATTTATTGTTTATAATGGGCTAGACATCCCACATTAGGCCTACAACATGTGGATGTTGGATATGTCGGTCGGGTCCGGGCAGACTCATTCCACAGTTGGGCCTAACCTCGTGTCATAGCCTGATTCGTATTTACGTACTTAGACCTCCCACATTAGGTTCAACATTAGTAGCTGCTGGATATGCCGGTTGGGTTCGGGCATACTTCCACCACTAATGCAACCTAACCTCGTGTCATAAGTACAATTACAATTCCTGATTGTAATTACTAAACATTCCAGTTTTAATTAATCAATCAATTAATTAATCCTTTCCCTTTATAAGTGTTAATGCCCACTTTATCCTATAATTGGAATTATATGTCCAAAAATATTCATATTCAAATTATGTCAATTATTAATCCTTTTCCCCGTTCCCTAGCTAGCGTACTCATAAATTAGCGGCATAACTAGGCTAGACAATAGCCTAGTCATAAACGATAATAGGGAAGATAATGGGAACAAAACTAAAGTGGTCATCTTGGCATAAACATAAACTAGCATGATAATAAGGTGAATGGACATGTAATTAACATCATAACAAGGTGGACATAAAATTGATGAACTTGTGGCAATTACTACAATGTCAAAGCAAGCATAATGAGATCTAAATTAACCATTTATGTGATGGCCCGCCCCGCACCAACCGTCATTTACTCCAAAGGTGCGTTGTACACATGTCCAGTTAGCACGGAACGGGTCGTCAGAAGGAAAGGGAAGAAGGAAATGAACATACAAAGAACCTGTAGAATGTCTCACAGCGCATAGAACAAAGTATAATAATAACATACTTGACATAAAACAGGAGAGACAGTGCATAAGCTGAAAACCAGAACTAAACATCATAGCAGCGGAAATCCAAAATACAGCTTATTACAACTTCCAAACTGTCTCAAAGCAAAAGTAAGATAAAGGAGGTACACTACTAATGCCCAAGTAGCGACCACCAACGACACAGGGAGAATGTGTATATATATATATCATACGTGGAAGCCTCCTGCCCGCCTCCGAATCAGCTACTCTCACATCACCAGCTAACCTGTCTCTAGTCTACTCGTGTGAGCACCCAGAGTAATAAGAGGAGACATAAAACTCTGGGTCAGACATAAAGCCTGGTATGAGCGATAAGCATCTAAAGAGAACAATAACATGTAGACTAAAACATACCTGAACCTGGACCTGCAACCAAAGAGTTAGCACTACATACTGTACAACACTCTAAGGTACCATATCAAACAGTGTAAAGATACGGAGGTGGGGGAGGTGTGCATGTCATAATGATGGCAAACAATCAAACATAGCATCCATCCTCACATCTCTCACTCAGTGCGTAAAGCATACGATATTCACCACTTCGATCACCCAACATACCTTGCTACGATCACTCTGCCCCATGAAGTCATAAATGGCTTCACTGCACTGATAACGTAGCCAATAATTCCTCGCTATGTCCACTTGCCCCATGGAGTTATTCACCCCATCTGCACTGGCTCATAGCCTTACCCATCCTTATTATGTCCACTTGCCCCATGGAGTTGTTCACCCCATCTGCGCTGGCTCATAGTCTTACTACGCATCACCTTGCCCCTCAGGTCATAATGACCCTACTGCACTGATAACGTAGTCTTGCTACCATCACCTTGCCCTTCAGGTCATAATGACCATACTGCACTGATAAGTAGCCATCCATCATTTTTAGTAGTGAATCGAAGTTATGAACGTCGACAACTCCTTAGCACACGTCCCGCAGCAAAGTCCAACCATGAAGTGAACTCATCGGTTCCCAACAGGATCCTGAGCTCTAACTTCCCATATTGGACTACGTTTGCATCTCGAGTTATTGGTCAATACTGGGTCGGGTCGGGTTTCTCCTCAAGCCATCGGTTCGGGTCGGGTATCCTCCATCGGTTCGGGTCGGGTATCCCCCATCGGTTCGGGTAGGGTATCCTCCATCGGTTCGGGTCGGGTCCTCTTCTGGTGCGGTTCGGTTATTTCTCCTCGGGTCGGGTCGGGTACATCACTTCGGATCGGGTCGGGTGCCTCTCCTCCAATCCCTGCTTCCGCTCCGATCCGCCTCGTCATCCTTCACGTGCTTCGATCTGATCCATCCTCCTCTATCCGCTCCGATCCCTCCTCTTAAATCCGATCTGATCCCAGTTCAGTTAGCATGGCCTTCCTTTTTGCCAATTTTCTCAAGTGTCAGGTTCCGATCCGATCGGATTCCTTGCCCAGTTCAACATATCCGATCCGAGCCCCATATCCGATCAGATCCGAACCCTGCACTGTTTTCTGAAACTGTTCCAGCAAGTGTTTACGCAATTCGACGACGTTTCCGACCACTCTAACTATTGAAATCAATCACAAAGCATTTCATACAGTCATAGCAAAATGCATAATCAGCCACAAGCATCAAAACATCAATATAATAGGTTAAAATGGATCAAACATACCCAAAACCCCATATTTCCCCTTAAGCATGTTTAGGTGAAACTAATGATAGGATTAGCAAAACTTAACCAAATTAACCCAAATTCATACCAGAGGTCTAAAACATCATTTAAGAATTTATGAACATTTTTCCCGAATTTTATCATGCTTAAATTCGCTAATTAACAATAATCACCCCTAATTAGCCATAATTAGTGCAAAACTATGCAAATCACTCACCTTAGCCACAAATAAACTAAGATCTGAAATAAATCTCTGATTTGATGTGAATCTCTATGCTAAACAGCAGCTCCAATGTTGATTTGGTGTAGATCTTCCTTTATTAGGGGTTGCTAAGCCAAATCCTTGACCAAAAGATGATTTGGAGGTGATTTAGAGGTTAGAGGCCATTTTTAGGGTTCCTTGGTGATAAGTGAAGGCTAGAAAACTGAAATGGAATGATCCTCTATCTCATTTCAGCCTCCCCATAACCCTAATCCCGAAATGGGTTATGGGCCTACTCACTAATCACTCGATTTGGCCCGGTTAAGCAGTTTTTCACCCTCCAAACCTTATTTCAGCCATATCTCCCGAAAGGTAAGTCCGTTTGGCTATTATGACCAGTCTACGGAAAGGTAAACCATAAAACGAATCCAATGGAAGTGGTTTCAGGTCAAAATTCCTTTCCAGTCAAAAATTATGGCCAAAACAGTACTAACTAAGGGCAAAATGATCATTTAAAAATCGACAAAAATCATGAACATGGGAAATGACTCTAATGGATGTTTCCCAAAGTTACATGACCATACGACTTCATTCGGGAAAGAAATAAATATTCTACAATTCTATGATGTGTAGAATACGGGTCGTTACACTCTCCCCCCTTAAGAAATTTCGCCCCCGAAATTCCCTAATCCAAACACACACAAAGGTCCCGCATGCCTATCAATCATAAAACAACAATCAAACATGCAAAACACGTCTACCCTAGCATGCGGAAAACTAAATTGCAAAGTAAATCTTACCAGGCAAAGAGTTCTGGATATGCCTTCCTAATGCTCTCCTCTGTCTCCCAAGTACAATCATCCTCGTCCTCGCCCCACTGAACCTTGGCTAGCTTCACTGCCTTCCTTCGAAGCTGCTTCGTATCGTGCCCCACAATACGGATCGGCTTGCGGTTCCCAACCGCCTCGGGTTCTACTTCGAAGTCCTCTAACTGATCAGGTGAAATAGTCATATCTGAGTCGTGGACGAACTTCCTTAGTTGGGAAACATGAAATACATTGTGAACTCCCGCCATTTTCTCTGGTAAACCAACTCTATATGCCAAATTCCCGACTAGTTCAAGAACAGGGAATGGGCCAACAAATCTTGGTGCCAACTTGCCTCTCCTGCCAAATCGTATCACGCTCTTCAATGGAGAGATCTTGACAAACACCAAGTCGCCAACGGAGAATTTCAAGTCTCTTCTCCTCTTATCAGCATAACTCTTCTGCCTATCTTGGGCAGCTTTCATTCGTTGCTGAATGATCTTAATCTTATCCGAAGTTTCTCTCACTACATCTGGTCCGAGCACAAACTTCTCGCCAGTCTCTATCCAACATGATGGTGAGTTGCACGGTCTTCCGTACAAAACTTCATATGGAGCCATACCGATACTGGATTGGTAACTATTATTATATGCAAACTCTACTAGATGCAAATGGTCATCCCATGATCCACCAAAATCCAATATACACGCTCTCAAGAGATCTTCCAAAATACGATTCACCCTCTCGGTCTGACCGTCGGTCTGAGGATGATATGCAGTACTGAGATGTAATCCTGACCCTAGAGCCTCTTGTAAGCTCTTCCAAAATCCACTAGTGAACAACGGGTCTTGGTCACTCACAATGCTTTTGGGTACTCCATGAAATCTCACTACCCACTTCATATACAATTCTGCCAACTTGGCTGCCGTTCTGGTCGATTTGACTGGTATAAATCTTGCACTTTTAGTCAATCGATCCACAATTACCCAAATGTTATCATGTCCCGATCTAGTCCTTGGTAAACCATCGATGAAATTCATCGAGACTTGCTCCCATTTCCATTCGGGAATTTCTAATGGTTGCAACAACCCACTAGGCTTCTTTTGCTCGGCTTTAACTAGCTGGCAATTCATGCATTTGGATATAAACTTCCCAACGTCTCTTTTCATCCCTTCCCAGTAGTAAGTCTGTCTCATGTCTCGATACATCTTATTACCACCGGGATGTATAGTCAGTTTTGAGTGATGACATTCTCTAAGCACTTCATCCCTCAAACCACTTACGTTGGGTACAACTAGGCTTCCATTCCTTCTAAGCCATCCATCTCGATCAAGCCCATACACATTCATCTCCTCACCATCGATGTTCATCTCTAACTTGGAGATGATTTCTAATAGATTAGGATCGTCCCTCTGGCTAGAACCAATCCGCTCTATCAAAGTGGGTCTGATCGTCAAACTAGCTAGCATGACTAGATCCAATTCGCACTTTGGTCTGAAATCAAACCCCACGATATACTCCAGTTGCTTCCACTCAAGAAACATTGCCCCTAAGCTGGCATGTCTCCTACTCAAGGCATCGACTACCGCATTACCCTTCCCAGGTGTGTATGCGATATCAAAATCAAACGAAGCCAAGAACTCTAACCATCTCTGTTGACGGAGATTCTAATCTTTCTGAGAAAAGAGATACTTTAACGATTTATGATCGGTAAACAACTCAAATCTTTCTCCCAAGAGATAGTGTCTCCACATCTTCAGTGCAAATACAATCGCTGCCAATTCCAAATCATGGGTAGGATACTTCTTCTCATGCGGCTTTAGCTGTCGACTAGCATAAGCTACAACCCTACCTCCTTGCATCAATACAGCACCCAGTCCGGTACCACAAGCATCCGTGTATACCGTCATCTCTTCACTCCCTTTAGGAAAGACTAACACTGGCGCACGCGTCAACTTCTCCTTTAGACTCTTGAAGGCATCCTCACACACTCCGTCCCAGACGAAGGACTGATTCTTCTTAGTCAATTGATTCAACGGTGCTGCTATCTTGGAGAAGTCCTGGATAAGCTTACGATAATATCCAGCTAATCCCAAGAAAATTCTCACATCTGTTACATTCTTGGGCGTAGGCCAATCCTGTACCGTAGCCACCTTCGCAGGGTCCACGGCAATACCATTCTCGAAAACAACATGACCCAAGAATCTCACTTCCCTTCTCCAAAAATGACACTTAGAGAATTTCGCTTTCAATTGGTGTTTCCTCAACACCTCCATCACTATCCTCAAGTGCTCCTTGTATTCCTCCTCTGTCCTTGAGTAAACAAGGATATCATCCATGAACACAAGAACAAACTTATTCAACTGATCTCTGAATACTCGATTCATAAGATCCACAAAGTAGGCTGGTGCATCGGTCAACCCAAACGGCATGATCAACCACTCATAAAATCCAGACGGCGTCCTAAATGCCGTTTTCGGAACACTCTCATCCGCTACTCAAAGCTGATGAAATCCTGTCGCGAGGTCCAACTGGGAGAACACTCTTGCTCTTTCTAGTTGATCAAACAAATCATCTATCCGCGGTAGAGGATACTTATTCTTCCTCGTCACCTTATTCAACTCGCGATAGTCCACACACAAACGAAGGGAACCATCTGCCTTAGTGGCAAACATAACTGGTGCTCCCCACTCGGAAACACTACTTCTTATAAATCCCTTCTTCAAAAGATTGCTGACTTGCACCCCGAGCTCTCGCTGCTCTCTTGGTGCCATACGACGAAGTGGCATCACTATAGGTCTGGCATCTTTCACTTAATCAATACGGAACTCAATCTCTCGGTGTGGTGGAAGCCCGGTCACCTCCTCGAAGACGTCCGGATACTGGCCAACCACGGGCACATCTGACAACTCATCCTGCGGGATGTCGAGGGAATTTACAAAACTAGCCATAACCCCATCACTAGGTAGGCTACCAAACACTACCTCCGCCCATCATCCGCCCTCACTGTCACCAAAAAGCCCTCACAGTCTACCACCACCCCATATCTTTGGAGCCAATCGACTCCCAATATAATGCCATACCCAATAAAGCCCAAAACAAAGCAATCACAAACAAACATACATCCATGACTCGATAAGACCAAATTCCTGCAAATCATATTAAGGCTAGTCGAACCACCAATCGGGTTCGTCACAACCAATGGTCTATCGACTATCTCGGGTTCCAGTCCCAACCTATCTACCAGGTCACTAGATATGAAGGAACGGGAAGCCCCAGTATCAAACAAAACTCGAACTGGTCAATCATAAATAGAAAGCATACCTTGAATAACAACATTCTTTCCTTTCTCCGCCGCAGTTGGGGCATTCGACGAAGAAGGAACATCATTAATAACATATGCTTTCACAATCTGCTTCTCCTTAAGAGGTTGCGGACACTTATCCTTCTGATGTCCCATCTGACCACAGTTGTAGCACTTTCTTTCCGCTGGCTTGGCCCGACATTCTTTAGCATAATGGCATTTCTTTCCACAGCTGAAGCACTCAACATCCTTCTTGCTCTTTTTCTGGCCACCCTTAGATTGGTCTTGCTTCCTCTTATTCTGAGAGTTATTCTTGCCTCCACCGCCTGCTTGCGGCTTTGGCCCTTCTGTAGATGCAGCCTCAGTCTTTGACTTAGGGTAAAGGCTCTCTGATCTCAAAGCTTTCCCCACGATCGATTCAAAAGTCTCATCGATGTGGTTGATAAGTCTTTCCCCCAAGTATCCATCCAAACCAGTAATGAACTTCTCATTCTTCTTCTCAGGAGTATCAATGAGAGACAGTCCATACTTCGACAAAGTGTCGAACTCAGCAATATAATCAGAAACTGCCCTTCCGTTCTGCTTGAGTTCCAAGAACCTCTTAAACAACACTGACTTCTGGGCAGCTGGAATGAACTTCTCGCTAAAGTGAGCCTTGAACTGATCCCAAGTAACCTGATCCTCTGGAGTAGCTGTTCTAATGGCATTCCACCAATTCATCGCTCGCCCTTGCAGCTGACGAGACGCTAGCCTTCTCTTCATCGCATCCTCAAGACCCAAGTCATCAAAGATACGATCACAGCTATCCATCCAATCTTGAACATCTGTGGCCGATTCCGTTCCGTGGAACGGCTTTCCACCAAGATTAGTGTAATCCTTGCACAACTTGGCGAAATCGACCCTAGGCGCCTGCACTACTGGGCCAACACCAACTCCGGGATTGGGAACTGCCCCTTGCACTTCTCTAAGCATGTCTCTCATGAGGTTAGTAAACATCGCCCTCATGTCAACGGCATTCCCTGGGTTGGTTCCTCTACCAGCACCCCTCGTATCTCGGCTCATCGTCAATCTGAAAAAGGGAAACGATTAACGACCCCATAGTGGTGCTAGTGCAGTGCGACTTCATTCTTATACTACTAATAGTATATATATACATAGCTTTTGAAAACCAAAATAATCACAAATACGCGCTCTCATATACGTACTAACTCTCCCTAGTGTCTTTCCCTAGGTTAACTACGCAACCTAGAGCTCTGATACCAAGTGTGACGGCCTGCCCCGCACCAACCGTCATTTACTCCAAAGGTGCGCTGTACACATGTCCAGTTAGCACGGAACGGGTCGTCAGAAGGAAAGGGAAGAAGGAAATGAACATACAAAGAACCTGTAGAATGTCTCACAGCGCATAGAACAAAGTATAATAATAACATACTTGACATAAAACAGGAGAGACAGCGCATAAGCTGAAAACCAGAACTAAACATCATAGCAGCGGAAATCCAAAATACAGCATATTACAACTTCCAAACTATCTCAAAGCAAAAGTAAGATAAAGGAGGTACACTACTAATGCCCAAGTAGCGACCACCAATGACACAGGGAGAATGTGTATATATATATCATACGTGGAATCCTCCTGCCCGCCTCCGAATCAGCTACTCGCGCATCACCAGCTAACCTGTCTCTAGTCTGCTCGTGTGAGCACCCAGAGTAATAAGAGGAGACATAAAACTCTGGGTCAGACATAAAGCCTGGTATGAGCTATAAGCATCTAAAGTGAACAATAACAGGTAGACTAAAACATACCTGAACCTGCAACCAAAGAGTTAGCACTACATACTGTACAACACTCTAAGGTACCATATCAAACAGTGTAAAGATACGGAGGTGAGGGAGGTGTGCATGTCATAATGATGGCAAACAATCAAACATAGCATCCATCCTCACATCTCTCACTCAGTGCGTAAAGCATACGATATTCACCACTTCGATCACCCAACATACCTTGCTACGATCACTCTGCCCCATGAAGTCATAAATGGCTTCACTGCATTGATAACGTAGCCACTAATTCCTCGCTATGTCCACTTGCCCCATGGAGTTATTCACCCCATCTGCGCTGGCTTATAGCCTTACCAATCCTTACTATGTCCACTTGCCCCATGGAGTTGTTCACCCCATCTGCGCTGGCTCATAGTCTTACTACGCATCACCTTGCCCCTCAGGTCATAATGACCCTACTGCGCTGATAACGTAGTCTTGCTACCATCACCTTGCCCCTCAAGTCATAATGACCCTACTGCACTGATAAGTAGCCATCCTTCATTTTTAGTGGTGAATCGAAGTTATGAACGTCGACAACTCCTTAGCACACGTCCCGCAGCAAAGTCCAACCATGAAGTGAACTCATCGGTTCCCAACTGGATCCTGAGCTCTAACTTCCCATATTGGACTACCTTTGCATCTCGGGTTATTGGTCAATACTGGGTCGGGTCGGGTTTCTCCTCAAGCCATCGGTTCGGGTCGGGTATCCTCCATCGGTTCGGGTCGGGTATCCCCCATCGGTTCGGGTCGGGTATCCTCCATCGGTTCGGGTCGGGTCCTCTTCTGGTATGGTTCGGTTATTTTTCCTCGGGTCGGGTGGGGTGCTTCACTTCGGGTCGGGTCGGGTGCCTCTCCTCCAATCCCTGCTTCCGATCCGCCTCGTCATCCTTCACGCGCTTCGACCTGATCCATCCTCCTCTATCCGCTCCGATCCCTCCTCTTAAATCCGATCTGATCCTAGTTCAGTTAGCGTGGCCTTCCTTTTTGCCAATTTTCTCAAGTGTCAGGTTCCGATCCGATCGGATTCCTTGCCCAGTTCAACATATCCGATCCGAGCCCCATATCCGATCCGATCCGAACCCTGCACTGTTTTCTGAAACTGTTCCAACAAGTGTTTACGCCATTCGACGACGTTTTCGACCACTCTAACTATTGAAATCAATCACAAAGCATTTCATACAGTCATAGCAACATGCATAATCAGCCACAAACATCAAAACATCAATATAATAGGTTAAAATGGATCAAACATACCCAAAACCCCATATTTCCCCTTAAGCATGTTTTGGTGAAACTAATGATAGGATTAGCAAAACTTAACCAAATTAACCCAAATTCATATCAGAGGTCTAAAACATCATTTAAGAATTTATGAACATTTTTCCCGAAATTTATCATGCTTAAATTCGCTAATTAACACTAATCACCCCTAATTAGCCATAATTAGTGCAAAACTATGCAAATCACTCACCTTAGCCACAAATAAACTAAGATCTGAAATAAATCTCTGATTTGATGTGAATCTCTATGCTAAACAGCAGCTCCAATGTTGATTTGGTGTAGATCTTCCTTGATTAGGGGTTGCTAAGCCAAATCCTTGACCAAAAGATGATTTGGAGGTGATTTAGAGGTTAGAGGCCATTTTTAGGGTTCCTTGGTGATAAGTGGAGGCTAGAAAACTGAAATGGAATGATCCTCTATCTCATTTCAGCCTCACCATAACCCTAATCCCGAAATGGGTTATGGGCCTACTCACTAATCACCCGATTTGGCCCGGTTAAGCAGTTTTTCACCCTCCAAACATTATTTCAGCCATATCTCCCAAACGGTAAGTCCGTTTGGCTATTATGACCACTCTACGGAAAGGTAAACCATCAAACGAATCCAATGGAAGTGGTTTCAGGTCAAAATTCCTTTCCAATCAAAAGCTATGGACAAAACAGTACTAACTAAGGGCAAAATGGTCATTTAAAAATCGACAAAAATCATGAACATGGAAAATGACTCTAATGGATGTTTTCCAAAGTTACATGACCATACGACTTCATACGGGAAAGAAATAAATATTCTACAATCCTATGATGTGTAGAATACGGGTCGTTATAATTTAGGTGTCCAACTATTTAGATCTAGCATAATTAGGGTGACATAGTAACATGTTTAGATCTAAAGATGGCTTCACATGTCAAGTTTACAACATATCTAGATTGATCACAATATGACAGGTGAAAGGGGATTTACATAAAGAACTAGATCTAGCCAACGTTACAACTGTCCAATTTAATAGATGTACATTCACCACAATATAGTTACAAGTCAAGATCCACATAGGCAACATAATAGAATAACCACAATTGTATTAGATCTAGGGAAATAGATCTATCATGACATAGTATATAGGATTTTACAGCACAAAATCATATTTTACAACATATCCAGTTCACAGTCTTTCACAATTTACTTTTATTTATCTAAACCTAAAAGCAACTAGAAACTCACAGCTTTAGGTTTAGAGAATTGAGAAAGAATGGATCTTGAATTTCTGAATTTTATTTGCAAAGTATGTTGTTGTAGAAAACGGTTCCGTCTCAGTTCGTATCCCGGCAGCATATAACCTTCATGATTTTCAATAAAGAAAATAGGAGAATAGGACACATATATATAGCTGCCAGACCCCCTGAAACCGAGTGCCACATCATCCCTAGAGGCGTCGACACCCCTGTGGGTGGGTCGACCCCTGGGTCGACACCCCTTAAGGGGGTCGACTCCGGTGTCGACAACCCTCTAGGGGGGTTGACCCCCTAGAGCGGGAATTCTGCCGCTATTTTTCAATTTTCAAATATGAACAGTTCTGGATAAAATTCTGGCTCATCTCTGACTCATATGTGTATACATAACATTTCTGTGCATATACAAACTTAAAACCCTCATAACTTCTTCATACAGTGTCTGTTTTACGCAAACCAAATGTCTATCTTAACCAGAATTTCGAGACGAACGCAATGCTGCAGTTCGTTTCCTCTAATTCTAAATATTAAATTAATTACTATATAATTTATTCTCTTTAATGTCGTTAAAAAATTCGGGGTGTTACATTCTCCCCTACTCAAAGGATTTCGTCCCGTAAATCTCTAAGTTGAGAAGAATGCATATCCTACCATCCACCATCCATCTGCTCATCCACCAATCACTGGCATCCATTGTCCTTAAAGGTTTCTAATGTTTATATGGGTATATGCAAAGGTGTGTGTGTATGTCCCAACACTAATGCGAAGACTAGGCGATCTACTGATTCAGTTGACCTCCTTAATGCAATGTATGTTAGTGCAATGAATCCACATGTATGCAAATAATCCTATTATATCATGTGAGTTCTATATGTTTGCACAATCATTTATCCAAATGCAACATCCATATGCTAACTCATCCATTTCCATCCATGAAAGAAAAAAAATGCACACACATCCATATGCAGTATGAGAATGATTGAGCCGATCTTAGTGCCTAATGTGTGTGTATATGCGTCCACAGGCAACCACTAGCAAACACTTGCATCCATCAAACATAACATGTTTCAAACACATGTTTACATCCATAGGATTCCTATCTAAAGGTCGAAAAATACTATGGATAAGATATACTCTATTGATAGAAACAAGCACTGATAAAACTTTGAAAAAGGAGTTAAGAACATACCCTCGAAAAGAAAAGGGTACGAAGCACGAATCTTGTCTTCGGTCTCCCAAGTCGCATCTTCTGATTATCTCCTCATTGAACCTTTAGCAACTTGATCTTGTTATTGTGCAGCTTTTTAACTTCTGACCCAAGAATATGGGTAGGGACTCGTCTGACTGTCGCCTCCCGTTCCACTTCTACTTCTTCCAACATACTCGACTCAACAACTTATGCGGTGTCATGCAGTCACTTCTGCAGATGAGAGACGTGGAAAACGTCATGAACACAAGATTGATTTTCTGGGAGTTTCACTCTATATGCTATTTGGCCAATTCTCTCAGTTATGGGAAATGGTCCCACAAACCTAGGTGCCAACTTCCCTACTGATACGAAGCAAACCACATTCCTCAGAGGTTATACTTTGATAAAAACTAAGTCTCCTACTTCGAATTCGATGTCAGTTCTTCTCTTGTCTGCATAGGACTTTTACCTATCTTGAGCTATCTTCATCCGCCGCCAAATAAGGTCAATCTTTTCGGACGTTTCTCTAACCATATCTGGTCCAGGTAATAATCTTTCTGTAAATTCCCACCAACAAGTTGGTGATCTACAGGATCTTCCATACATTGATTCCAAAGGTGCCATGCCAATGCTAGCTTGATAACTGTTATTATAGGCAAACTCTACTAAAGGAAGATGCTCTTCCCAAGTCCCTCCGAAGTCTAGGATACACAGCCTCAAAAGATCATCAAAGATCCTGTTTACCCTCTCCATCTGTCCATCGGTCTGAGGATGATAAGCGGTGCTCAAATACAACTGTGTACCTAATGCTTCTTACAAGCCCCTCCAAAATTCGTTGGCAAAATTGGGTCACGATCACTTACGATGCTAGAAGGTACACCATGAAGACGAACTATCTCATGAACATAAATTGCTGCCAACCACGATGTCGTCCTCTTACTCTTAGCTGGAATAAAGTGAGCGCTCTTAGTGAGTCTATCTACCACTACCCAAATACTGGTATTGCCTTTCTTTGACCTAGGCAAACCATCTATGAAATTCTTAAACACGCTCTCCCATTTCCACTGCGGAACCTCCAACGGATGAAGTAATCCACCGGGCTTCTTTTACTCAGCTTTTACCTACTGGCAAACTAAACACTGTGAAACAAATTGGCTACATCTTTCTTCATCCCAGACCAAAAGAAAACCCTCTTCATGTCTCTATACATCTTGTCACCACCTGAATGAATAGTCATCTTAGAATGGTGAGCTTCTTCTAGGACTACTTTTATCAAGCTTCCAGTTTGAGGAACACAAAGCCTTCCATCTCGTCGCAACCACCCCTTTTCATCTATGGCATATCTACTGAGGTGACTAGAAGTCTCCCCTCTTCTGAGCTTTTCCATGATGTCTGAAATCTGTGGGTCACCTTGTTTCGAAGCTCCTATTTGGTCCATAAGATTTGGTCGTATCTCCAAGGATGCAAACAAATCAGGCAAAACCTCGATGGAGGGTCTAAAATTAAAAGCTGATATGAACTCCAAGTTCTTTCTTTCCACAAACAAAGGACTCAGAGTCATCCTCTGCCTACTTAGTGCGTCTGCCACCACATTACCCTTGCTAGGGGTATAAGCGATTTCAAAATCATATGATGCTAAGAACTCCATCCACCGTTGTTGCCTTAAGTTGAGATCCTTCTGTGAGAATAGATACTTGAGAGATTTATGATCGGTGTATAACTCGAACCTTTCTCCAAGTAAATAATGATGCTACGTCTTTAATGCGAATACTATGGCACTCGTGGGTGGGGGTAGTTCTTCTCATGAACTCTCAACTGTCTACCCCCATAACATATTAATTTCCCTTCATGCATCAGAACCGCACCAAGCCTTTACCACACGCATCAGTGTAAACATTAAACACTTTACTTCCATCAGGCAAGGTCAAGACTGGGGCTGTTGTCAGAGCCCTCTTCAGTCGTTGGAAAGCAACGTCATAGTCAATGTCCCATGAAAATGCCAAATTCTTCTTTGTCAGCCTAGTGAGAGTGGCTAATATCTTCGCGAAGTCCTTAATGAACTTCCTATAGTAACTTGCCAACCCAAGAAAGCTTCTCACCTCGGTTGCATTCTTAGGATTCTTCCAATCTTGCACTGCAACCACCTTGGCGGGATCTACAGCTATCCCTTCTTTGGAGACCACATGCCCTAAGAATCTCACATCTTTTCTCCAAAAATGGCATTTGCAGAACTTCGCCTTAAGCTGATGGTCACAGAGAGTTTTCAAAACTTCTCTCAAAGGTTGGGCATGCTCTTCTTCGCTTTTGGAGAAGATCAAAATATCATCAACAAAGACTATAAAAAATTTGTTTAGGAACTCTCGAAACAACCTACTCATCAAATCAACAAAATAGGCGGGTGCATTTGTCAACCCAAAAGGCATAACTAGCCATTCAAAGAAACCGTCCGGAGTTCTGAAAGCAGTCATATCTATGCTATCCTCAGCCACCCTCAACTGATGGAACCCCGTAGCCAAGTCCAACTGAGAAAATACCGAGGCACCAATAAGCTGATCAAATAAATCATCAATTCTCGGAAGTGGGTGTCTGTTCTTCTTGGTGAGCTTATTCAACTCTCTATAGTCAACACACAAACAAAGTAAACCATCCGCCTTAGTTGAGAATACTACTGGAGCACCCCCATTCAGATATGCTTCGTCTGATAAACCCTTTCTCAAGTAGCTCCCCTACTTGCTTACTCAGCTCCCTCCTTTCCCTTGGACCCATGTGGCGCGCTGGTAATGCAACCGGCTTTGCATCATCCAACAGATATATGCGGAAGTCGATCTCACGCCTTGGAGGTAAAACCCATACCTCATCAAAAACATCGGAATAATCTTGAACCGTTGGAACATATTGCAAATCATCTATGGATGCATCTAGAGACTCTAGAAAGCTAAGCATAACAGAACCTTGGGGGTCACAAGAAACTTTGAGTGTCTTCCCATGACAAGTCAGGAGTCTAACAACCCCCCTCTCATAATCCAGAATGGCCCCATACGTGGTAAACCAATCCATTCCTAGAATCAACCCATAGCCCATAAACCCGAGCAGATATGCGTCGCATTCAAATTCGACGCCTAACACAGATTTTTTCAAACCCTGACAAATCATCGATACATGAGTTGAACCACCAATAAGGTTTGAAATAACTACAAGATCTATGTAACACCCCACGTCCGTTAGTGTCACTCACAAAGGGAATGCACTAAGTTCTGTGGAGCATTTTGGGTAAAAGATGCAGATAAATTACAAGACAGACAAATTATTAAACAGTGGAAAATAAAACTTTTCTTTATTGATAATTTAGTCTGTACAAGATTCTTTTACAATATCAGAGTATCATCTGTCTTTATAAAATAAAGAAGCATGAAAATACATTGTAGCAAGAGCCAGCCATAGCATCTGGAAGAGAATTCGTCAAATCTTCAAGCTGGGAAAGAGCAACGGTCCAGTCTAATCCTGAGTTATACTATTGCCTCCTCAACTACCTGGGGGGGGAACGGAAGAAAAGAAGACGAAAGAAAAACAGAGTCAGACATAAAGCCTGAGTAAGTTCAGTAACTTCTAGCATGTGAACATGGAAAAACAAAACGACATGAATTAACTGAATACAAGACTACACCATGACGATAAGGTAAACAAGATTAGACAAGGTAGTCACAAGATATGCTAAGATGACTGGATACGCTCTAATACTTTCGCAGCTTCGCTATTTCCTTGTTATACTGGTTTCTATATCTCTGCACCACCTAACTAGTGTTAAACTAGTAACGATAACGTGATCCCAACCCCTGTAGTTTCCATTGTCTTCAGGCATACATTTATTATTTATTACCTAGATCTAGTCTAGGGTTTTCTATCAAGTGCTTCTTAGATTTAACTATAGTTTTACGCGATCTGCTGAACGCTTTTCGAGTTCAGGGTTTATGCCACCTAGTCCAACTAGGGATTACGCTACCTGTCGAACAATGCCCCCAAGTCTAGGACACACTACCTAGAGTGGTATACGCTCCTAGGCTTCCCCACGCATGTATCGCGAATCGTTATCGCTTGTCTAGATGCACATGTCCTGTAATGTGCGATCCGAGTCCTGTGACAGGGCAAATCAAGGAATACAGAACTCGGTCGGGAGCTTTCGGATATCTGCCGATGCAGATGCTAAGGTCTGTTTTTATTCCAGTGGCTATGGTCCCACATGACCCCTCCCTCAACTAATGAAAGGAACACCTTGTAAAATGAGAACTATACGCCGGCCCCCGGTGCCCCACTATCCTATAGCCATCCGCAACCATAACTAGATAGCAAGTATATGGTCTTTTGGAGTTCTCCGCCTTTCCGCTTCACGTATCTCGATTGACTCCAGATGGATGGTAGACGACGAGTTGCTATCACAGGGCTACCGTCTTCTCGCCGAATCACGCTGGTCCATCCTAGTCTTTAGGTTGCCACATATATGTATTGCAACCAAGGCATACCCTCTGTTCTTCTAACGCAGACCTTAACCTCTGTGAGCCCAGGATGATCATCTGCAGCCTCACAGAGGGATACCAAGGGTACCCTCACGTCCCCTCGAAGCCTCGGGCTTCGTAACCCAATTCGTTGGAGCCTTCTTAAAACCATATGGATGTCCGCTCCTTCGTGTTATACTAAGAATTACTACTTAGTTCTACTAACTAAGGTTTACCACTTAGTTTCCAAATTCCTTGTTTTCTTAACTAAGTTTTACTACTTAGTCCCTTTTTCAACTGAGGTTTACTATTTAGTTTTCTTTCTCGCCAGGTTGGGTTGGTTAAGTGTCTTTAGTCGACTGAAGTTATCTTAACCCTCTTCCCTTATCCTATTACAATGGTTAAGTGTTATCCCTGTATGCTTTTTACTTAACCCTATTCATTTATCATATTCTGATGGTTAAGCATTCAAGTTTACTTAACCCTATGGTCTAGTCCAGCTAACATATTAATTTGGCTAAGTGTATTACTTAACCCCAACCTTTAGTCTAATTAACATGTTAAATTGGCTAAGTGTATTAACTTTACTTAACCCCACCTTCTAGTCTAGTCAACATGTTAATTTAGCTAAGTATTCCCATGGACTTAACCCTCCCATTCTAGCTTTAACTGTGCTAAGTTGGTTAAGTGTTCCTTAACCTTCCCATTCTAGCTTTAATTAATAAATTAAAGCCGCAACCTCTCACATTAGACAGATATTGCTGCGGTTACTGGATGTGCTGGTCGGTTCCGGGCAGGTTTACATCACAACTCAGTCTAACCTCGGGTTAGGCATATTCATGTTTTCTAAGTTCAAAGGGTTTTTGATTAATTTCCAAATCTGGTTTTGAAAACAACCATCCCGTCCTTCGGATCAGTTAGGGATAGCCAGGGAGGGCAGGAAACTTGTATTTTCCAAACCCAAGCCTAGACACTATCCTCTCTGTCTATGTGTTATAAAAAGGGGTGTTATCAAAATACTTTTCTTTTGCTTATAAATTGTTAACAATTTATTTCAAAAGCCCATTTCCCCTTTTTAGACAAATTTGGCCTATATTTATTTGTCAAGCCTACTAGTATACTTATATTCTAGGCCCAAGTCCTAACCCAACATGCAGTTTAGGCCATTTCCTATTTCATTGCCGAAACTAGATTAAATATCCTAGTTTATAATTTATGGCCAAAATTTAACCAAGTTACATATTTTGTGGTAAATGAACAATTTAACATTTATGACGAATTCTATAAGTAAATTACTCCTAATTAACTGATTTCATTACTACTCTTTTAATGTACATTGTCACATTTATTATTATGGCCCATTCTCTCTTATTTATCATATTTATACTTTTTGGTATGTAAATTATACCAAGTTTAGTGTTGCTAACCATAATGTATTCTAAACATGACAATTACTCACAATTATGAATAAATTCAAAATTGTGCTAATATACTTATTCCAAATCAACCTTAATTAACCCAATCTTGGTTTAACATCATAATTCACAATTTATGGCAAAACTAGAATTATTTTTCTAGTTTACATTTTATGCCTAAAATTTAGCTTACTTACTAACGCTAAATTTAATATGTCAAAATCACATATTCCCTAATCCATGTAAAATTTCCCCGTTTTCGTTTTAATATGCATGTCATAATACATATTCCAAATTATGCCAATTTCCAAGTTTACAACTACGTTCATATTCATTTCCATGTTTTTCCCCAAATCGCATTCCCACCGTTCGAATAATCGTGATTCAACCTAGATTATAAATAAATCTAGATTCGTAGATAAAAAAAGGAATGAATCAAAATGACAAGAAGGAATAATTGGCATAAAAAGGTTTGGATAACAATGTAGGTTCAAGAATATGGGTAGACCTAACTAAATAGGTAAATTCCCACTGTCTTAAAACCAAAGAATGGGCAAAATAGGTTCAAGAACGTGGGTAGACCTAACTTAATAGGTAAATTCCCACTGTCTTAAAACCAAAGAAAAACCAAGGAACAGGTAGAATAAATAATTGGGTTTAGACCCAACTTCTCAATCACAAAACTAAAGCAATATTTTCCTAATCATAAATCATGGGTGTCAAAATCACAGTTGTCCTCATTATGTCATAAGTAATAGTTTATGTCCAAATCAAAGGTATAGGTCTAGTCAAGGAAATAATCCTTTAGTCACAGTCATAGTCATAGGAAATGTCCATAGTCATATGCGATGTTCATAGTCCAAAAGGGAAAATAATTCCCATAGTCATAAGTCATTGTCATAGGCAATGTTTATATGTCCCAAAATCAAAGGCTTATGTCATAGTCCAAAGGCATATGCTTTCAAAGGCCACAGTTCTATAGTCATAGTCACGGTTAAGTCTTATTTGTCCTCGAATCATAACAGTTCTTAATTCAGTCCAAGAGTATAAACACAGATTCGAAGAGAGAGAGAGAGATTTGGCATATTCCTTTATTCCTTTAATTTCATGTCACAAATAAAACAAAATATTCAGATCTAGAAATAACCAACTTACAGAAAATAGATCTAGAAAAGAAGGAAAGCATGGCTATGATTCGTGCGTCGTTGCTTGAAACTTGTTTGAGCTAGCCTTTGAATTCTTCACTTGAAACTTTGATTTGAATCCCTCCTTAAAAGTCTTTTAGCAGCATCTCCTCGTCTTGAATCATATTTTATTTTATTTATTTAAGAAAATTTAGAGGAGGGGAAGAAGCCATGAATCTTAGCAGCATAAGGATAGAAGAGAATTGGTGCAAAGAGAATGAAGACTAGGGCTGTTTATATAGCTGCTCAAGACCTTATCGTACACGCGGCGTTGAGTCAGCATTGAACCTAGTTAAGAAAATAGTCCAGGTACGTAGATGAATCTAGCCAAACCTTATCATACACGCAGTGCTGAGTCAGCATTGGGTCCCACAAGCTATTTTGGCGTAAAAGTTTGATTTTCAAACTTTTGAATTTCTGGAATTTATTTAACTGTTTTATTCACATGAAATATTCTTATATGTATACAATTCCTCTAACGACCATTTTACGCGTATATATATACGCACAACTTTCATTTTATTTTCAAAATTCAAATGATGTTGCCATATTTCATTGACTGTAGCCTTATCTTGAATTTTATCTTTCGTATACATATATTTTTGTATATATATATATATATATATATTTATATTTCTCATATGTATATATATATATATATTTTCTTTATTTCCTTATACGTACGTTCTTATCCTTTTAAATTTTGAATTTGTATACGTACATATATTTGCATGTTTAGTTGGCCCTCTCTAAAACAATGATAAAAAATTATGCCGCCGCCGGGGTTCTAACCCCCGACCTCCATGCTACCAATCCAATGCCTTAACCAACTGAGCTACAGAGGCTTTTGGTAATAAGTCTTAGAACAATAATAATTATTGTTCTCTCCTTACCTCTTTTTTTCATGTTAGTTACAATACTTAAATTAAACAACTGCATGGATCTTTTTCTTTTAATTTTTCTTTTAAAAATTAATTATACTTTAATTTGAGAAACTTAATGTCACAGAATTACGGGGTGTTACATTCTCCCCCACTTAAAAGGATTTCGTCCCCGAAATCTTCAAGTTAGGAAGAATGTGTCCTACCATCCAGTCACCCATCTACTCAACCATTCAATCACAGGCATTCATTGTCCTTAAAAGATTTCTAATGCTTTCATGTTCATATGCATAGTGTGTATATATGTCTCTATCTAATGCAAAATCAGGCGGTCTACTGATTCAGTTGACCTCCTTAATGCAAATCATGTTAGTGCCATGCGTCCAATCATGCATGCAAACATCCCTAGTCATGTAAATACTACATGCGTGCACAGCCATTCATCCATATGCAACGTCCATATGATATCATATCAAGTTCAACTTATAAACAAATGCATATATGTAAATGCAATATGAGAGCGTCCAAACTTGATCTAGTGCCTAATACGTATGCATATGCATCCACGAGCAACCATTTGCAACCACTTGCAACCATTCAACCAAAACATGTTTCAAATACATGTTTACGTCCATTGGCTTCTACCTAAGGATCGCAGATACGACCTAGAGGATATACTTTGGAAAGAGAGAAACAACTACGCGTAAAGCTCCTAAACAGAGAAATCAAGGATGCACCCTTAAGGAAAAAGGGCATGTCGCTAGTATCTAGCCTTCTTGAGCTTTACTCCACCGTATCTTAACCAATTTATCTTCACGATTGTGAAGTTCCTAATCTCCATTTCCAAAATAAACAGATGTCAATCACGGCGCCAAGTATATGTACTAAGATGATTAGAGGCCTCCCTCTTAGCTTATCCATCACGCCATAACTATGACAGTCAAAAGATCACTCCGTACTTTTTAGAGTACCTACCACAACTATTCATCTTTCACGCAAA
This sequence comes from Allium sativum, assembly GCA_030737875.1. Taxonomy (NCBI): domain Eukaryota; kingdom Viridiplantae; phylum Streptophyta; class Magnoliopsida; order Asparagales; family Amaryllidaceae; genus Allium; species Allium sativum. The sequence goes on along the minus strand of CM060921.1, from coordinate 40,024,674 downwards.
CCATCCAAACCGAACTCGACATTCCTCAAGTACAAGCCCCAAAGGCCTAAACCAATATCAGACAAGCATCCAAGGAATATCTTCTCCGAATTTAGACGATCTACGTGAGATGATATAAGCAAACTCGATAGCTATCCTCAAATCCCTACTAACCAAAAACTGGTCGGACCACCAATTGGATTTGAGACTCTAGTGGGATCTTTCTACTATACACGTACTATGGTGCAGAGACTCAACTATTGAAGTGGGTATGAACAATTAAGAAGCGCTGGAACCTAAGGAAATAGTACGAACAGAAAACTAGACTCTTCCAACCGGACCACCTTTCTCCTAGGTGCGCTTGGTGGCGAAAGCATGTACTTGTCCTTCTGAAAATCTCGTCCTCGTTCTTGCCCTTGTCCTTAAGTATATGTCCTATCATACCATAGTAAAGATACTTGCTCTTGTCTTAGGTTTTATAATCCCTTCCTCCTTCGTGAGCCAAGTCTACATCCATAATTTCCTCATCCTTGGGTCGTTCTCCTTTGCCAAACTTCCGCGTGTAACCATGTTGGCAAATCTCTTGAAAGTTGCCTCTATCGCACGGAAAAACCCGATAAACTTGAAAGAAGACTTGCCGTAAGTAAAACAACTACGGCTATAGATGGAAGTCGGGCACTACTTTGCCCTTCGATGAGGTTACCTCCCAAAAAGCCAGGAGCCCCAGAGAGTCAAGAAAGAAGGAGACAAGAATTCAAATAGAGGAAGAGAAGACAATGCGTATGGCTTTGGGGAATATGCCTTTAAAACAAATCCTTTCTTGTAAAAATGCTTCTTTAAAAACCTTTTGAAAATAATTTTTCAAATCTTTTATCTGATCCGGTAACCTTCAGCTCTGATACCACGTGTAACACCCCACGTCCGTTAGTGTCACTCACAAAGGGAATGCACTAAGTTCTGTGGAGCATTTTGGGTAAAAGAAGCAGATAAATTACAAGACAGACAAATTATTAAACAGTGGAAAATAGAACTTTTCTTTATTGATAATTTAGTCTGTACAAGATTCTTTTACAATATCAGAGTATCATCTGTCTTTATAAAATAAAGAAGCATGAAAATACATTTATATATTCCCCAATGTAGCAAGAGCCAGCCATAGCATCTGGAAGAGAATCCAAAGACAACTTCGTCAAATCTTCAAGCTGGGAAAGAGCAACGGTCCAGTCTAATCCTGAGTTATACTATTCCCTCCACAACTACCTGGGGGGGGAACGGAAGAAAAGAAGACGAAAGAAAAACAGAGTCAGACATAAAGCCTGAGTAAGTTCAGTAACTTCTAGCATGTGAACATGGAAAAACAAAACGACATGAATTAACTGAATACAAGACTACACCATGACGATAAGGTGAACAAGATTAGACAAGGTAGTCACAAGATATGCTAAGATGACTGGATACGCTCTAATACTTTCGCAGCTTCGCTATTTCCTTGTTATACTGGTTTCTATATCTCTGCACCACCTAAATAGTGTTAAACTAGTAACGATAACGTGATCCCAACCCCTGTAGTTTCCATTGTCTTCAGGCATACATTTATTATTTATTACCTAGATCTAGTCTAGGGTTTTCTATCAAGTGCTTCTTAGATTTAACTATAGTTTTACGCGATCTGCTGAACGCTTTTCGAGTTCAGGGTTTATGCCACCTAGTCCAACTAGGGATTACGCTACCTGTCGAACAATGCCCCCAAGTCTAGGACACACTACCTAGAGTGGTATACGCTCCTAGGCTTCCCCACGCATGTATCACGAATCGTTATCGCTTGTCTAGATGCACATGTCCTGTAATGTGCGATCCGAGTCCTGTGACAGGGCAAATCAAGGAATACAGAACTCGGTCGGGAGCTTTCGGATATCTGCCGATGCAGATGCTAAGGTCTGTTTTTATTCCAGTGGCTATGGTCCCACTTGACCCCTCCCTCAACTAATGAAAGGCACACCTTGTAAAATGAGAACTATACGCCGGCCCCCGGTGCCCCACTATCCTATGGCCATCCGCAACCATAACTAGATAGCAAGTATATGGTCTTTTGGAGTTCTCCGCCTTTCCGCTTCACGTATCTCGATTGACTCCAGATGGATGGTAGACGACGAGTTGCTATCACAGGGCTACCGTCTTCTCGCCGAATCACGCTGGTCCATCCTAGTCTTTAGGTTGCCACATATATGTATTGCAACCAAGGCATACCCTCGGTTCTTCTAACGCAGACCTTAACCTCTGTGAGCCCAAGATGATCATCTGCAGCCTCACAGAGGGATACCAAGGGTACCCTCACGTCCCCTCGAAGCCTCGGGCTTCGTAACCCAATTCGTTGGAGCCTTCTTAAAACCAGATGGATGTCCGCTCCTTCGTGTTATACTAAGAATTACTACTTAGTTCTACTAACTAAGGTTTACCACTTAGTTTCCAAATTCCTTGTTTTCTTAACTAAGTTTTACTACTTAGTCCCTTTTTCAACTGAGGTTTACTATTTAGTTTTCTTTCTCGCCAGGTTGGGTTGGTTAAGTGTCTTTAGTCGACTGAAGCTATCTTAACCCTCTTCCCTTATCCTATTACACTGGTTAAGTGTTATCCCTGTATGCTTTTTACTTAACCCTATTCATTTATCATATTCTGATGGTTAAGCATTCAAGTTTACTTAACCCTATGGTCTAGTCCAGCTAACATATTAATTTGGCTAAGTGTATTATTTAACCCCAACCTTTAGTCTAATTAACATGTTAAATTGGCTAAGTGTATTAACTTTACTTAACCCCACCTTCTAGTCTAGTCAACATGTTAATTTAGCTAAGTATTCCCATGGACTTAACCCTCCCATTCTAGCTTTAACTGTGCTAAGTTGGTTAAGTGTTCCTTAACCTTCCCATTCTAGCTTTAATTAATAAATTAAAGCCGCAACCTCTCACATTAGACAGATATTGCTGCGGTTACTCGATGTGCCGGTCGGTTCCGGGCAGGTTTACACCGCAACTCAGTCTAACCTCGGGTTAGGCATATTCATGTTTTCTAAGTTCAAAGGGTTTTTGATTAATTTCCAAATCTGGTTTTGAAAACAACCATCCCGTCCTTCGGATCAGTTAGGGATAGCCAGGGAGGGCAGGAAACTTGTATTTTCCAAACCCAAGCCTAGACACTATCCTCTCTGTCACCCTAGAACCTTCTGGTCTATGTGTTATAAAAAGGGGTGTTATCAAAATACTTTTCTTTTGTTTATAAATTGTTAACAATTTATTTCAAAAGCCCATTTCCCCTTTTTAGACAAATTTGGCCTATATTTATTTGTCAAGCCTACTAGTATACTTATATTCTAGGCCCAAGTCCTAACCCAACATGCAGTTTAGGCCATTTCCTATTTCATTGCCGAAACTAGATTAAATATCCTAGTTTATAATTTATGGCCAAAATTTAACCAAGTTACATATTTTGTGGTAAATGAACAATTTAACATTTATGACGAATTCTATAAGTAAATTACTCCTAATTAACTGATTTCATTACTACTCTTTTAATGTACATTGTCACATTTATTATTATGGCCCATTCTCTCTTATTTATCATATTTATACTTTTTGGTATGCAAATTATACCAAGTTTAGCGTTGCTAACCATAATTTATTCTAAACATGACAATTACTCACAATTATGAATAAATTCAAAATTGTGCTAATATACTTATTCCAAATCAACCTTAATTAACCCAATCTTGGTTTAACATCATAATTCACAATTTATGGCAAAACTAGAATTATTTTTCTAGTTTACATTTTATGCCTAAAATTTAGCTTACTTACTAACGCTAAATTTAATATGTCAAAATCACATATTCCCTAATCCATGTCAAATTTCCCCGTTTTCGTTTTAATATGCATGTCATAATACATATTCCAAATTATGCCAATTTCCAAGTTTACAACTACGTTCATATTCATTTCCATGTTTTTCCCCAAATCGCATTCCCACCGTTCGAATAATCGTGATTCAACCTAGATTATAAATAAATCTAGATTCGTAGATAAAAAAAGGAATGAATCAAAATGACAAGAAGGAATAATTGGCATAAAAAGGTTTGGATAACAATGTAGGTTCAAGAATATGGGTAGACCTAACTAAATAGGTAAATTCCCACTGTCTTAAAACCAAAGAATGGGCAAAATAGGTTCAAGAACGTGGGTAGACCTAACTTAATTGGTAAATTCCCACTGTCTTAAAACCAAAGAAAAACCAAGGAACAGGTAGAATAAATAATTGGGTTTAGACCCAACTTCTCAATCACAAAACTAAAGCAATATTTTCCTAATCATAAATCATGGGTGTCAAAATCACAGTTGTCCTCATTATGTCATAAGTAATAGTTTATGTCAAAATCAAAGGTATAGGCCTAGTCAAGGAAATAATCCTTTAGTCACAGTCACAGTCATAGGAAATGTCCATAGTCATATGCGATGTTCATAGTCCAAAAGGGAAAATAATTCCCATAGTCATAAGTCATTGTCATAGGCAATGTTTATATGTCCCAAAATCAAAGGCTTATGTCATAGCCCAAAGGCATATGCTTTCAAAGGCCACAGTTCTATAGTCATAGTCACGGTTACAGTCTTATTTGTCCTCGAATCATAACAGTTCTTAATTCAGTCCAAGAGTATAAACACAGATTCGAAGAGAGAGAGAAAGATTTGGCATATTCCTTTATTCCTTTAATTTCATGTCACAAATAAAACAAAATATTCAGATCTAGAAATAACCAACTTACAGAAAATAGATCTAGAAAAGAAGGAAAGCATGGCTATGATTCGTGCGTCGTTGCTTGAAACTTGTTTGAGCTAGCCTTTGAATTCTTCACTTGAAACTTTGATTTGAATCCCTCCTTAAAAGTCTTTTAGCAGCATCTCCTCGTCTTGAATCATATTTTATTTTATTTATTTAAGAAAATTTAGAGGAGGGGAAGAAGCCATGAATCTTAGCAGCATAAGGATAGAAGAGAATTGGTGCAAAGAGAATGAAGACTAGGGCTGTTTATATAGCTGCTCAAGACCTTATCGTACACGCGGCGCTGAGTCAGCATTGAACCTAGTTAAGAAAATAGTCCAGGTACGTAGATGAATCTAGCCAAACCTTATCATACACGCAGTGCTGAGTCAGCATTGGGTCCCACAAGCTATTTTGGCGTAAAAGTTTGATTTTCAAACTTTTGAATTTCTGGAATTTATTTAACTGTTTTATTCACATGAAATATTCTTATATGTATACAATTCCTCTAACGACCATTTTACGCGTATATATATACGCACAACTTTCATTTTATTTTCAAAATTCAAATGATGTTGCCATATTTCATTGACTGTAGCCTTATCTTGAATTTTATCTTTCGTATACATATATTTTTGTATATATATATATATATATTTATATTTCTCATATGTATATATATATATATTTTCTTTATTTCCTTATACGTACGTTCTTATCCTTTTAAATTTTGAATTTGTATACGTACATATATTTGCATGTTTAGTTGGCCCTCTCTAAAACAATGATAAAAAATTATGCCGCCGCCGGGGTTCTAACCCCCGACCTCCATGCTACCAATCCAATGCCTTAACCAACTGAGCTACAGAGGCTTTTGGTAATAAGTCTTAGAACAATAATAATTATTGTTCTCTCCTTACCTCTTTTTTTCATGTTAGTTACAATACTTAAATTAAACAACTGCATGGATCTTTTTCTTTTAAAAATTAATTATACTTTAATTTGAGAAACTTAATGTCACAGAATTACGGGGTGTTACAATCTACTACCATACTAGTAATTAATTGTAGAGATTCAACCATAGAACTAGATATAAACGAGTGTGAAGCGCCAGAATCAAAAAGTGTTCTAACTGGATGGTTTGAAAGAGAAACTAAACTTTCTATGGAAATTTTTCTGCCTCTTTCAGGAGCACTGATCGTGAGAGCATGCACCTGCCCTCCAGAAGTTCCTGCTCATTGACCTTGTCACTGCGATCCCTGTTTCTTTGGGCACTGTTTTGAGAAGTGGTCGACCTCTCCGCAATTGAGGCAATTGATCTTCCTACTCTTACAGCCTTTGATCAAGTGACACTCCTTTCCACAATCGTGACATTTTCTCTTATCCTTGCCTTTAACATTCTTCCCTCCTTTCTTCTGCTGTTGTTGCTGCCCCTTCTTGGGCCACACCTTCTTATTTTGCGATGTCCCCTCAGCCTTTGCTTCCTTCTTTCCTCCCTTGTCCTCCTCATACATTAAGGCCATATCTACAAGCTTTTCAAAAGTGGCACCCATGGGAATATGGGACATGGATAATCCATGCAGAGGCTCATTCAGCCCTTTAGCAAACCGCAAAGCTGCTTTGTGCGGTGTATCCACCAACTCTAACCCGAACCTTGCCAGCTGGTTGAACTTGTTCACATACTCCTTCGTCGCCAAGTTTCCTTGTTTGAGTTCTAAGAACCTCTTCATTTGTATGCTTCTCTAAGCTTGGGAAAGAAATTTCATTTCGAACCTCTATCTAAAATCTTCCCAACTTTCCACCGGACGTCCAGCTTGGGTGACTTCCCACCAAAATGTGGCTTCGTCCTTTAATAGCCAAGCAACTAACTAAATCTTTCTTCGATCCTCTACTTCAAAGATTATGAACATGTCCTCGGTCTCTTTAAGCCAGTTCCTAGCTTCTACGAATGTTTCGTTCCCATGGAATGACTTCCCTCACATAGCACGGAAGTCTTTGTAGATCTTGGCGAAGTTATCTGCTCTTGGAGGGGGAGGAGGAGGAACGACTGGTGCAGTTGGAGGAGGAAGGTCTCTTTGACCTTCGGCAGGCGCCATGGCCTCCAAATACCTACGGAACCATCCGGGTATTGTGACTCCCTCTGGGAAATTAAGAATGTTTTGTTCCCTAGACATGCTGAAAAAGGAAAAAGGAAGAATTTAGATAAAGGACCGAAGGATACTACATATGGCTTCTTGGGGAATATTTTCAAAATAGAATTTTCTTTTTGAAAATAATTTCACTTAAAACCTTTTTGAAAAATAAAATTTCAAAAATTTTCATCTAATCTGGTAACCTTCAGCTCTGATACCAAGTGTGACACCCCATGTCCGTTAATGTCACTCGCTAAGGGAATGCATTAATTTTCGTGAAGCGTTATAGGTAAACAGACACAAAATAATTACAAGACAAATATAAATAAGATAGCAGTGGAAATTTTAAATTTTTATTTCAAACATAAATCATAATGTCGTGGTCCATAATACCATAAGTCACAAAAACTATTACAACAAAATAACTTCTGTCTTGCATCATTAGAGTACATAAGAATATAAAAACATAATTCCCCAACTGAAAGAGTTAAGCCATAGTAGAGACAAGAACTTGAGCCATACTTCAGAAGTAGCTCCTAGCAAGATGATAGCTGAGTCCTGACTAAGCTGAAGTGTTTCCTCCCTGAGAACCTGGTGGAACAGAAGAAAGAAGGAGAAACAAAAGGGTCAGACATAAAGTCTGGCGAGTCTAGTTATTTTTATCCAGTAAATAAATAAAAGTAACATGATAGGCATATAAAGTGGATAAGAGAAATCACTACATAAATGACAGGTGTGATAAGGTAGACTGGGTAAGGTGTATACACTTCTCTAATGATTACTCTGCACTATTACTAGTATAACTAAAATGAGATGATCCCTTCCATTATAAGTTGGTAGACTTAGGGAATACGTCCGAGTGTACCCTAACCACTACCCTAATCGATCGGCTCCCTACTCTGTAGATATCATGTGCTGGCCCCACAGTAGGAGGTATCACTTCCTAAAGTGGAAACCCTTAAGATGTGCACAACCATATCTACTGGTGTCAGGGTTGTCTTATCCCCCTCTGCCCGGCTCATGCACGCACATGGCCCGGTCGGTTTGCGTCGCCCACACCGTGCGTCTCATTTGAATCTCTTATAATCAATCAGTAAGCGTGCCCCTTCTCCGCCTAGTACAGAGTTCTTTAATTGATACCTCCTCCAGGTTACTGACTGAAATAGGTCCTACACAATATGATACATGCTCTCCCCTTTGTCTTGTATCCCCACTAGGTTTTTCACTAACTATGTATACCCTTAGATGTCTTTAATTACATAGCCCTATGTCAATTATGATTATCCTAAAGGGTGTCTTTAACTACATAACTTTATTATATCTTCCATCGGTTATATATACCACTACGTGTCTCTAATTACATAACCTTATTGGGTTAAGTTCGTGGGCCTATGTGTAAATATTACCCACCCCCTCTAATTTACTGAACCCACCCACTACCCATCCAATTTTACTTAACTCTAACTTAAGTTCATAATCATACAATCCTTATGGATTAAATTAGGTTAAGTAGCCCAATTCTTTACCATGTCCATTTATGGTTTATAATGGGCTAGACCTCCCACATTAGGCCTATAACATGTGGATGCTGGATATGCCGGTCAGGTCCGGGCAGACTCATTCCACAGTTGGGCCTAACCTCGTGTCATAGCCCGATTCGTATTTACGTACTTAGACCTCCCACATTAGGTTCAATCTTAGTGGCTGTTGGATATGCCGGTCGGGTTCGGGCAGACTTCGACCACTAATGCAACCTAACCTCGTGTCATAAGTACAATTACACTTCCTAATTGTAATTACTAAACATTCCATTTTTAATTAATCAATCAATTAATTAATCCTTTCCCTTTATAAGTGTTAATGCCCACTTTATCCAATAATTTGAATTATATGTCCAAAAATGTTAATATTCAAATTATGTCAATTATTTACCCTTTTTCCCCATTCCCTAGCTCGTGTACTCATAAACAGGCGGCATGCCTAGGCTAGACAATAGCCTAGTCATAAACGATAATAGGGAAGATAATGGGAACAAAACTAAAGTGGTCATCTTGGTATAAACATAAACTAGCATGATAATAAGGTGAAGGGACATGTAATTAACATCATAACAAGGTGGACATAAAACTGATGAACTCGTGGCAATTAATACGATGTTAAAGCAAGCATAATGAGATCTAAGTTAAACATTTAGGTGTCCAACTATTTAGATCTAGCATAATTAAGGTGACATAGTAACATGTTTTGATCTAAAGATGGCTTCACATGTCAAGTTTACAACATATCTAGATTGATCACAATATGACAGGTTAAAGGGGATTTACATAAAGAACTAGATCTAGCTAATGTTACAACTATCCAGTTTAATAGATGTACATTCACCACAATATAGTTACAAGTCAAGATCCGTATAGGCAACATAATAGAATAACCATAATAGTATTATATCTAGGGAAATAGATCTATCAGGACATAGTATAGGATTTAACACTCTCACAGAATCATACTTTACAACATATCCAATTAACAGTCTTTCACAACTTACTTTTCTTTATCTAAACCTAAAAGAAACTAGAAATTCACAGCGTTCGGTTTATAGAATTGAGAAAGAACAGATCTTGATTTTTTGAATTTGATTTGCAAAGTATGTTGTTGTAGAAAACGGTTCCGTCTCAGTTCGTGTCCCGGCAACATATGGTCTCCTTGATTTTCAATGAAGAAAATAAGAGAATAGGACACATATATATAGCTTCCAGACCCCCTGAAACTGAGTGTCACGTCAGCCCTAGGGGTGTCGTCAGCTCTAGGGGTGTCGGCACCCCTGTGGGTGGGTCGACCCCTAGGTCGACACTCCTTAAGGGGGGTCGACCCCGGTGTCGACACCCCTCTAGGGGGGTCGACCACCTAGAGCGGGAATTCTGCCGCTATTTTTCAATTTTCGAATTTGAACCGTTCTGGATAAAATTCTGACTCATCTCTGACTCATATGTGTATACATAATATTTCTATGCGTATACAAACTTAAAACCCTCATAACTTCTTCATACATTGTCCGTTTTACGCAAACCAAATGTCTATCTTGACCAGAATTTCGAGACGAACGTAATGGTGCAGTCCATTTCCTCTAATTCTGAATATTAAATTAATTACTATTTAACTTATTCTTTTTAATGTTGTTAAAAAATTCAGGGTGTTACATTAGATATGAGAAGAGAACCCGAGCAAATGAAGGATTTCGAAGTCGATCAAGATGGTTGGCTTTATAAGAATGGACGGCTAGTTGTTCCAGAAAGGAAGTGTCATCACTCTAGATTGAAGATTCATCCTGGTGGTAATAAGATGTATTGAGATATGAAACAAGTTTACTACTTTGAAGGTATGAAAAGGGATATCAGGAAATTGATCTCGAAATGTATGAATAGTCAGTTGGTCAAAGTTAAGCCGACGAAGCCGAGCGGATTGTTATAGCCATTGCAAGTTCCTACGTGGTAATGGGAACAAGTATCTATGGATTTTATTCATGGGTTACCTGGGACAAGGACAGAGAATGATAGCATTTGGGTGGTCGTGGATCATTTGACTAAAAGCGCAAGGTTTATTCCTGTCAAATTAACTAATTTGTCATCGAAGTTGGCTGAATTATATCTTAAGTGGGTAGTTCGATTCCATGGGATTCCGAAGAGCATAGCTAGTGATCGAGATCCGTTGTTTACTAGTGGATTCTGGAAGAGATTGCAAGAGACATTAGGAACAAAGCTATGTATGAGTACAACTTATCATCCCTATGCAGATGGTCAGGTTGAAAGGGTTAATCAAGTATTGGAAGATCTTCTTAGAGCTCGTGTATTGGATTTTGGAGGATCGTGGTAAAACCATCTGCATTTAGTCGAGTTTGATTATAATAATAGTTATCATTCAAGTATTGGAATGGCAATATATGAGGCATTGCACGGAAGTCCGTGTAACTCTCCATCTTATTGGTTAGAAACTAGTGAGAAATTGGTACTTGGGCCTCAAATTATAAGAGGAACTATATATAGTATTGAAGTCATTCGACAACGAATGAAAGCATCCCAAGATCGTCAGAAAAGTTTTGGCGATAAGCGACGTAAGGATTTGGAATTCTCATTTGGCGATTTGATATTCGTTAAGATTTCGCTTTCGTTTTGGGAAGAAACAAAAATTAGCACCAAGGTTTGTTGGGCCGTTTCCGATTATCGAGCGCATTGGAAATCTCGCTTATAGAATGGATTTACCTGAAAAGATGGCGAGTGTGCATATTTTGTTTCATGTATCGTTTCTAGGAAGTTTGTGCACGATTCGAATGTTATAGTATCTCCTGATTAGCTTGAAGATTTTGAAGTCGAGCTTGAAGTTTCTATACCTCGTAAGTTTCTTTGCGTCGTGGATAATGACATGAAACAACTTAGGATGAAGATTGTTATGCTAGTCACGGTACAGTGGAGCGATAAGGGTGATGATTTCACGTGAGAAATGGAAGAGAGTATGAAGTCAACCCATCCAGAATTCTTTAAGTGGTATGTCCCTGTTGACCATCTTTTGGAAAAAGCTATCACAACTCAAGATAGAAAAATACTATTAGATATCTACCCAGTTCTATACCTCCAGGGTCGTCTTTCATCCTAGTTTGATTGTAGTTCGACCCAAATCGGCTTCATAGAAAGTAAAGGCTCTCTCCCTCAAAGTTGGCATTCTTCCAAAGTCAAAACCAAACCGATCGATCGGGTCATTAATCGATCGAGTTATTCCTAAAAGATCGGATCAAACCCGAAATACTGGATCATAATATCTGGCTAAGTTATACACTACCAAACGAAGTCCCACTCCCAAGGCTACAGAATCGGTCAGCTTTATCTCGCACCACTTTTCATGCACCAAGTCTCAAGCGCCACGTATGCCACAATTTTCGAGAAGAACTATTCATCAACAATAGACCTGATACCTCCACCTATAACTACTTTATAGGATCGAGTTACACGTAGCCGACCCCAAAAAAGATGCATGCCACGTTACATTCAAACTCGGCCCACCTTCTCGCCTATAAATGCACCAACTTCTGGAAATGGAAAGGCATCTTGAATTCACCATGAAAACGCTCCTATTCGGCATCCCAAAAATAGCATACCATATATTCTAGACTCAACACAAGGATTTTGTGTATAAACCACTTCTATTTCTACTCTCTTTCAATAAAAAACACAAGTACCATGTAATCTACAATATAATCAGAGATTATAAAGTGGACGTAGGCTTGGTATAAGCCGAACCGCTATAAAAATATTGTGTCTCCTGTGTTCATTTACTTTTTCTCACACTCTATGATTATGATCGTGTGTGGTTAACACACTTTAGGGGTTGATTATCATTAGACCAACTTTTGACGTCAACACTTGGCATGCCAGAAAGGGGAAGGATATATCCTATGACCTTCGGCAACTCTTAAAGTAGTAATGGCAAAGTGGAAGAAGGATGCAACACCTTCTCATGCTCAATCTCAACCTGCTGGTACAACAAACGCAACAGCAATGGGGGCAAGCCATGAAGCTTCCTCCATGAAGAACCATCCCAATACTTAACTAGGGACAAGATGGATGGAGTTCTAGTCGAACTCAAAGCTTAGATGGCTCATCATGGTGAACTCCTCACAAAGCAGTAGGAAATGATGAATGATTTCCTTGTTCGGATGGAAGGGAAACCGAACAAGCAAGCATCATTTCCTGCAAGAAATGAAGCTGGGGCAATAGCTAATCTACGATCTAATGAAATCCAAGCCCCGGATCGATCTACAATTCTTCCTGGCTCAACTTCACTTCCCGATCAACCAGGTCTAGTGTCATCACTTCCTGTAACCATCGAAGCTGGAGTAGCTGCAAATTCTCAGGTCGGCCAAAGCCCAGTTCCAGATCGGTCGACCATTTTGTCTCCAGTCCAGGGTTCAACTCAACTCCCTAGACGAACAGCTCTTGGATCAGTGCAACATCTAGGTCGACCAGAACATGGATCGGTGCAACTTCCTATCTGACTTAGTATCTTACCACAAACCCATCTTATGCAACCTCATCACAGCCTTCCCAACATGTCCATCAATGAAAGGCTGTGGGGAACGACCCTCTGTGTCACCAAGACCACTCTACCATACCAGTCCCCAATGTGATGGAGGGAAACAGTATGGTAAATCACTCTAATATCACCCTAGGAGGGGCAGTGCTGAACCCCAAACATATAACATTTTCCTAGGCCAGGCCAATCATACCGGCGCTGATATGGTTCGACCCAATACACATTTCCACCCAAGCGACTACAGTCAATCTCGAACCAACGCCTGAGGCTAGGGGCCACCTTCACCCATTATTCGTGGGCTGTACCCAACTGACCCTAAGAACTCCTAGCATGCTTCCACCCCGTACTGGGATTCTTACCGATGTCGACAGTGTAGAATTGGATTCATGGCAACAACTTCTTGAGGATGGAATTTAGATCGCAAGCATCATCAAATGCTTCACCAGAGGCACCTCTTTTGAACAGGACGTGGATAACATCCATCGTAGTCCTTTCACGTGGAAAATCAAAAACTCGTGCAACCCTCCAGACTTCAAGCTTCCGGTCTTGGAATCCTACAACGACAGGATAGATCCGACCATACATCTCATGCGATACATGCATCGCATAGAAGTACTTTCTGCATCGACCACTTTCATGGCCAAGTGCTTTACTCTATTTCGGCAGCTAGCACCCGAATTTGTCAACAACTGGAATATGTTGGTCACTCGCTTCATCGAGCAATTCAGAGTTCATATGTCTCAACCGAAGAGCATCATGTTCCTCACATCCATCAAGCAGCGGTCCAGCAAGACCTACGCTCCATCTTAGGAAGATTCAATGGGGTCGTAGCATCGATCAATCGACCCGAGCCATTGATGGTGCTTATGGTTGCCATAGCCGGTGTTCAGAATCGAACTGATTACAAGATCTCCTTGATTAGAGATCCCCCCCAAGGATATCGAAGATTTCTATGTCTAAGCAGATAGATTCCTCCGGCAAGAGGATGTTAACATCGAGATGGAAAATCTCAATGTGCTTGCTACAAAAAATCTAGGACCATCTAGAACCACTGGCCAGAACAAAGGAAAAGGGAAAGTCTTGGAAAAGAATGACAAGAATGTGCGGTTTCGGAGAGAACTCAGATATGATCAATATACTGAGCTTAATTCCTCATTGCTGGATATATACGTTGATGTCTGGGGATCCCTACTTTTTCCCAAGCCTCCCAGATATGGCAGGTCATGGTACTAATGCTGTAGGAACTTGCACGATCTCATTGAAGAATAGGTTAGATGTGGAGAGCTGCCCAAATATGTTAAGAAATTCGCATCATCCGTATCGCCCCAGCTACCCTCACAAGCTCCTCGGATCGATTCCCGAACTCCTCGGAAAGGGAAGGATCCCAAGCCTAACAATCACGACATCATCATCAATTGATCTAGATTATATCACTGTGCATACATCCCATTTCTTAGGTAGGTTATAAGAAATGTATTTATTTAATTTTTAAAATAAGTGGCTATGTTGAAATACACATGTACAGGGTTAGGATTTAATACAAAGGCGTGCTCTGGATTCGACTATAGTCCTCCTAAGACTTGTTTCGGTTTTTGTAATAATCATTAGCAATAATAAGATTTATTTTTCAAACGTGGATTTTGTATAAAAAAATACTTTGCGGGGATGTGGCAAAATCTTCGATCCAAAACCAAGCATGGTTTATGGTCATCCTTAAGGTATTGATGATACTTAGAAATACGATTCATTCATCAGGATGTGATGAATTTTCTCTCAAACCGAGCATAATTTATGCTCACCCCTAAGGTATGGTTGATACCTCTCCTAAAAATCTACTTGTTAGGATATGGCAAACTTATCTCTTTCCGAATATGGGTATGGCTTATACTCAATCTCGTTGAATCACACCCGGAGCATGGTTGATGTTCGACTTGTAATTCGGGTACAGTTTATACTCGACCTTTAGGTATTGCTTATACCAAGCAAACCCAACTTGGCTCCTTTGAGTATGGTTTATACTCGACCTATGAGTATGGTTTATGCTCATCCCTCTACTAAGGGAATGGTTTGTAAACCTCTCTAAATCATTGAATTTTTTTGTTATCCCACTCTAAAAATCTGGGTATGGTTTATACCCTTCCTTGATTCATCCGGTATGGTTTATACCTTTGCGTATGGTTTATGCCCTTCTTTGGATTCCCAGGTATGGCTTATACTTGATGACTTGAACTACGTTGTCGGGATTTGGCAAAGAAGCATAATCACAATATGAGTATGGTTACTACTTCCACCAAACACCCAAGAATGGCTTGTGCTTGATAGTAACGAACGACATCATCAGGATTTGGCATGTCTACCTTAAACTGTTACAGGAACTACTTTACTTGGCAAGGCCCCGGTACTACTGCTCTTCTCTAAAATCGACTTGATCGTTTTCTGACGTTCTTGGAGACTTGACCTTAATACGATCATTGGTGATTGTTGGTTTTCCGGCCTTAATATGATCCCCAGTGATTGTCGGGTATAATCATTAGTGATCGTAGGCTTTCTGGCCTTCCTCATTATGTAGTTCGGCGTATCCATGGCTTCCCAGATCATAATACATTGGACTTCTGTTCAACATCTTCCTAAAAATCAAGAAGACATCTTTTCATACCAAAAAAAGATATGTTCTGGGGGGCAAAGTGTTGACCAGCTTTTTGGAAAAAGCCATTGCAACTCAAGATAGAAGATCTGTTAGATATCGACCCAACTCTATACCTCTAAGGTCGGCTTTCATCCTAGTTCGATCGTAGTTCGATCCGAATCGGCTTCACAGCAAGTAAAGGCTCTCTCCCTCAAAGTTGGCTTTCTTCTGAAGTCAAAATCAAATCGATCGACTGGGTCATCAATCGAGTTATTCCTGAAAGATCGGATCAAATCTGGAATACCGGATCAGAATATCTGGCCCAGTTATATGCTACCAAACGAAGTCCTACCACCAAGGTTAAAGAATCGGTCAGTTGTATCTCGTACTACTTTTCATGCACCAAGTCTTAAGCTCCATGCATGCCACAATTTACGAGAAAAATTAATCATCAGCAGTAGACTGGGTCCCTCGATCTACAATCACTTTATAGGATTCAATTACACGTGACTGATCCTGAAAAAACGTTGCATTCAAACTCGACCCACCTTCTCGCCTATAAATACACCAACTTCCGAAAATGGAAAGGCGTCTTGAATCCACCACGAAAAAGCTCATATTCAGCATCCTAAAAATAGCATGTCGTACACTGCAGACTCAACACAATGATTTTGATTATAAACCACTTCTGCTTCTACTCCTTTTCAATCAAAAACAATTGTAACTTGTAATCGACGGTATGAACATAGATTATAAAATGGGCGTAAGCTTGGATTAAGTCGAACCACTATAAAAATATTGTATCTTTTGTGTTCATTTACTTTTTCTTGCACTTTATGATTATAATCGTGTGTAGTTAACACATTTTAGGGGTTGATTGTCATTAGACCAACTTTTGACGTCAACAGTCCTAGATATCGTATCTTACTTGTGCCACTGTGTCTTGTGCTCTTAGAAGTTCAGCATGCTAGGATAGGATTTTGGACATGGAATGTTAGATGCTAGATTGCATGGTAGATTGGCCGCTCGTGGATGGTAGACATGCGGAATATCTTGTTTGCTCGTGTTTGCGTGTTTGCTTAGGATTTCGAGGGCTAAATTCCTGAAGGGGGAAATGTAATGACCGGTATTTTACGTATCGACCGATCCTAAAATAATTATATTTTATTCCTTAGTGGTAGGATCATTTTCAGATTTTAGTATGTCGTTCATGGTGATGTGAGACATGTCGACGATTTTGAACAAACTTAATTATGGCTATTTTGCCCTTCCGTTTACTATTTAGGATATAACATTTGATAGGGATCAAATCATGTGTTGAAATATGTCTCATTAAATCGGGATGGTGGTTTACGATTCCATAGAGCGGTCACATAAAGGATTTGGTTCAGCGGTTTTGGAGGAATCACTGTTTTAAGATTTAGCATGTATTTGGCAGATTGGTCAGCAGCTAATGGATCGATCAGCCAAGCCCATTAGACCTATGACTTGCATATGTAAATAGGGTGCTTATGGAGAGGACTGGGGTTACTCTCTACATTCTAAACTTTGGCTTGGGCGTCTGTGATTCTCTGATTCGGCTTAAAGCCCTATTTTTCCATTCTTTTCATACAAATTCATCATAGATTGCATCTAGAAGATAGTTTACCATAAAGGAAGAGTAGATCATCATCAAAGAGAATTAGATCACATCAAGTTGCATTGAATTCAAGGGGTTTCAGCGTTGTCCAAATCTGATCTCATTAAATCTATATCAAATCTAGAAATTGGCGAGTGATAGATATCTCTCACATGGAAAAACTACAGATTGTATGTGTAAATTAGGATCATATTCAAATATTTCATGTTAAATCACCTTAGATCTGACCATATATGTTTAATTCAGAGCTAGAAACCCTAGGAAACCTAACTTGATCATATTACCCAAGATAATTGTTAGATTAATCATGTTTATTCTTATGTTTAGATCCAAATCATGCAAGATCTCATAATTGTGACATGTTTATATTTTAATTAGAATTTGTTCATGCTTGTATGTATTGATGATTTGCTGTTCTTTTTGATTAAATTGATAGCGTTGCTTGAGTTGTATGTTAAATTGTTTGTCGTAGAATCATAGGATTGAAGAACAGAGCAATCGTAGGTTCAGATGATCGTATTCAGATGAACCTTGACTGAGGCGCTCTGGAAGACGAGGGAGTGGGGCACAAAAAAATATTGTGCCAAGATTGTAACACCCCACACCCGCTACGGTCACTCACTATGGGAATGCCATACCATCGGTGGAGTATTTTAAGTGAATATAGAACAGAAAAATTACAATAAGACAGATATAAGTAATACTTGATAATTTAAAACATCATTTCATTGCAGCGGAAAGTAAAACATGTTTGGTTACACCTAAACCATAAACAAGAGTCAAGTACATAATATCCATCCTGATAAAACAAAAGTACATAATCCCACTACATAACTTAATAGCCATAATAGAAAAGATAAACTGAGCTTTACATCCACGGTCCAAGCTCCAAAAGATAGATAAAGCAGTCTGATCAAAGCCCACTAGTGCTAGGCCCACTCTGAAAACCTGAGGGTTGGGAATAAAGATAAAAAAACAACGGGGTCAGACATAAGTCTGAGCGAGTCCTATAACCTTAACAATACAATCATTAAAGTAATTAGGGTATGATATAAACAAGGTACGGTACCTCTGGGGATAATGACTACACTAAGTAGCCAACTAAACACAGGATGTACTAAGATAACCGAAAAGACGCATTTACCCACCCAAGGATAATTACTACACTGCACCACCCCAGATCTACCCACCCAAGGGTAATTCCTACACTGCACCACACCAGTTCTACCCACCCAAGGGTAATTCCTACTTAAGGTTGATCCCACTAAGTGTACTTAGTAATTTTTAATAGTAGTTTCATGTACCCCTAGCTGACTACATAGGTGCCGTCTGCCCCTATCTCCACTAGGTGTACCCACTACTCCCCAAGCGATCGGCTCCCTAACGTAGATACCCGTGCTGGCCCCACAGTGGGGTGTATCATTCCCCAAAGTGGCAACCTGATAATATCAACAGTGCACGGCTTATACCTACACGATGCAACAACGTCTTACTTACTAGCCCGGGTCCACACACGCATATGAAACCCGTTGGACTTGCGTTGCCACCGCTAACCCGTTTTGGCCTCTTACAGTCAAGCCCAATATGCGTGTCCCGTCCTCGACTTGGGTCGAGCCCACAAAGATACGTTTGGGATATTGGTTGAAATGGGCCCCCCACAAGCTACCCACCTAAGCTTGTCATTTCTAGTGAATCCCAGTTAACCCTTTAACCATGTCCACTTACATGTTATAAATTTTGGTTAAGTCTTTTAATCATATTTTAATTGCCACTCAAGGCACCCACTAGATTTCCACATGCCACCCAAGGCACTTACTTGATTCCCACATGCCACCCAAGGCACTTACTTAACCCTTTAATCATGTTTAATTACATGTTCCACTTTGGTTAAGTATTCTAATCGTATTTTCTATTGCCACCCAAGGCAACCCACTAGTTTCCTCATGCCACCCAAGGCACCCCCACTAGTTACTACATGCCACCCAAGGCACCCACTTAACCCCTCATGCCCCGCTACAAGCTAATTTGGTTAAGTGTTTCTTAATTAATTAAGATCGTAACCTTTGTAAAGACCTCTCACATTAGACTGTCTTTTATGGCAGCTGGATACGCCGGTTGGTTCCGGGCAGCCTTACACCATAACAGAGTCTAACCTCGTGTCTTTACACTTGTCACGTATTTAGTTTATGACAAAGACTTCTCACATTGGGCCAATCATTTGTAGCAGCTGGATTTGCCGGTTGGTTCCGGGCAGTCTTATGCTACAAAAGGGTCCAACCTCATGTCTTAGTCGATTAATTACACCTAATTAATCACCCCCATAATTTTTATTAATTATCCCTAATTAATTACCAATTTCAAGAATATGGGTAGACCTAACTCAATAGGTAAATTCCCAATTCCATAATATGGGTAGACCTAACTTAATAGGTAAATTCCCAATTCCATAATATGGGTAGACCTAACTTAATAGGTAAATTCCCAATTATGTCCATTCACTTTATGTTATGCTTAAACATACCCATTTCACACCATTTTATTAACATGCATATTAACCCCATCGTTCCCCACGTAATTCGTTCTCATAACATGACATAATAAAGGGAAGATTCATCACAAATGCCATGGGTTTAACCAATCATACCATATAACTTTATCATGGGTTTAAAAGGTGTCAACTTGCATATATGAGCATACATTAAACCCAACTAGCATTTAACCCAAACTTGCATGAAGCACATATGTCACAAAGGGGGTAACTTGCATATGATTCTTATGTCATACAAAGGTGTGAACTTGCATAGCATGTCACATGTTAACTTGCATATACCCAAACACATAACTTGCATAACATGTTACATATGAACTTGCATATAATCATGCACATAACTTGCATATAACCAAAAACATAACTTGCATAACATGTTACATATGGACTTGCATATAATCATGCACATAACTTGCATAACATGTTACATATGAACTTGCATATAATCATGCACATAACTTGCATTTAACCAAACACATAACTTGCATAACATGTTACATATGGACTTGCATATAATCATGCACATAACTTGCATAACATGTTACATATGAACTTGCATATAATCATGCACATAACTTGCATATAACCAAACAAATTACTTGCATAACATGTTACATATGGACTTGCACATAACTTGCATAACATGTTACATATGAACTTGCATATAATCATGCACATAACTTGCATTACATGTTACATATGAACTTGCATATAATCTCACATATAGCTTGCATAACATGTTACATATGAATCAATGTTCATCATAGTGTTTTGCATAATGAGCATCATAAAACATAGCATTAAACTTGCATAACATATAGCATAAAACTCGCAAAACACACAACATACACTATACTAAACTTGCATAAACACATTGATCCACAAACATAGCCATATCTTATCATATCTATCATAATCAATTTAACAATTGATTATTAAGGCTATAGAAACTCACCACTAAACTCCAATAAGCAAACCCTTGCCAAAAATCACCCAAAAACTCTAGCCTTGAAAATAAAGCTTGCAACTTGATGATGAATGCAAGCTAATGATCACTCATACAACTTAAAAATGCTTGTATGAACATGAAAGCCTTCATAGAAATAGTTTCTAAAGAGGATGGAGGCTAGGGTTTTGAGTGGAGGCCATGATCATAGAAAATTTTGGCATAGTTTAGTTAGAGGATAGGATTACGATCATTTAGGGCTAGCTTAGGGTCTTATTTATAGGATTAGGATGTGTTTTAGACCCTTAGATTAACCCTAGGTTAGTTTAGGTCCGTCAGATTTCGTCCCAAGCCCTCCAATCCAGCCCAAAACTCAACCAGGTGCACCCAGGCCAGAATCAGCCGACAGGGCAAGTCGACAGCCCTGTCGACTGCCAAGTCGACAGGCATGTCGACAGGCAAGTCGACAGCCCTGTCGACAGCCAAGTCGACTTGGCTGGGCGGGAGTTTTCCCGCCTGTCCCCCATTTCTGCATGTTTCGAAATTCAAATTTCCTGAAAACTTCTTTGGGCCTTAACCGGGTCATACGGACTCCGATTTACAAAATTTCGGACTCTATTTCGCGTATTTTTCCGAGACGAACACAATGACGTAACCCGTTTCCCCTGATTCTCACATCTGAGATTATTAATTCTGTAATTAGTGAATATCAGTGTTAACTGAAATTCGGGGTGTTACAAAGATGCAGTGCATTGGTTGGCACCAACCAAAGATGGGTCAAAACCGACCTATGGGGATAGGCCGTATGGCTCTGATTTCGATGGTGTGGCATCATGATGAACTAACAAAGCTATTGGTGAATTTTCATGTCATTCGGAGTTTGTTTGGATTAAATCGAAGGATGATTTCTCGAGATATGGATAAACCGACACAAGTCGCTACAGGAAGGTCAAAATGCTTGGAAATTGGACCGGAGGGATATACTCGAGGCGATGATCGATGGTGGCTGACTACATAGCAAAATTTTGTTAAGTAAATGGGTCTGCACCGACCCTTAAGGAGGATGAATGCATAGCCATGGTTTTAAGGGAATGATTGTAATGGTTCTCCAAGGTTGCTGGTGAAGTTTGGTTGGTAATGGGCTTCATATGGATGGTGTGTAACTCAAATACAGATGGTGCTACGATTGTGAATTCGTGATGGAGTGGTTGGAGCCGGATCGATGTGAAACTGGTCGTGATTCGATATACAATGCAATAGGATGTTGGATTGACAGAATGTGAGTCAATCATGGATGATAATGAAACGACTCGAGAAATGGATTGAGTCTCCAAAGTGAAAAGCTTGACAGATTTGATGTGGCAATGAATCGTTGGTTATAAAGTGTTCTAGCAGACTTAAAGCAGGGGTATCGTGGGGACGCCTATTAGGATCACATTTGAGAGATCGCATACTCTGGGCAGTCATGATGGGCTTAGTTGTCGAGAATGGAAAAGACAAACATACGAGTCACGATGGCGTATCGTAGTTTGGCTAGAACCGGGGTTTTCCATTAGCCCTTTTGATCATTGAAAAGCAAATTCGATAATCAATGGATTCACGGCTATAGTCGATGATAGCTAGGATATTGGATGATATGGATGCTATGGTTGATTATGTGCTTTGTTCTCTATTTCCTCTGGTTAGGTTATCACCGTATTTTGTCGAAGAGGAGCGAGAATGAGGTTGTCCATTCCTATTTCTTATGTGACATGTGATGGATGAATTTTGTGTGTTAACTTGATGATTGCTGGGCAGATCAGACAGTTGATCCGCCTATACTTATATTATCATGTGTAACTGTTGTTGGCTATTTTATTGCTCACTAAGATTGTTGTCTGACTCAAGGTGTTATGTTTCCTTATTATTATCTTGGGTTGTTCATCAATTTGATGGTGGGCAGACTACGTAGCAGGTAGCAGGTTTGGTGTCGGCGTTGTTGTGCGGTGACGAGCAAAAGGCTGACGTATTATTACTACTTACTATTTAGATATTTCTTTCCTATTTCCGCTGCATGTTGATGTTACTAAAACTATGAGGGATGTAGTGAGGCATAATGTATCCAGAGATTCTTGTATCGAGGAGTATTGTACCCAAGATTCTATGGCTTTATGGAAATTTGATTCTCCGTTCAGTTATGCTTTATTACTACATCATGTTGTATATATTTTGTTATTGTATATTATCCATGCACTGTAAGTTAAATGAAAGGTTTGGTTTTCGAGTTATTCTACCCTAATTAACGATCAACCCTTATCGGTCTGACACGTCATACTGCGCACCATTCCTTAGTTCGGTGCAGGAGGTACGGAGCGGTCGTCACGCTGGTTGTGGGTGTTTTGAGAAGAATCATTGTTTCCTTGATTAGCCATGATGACACAATTCAAGAACTGAATCAAGAATCAAATAGATGAAAACTGAGAGGAACAGATCTCTACAACAACCAAGGTGATGATGGAATTCAGGGAACACCACCTTCAGGTATGACTCAGGGAGAATACACGCACTTTGGTATGTACTATGGTCACAAGCAACCAGAGTCGAGTCTGGATGATGAGATTTCTCTGACAGACTCTTCTCTAGGATGGCTTTTGATCAAATGATGTGAAAGTTGATCGTTTGATCAAGAACCAGTCCACGATTCCCAACGATGAAGACTCTCTGATGGGATGATACCAATTACCAAAGCTCTGATAACATATTGAGAATTGATGTGCAACAGAGAAAGTAATTTGCAAGAGAGTGAAGAAATTGAATTGATGTAAGAATGTAATAATTCCGTTTATTATTGCAAGAGACTAAAGAAATTGAATTGATGTAAGAATGTAATAATTCTGTTTATCATTGCAAGAGACTTAATGTCCCTGTTGTTAGCTGAAAGGCAGGAATGTGTATACAATGTACTAATGGGCTAAGGTAAGTATCTGGCCCATAAGTAGTAAGAATAGCAGAAAGCTATTAACCCGAACCGCTATGTCTAAGATGTCCAGGCCGGACCCAGGTCAAACTGCAGTTAACCGCTGACCGTAGGCCTAAACGGTCTAGAGATGAAACGAACCGTATCAAACAGCGAACCGTTGAAAACCCATATATCTGGAAGGGAAACTGCTACAGAGCCCGAAAATTAGGATGCGGAAATTTGCGGAATTCGCGCAATTCACGTGGAGCGTGAGACTCATCGGGAAAGAAGAAGCAGCAGCCACACGATTGGATTTTCGCACATAACGACACAAAATGTTTCGGGTCTTTTAGCATTTTCAATCCGGAAGTTGGACCACTCAAAACGTTAAATGTTTATATTTAATATTCTCAGACAAATTACAAATGAGATATAATTTTATAATGCGTCCAAGAGCTGTCGATCCCATTTTGAAAATGTTGGTTGGCTGTGCAGATTTATATACCTGATAATATTGAGTAGTGGGTATTTTTACGCAATGTGGGATATATTGCATTCTACAATTTTTGTTTCTACAGCAAGCAACAAAACTTCACTCCATCAAGTTTTAATCAAGTATATACCTACGGTAATATTGTTACATATTATGGTTATTCTATATACTGTACAGTTGGCAACTGTTGATTAGGCATATAGTTTAATATGTTAACCTATACAGTATGTCTTACATACTATAATGTTCACGTAAGAAGATAATATGCCTATTAACTAAAATGTAAATTTAGTAATTATGCTGTAGTTTACACAGTAATAGATTATTGCACATATTCTGCTCAAGTGATCTTGTTATTTGGTAACATTTTTGTGTATGTGTTGATCCTTTATTTTTCAATTTTTATCAAAAAGTAACATGTACGGTTCTAACGGGCCGACCGATCGGATCCTGAAAACCTTAAATCTTGGAACATCATGGTTCGATTGGCGGTCCGATCATGATAACATTGCTTTGTATAGTAACATTCTTTCTGAAAACAATTTTGTGGTCACGTCTTCATTTGTAATTTGCCCTTCTTTTGATGGCTTATATAATTGGTTGGCATAAGAATTTCAGGTTTTCCATAAATCCTATCATGGTATGGTCATTGAAACTAACTTGACGGTTCGTACTGCATGCACACTGACTCGTAAGAGTGATACCTATCTTAGTTGATTTTCTATGCTCAAATAAAGCATAGACTGGCCCATAGAAATAATAACAACAAAGAAAGTTTGAATTATATTTTGTTCCTTTGTTTGAATTATTGCCCTGTGCTTTACCAAAACTACAAGCGCATCAAGAATCTTAAGAGAGGAGCATCTCATTACAATCCATGCAGATGAGTGCCAAAACAAAGAAAAGACCGTGAAGAAACATCATACAAAATCACACTCTCTATTCAAAAACATCATCAAACCCCAAACCCATGAAATTATTCTCCTTCCAATTCCCTGTCCATTTCGCAACATCTCCACGACAAAAGAACAAAACCAACACATCAAAACACAGGTTTGATTACAATGACATGGATATAAGTGCTTGAATTAAACCCAAAGGGCTGCTAACATTGTTCTTCTTGGGATCACTTCACCAAAAATATTGTGTAGTGCACGTTCCCTTTGTTTTCAATTCAGATTGTTTAGATCAATGTCGGTGTCTTAATGTGTGCATGGTTTGCCTTTTTCTCCTGTTTTTTTTACATGTTAAAATGTATCATGCACAACAAGACAGTTGAGTTGAACAATTACACACGCATGTGATGAAAACTTCTGAGTGTGCACTTTCTTCTGTTTCCTGGGATTAGAGTCTGATTATGATTCGTTTTAGTATGCTGGAAACTATTGCATGTCTTTTTATTTTTGGACTCGATCGAAATGCTTTTGAATTCTGTTTATGGAGACGGCTGGTTAGCGCTTAAGCACATGAGATGGCGTATAGAAACACAGAATTAAACCAATAAGCACATGTGATAATGCGAGATATGTTGTTGTATTCTCTGTTAAGGCACGTTTGTTGTTTTCTGTTAAGATATTGTTGTTCTTGTTAATCTTCAGTTAGGGTTCATAATTTGTCAAATAAGTTCTTTAGGATTCATGCATTAATGACCAGCTGCCATTAAATCTGCACGCATATCAATATCCTCAACCAGACAATGAAATATATAAGTTACAACCTAAGCACGGTTTGACTTATTTTTTTAATTTTTTGGTTTTCACCTATACATATATATATATATATGACAATAACACACAGTATATCACAAAAAGACGGTTTTTGTTAGAGGTGGACTCTAAATATTTATACATAATTTATTTTATAAATTCCACGATGGGACTTGTCTAACAGATTCAGAAAACAAAGTTAAGTAACAAACAAATTTTTTATTTACTTTCCATAATCTGGGAAGAAATGAAAAGACGAGCATCCTTCCGTCACCCCTTCTATATTCCTCAACTCTTGTGCAGTCTCTCAGTTCTTCTTAATTTTTGTTATTGATATTTAAAACTCAAAATGCGAAGTACAAAATAGATCAAATACATACCATTTTAATAGGTCTGATTTTAGAATCATGGAATAAATTTGCTGACATGTATTTTGATCGAAACGTTTGTTAAATGATTCCATTTTATTTTGGAGGAGCGTTTATATTTACTCTCCACTCTATCAAAGATTCAAGTAGACTACTTCCTAGTAGTTTTGTGCTTCAACTGAAATCAAAGCTTTGAAACTTAGGCATTAATATTGTGATTTAAACATATC
The DNA here is from genome assembly GCA_030737875.1 of Allium sativum. Taxonomy (NCBI): domain Eukaryota; kingdom Viridiplantae; phylum Streptophyta; class Magnoliopsida; order Asparagales; family Amaryllidaceae; genus Allium; species Allium sativum. Next base: position 39,998,182 of record CM060921.1, on the reverse strand, counting down.
TTGATAAGTAGTCTATTACATACTACCGTATAAGTACTGAATTAAATAATAATAACAAGAAGAAGAAGAAGAAGAAGAAGAAGAAAAAGAAGGAGGAGGGTATAAGTAGCCAAGCTGATTATTATTGGAATAAACTCTGGAACCAAATTTTTACATCAGCTGGGTTGATTGGTGGATATCTGTTTGACATATACCGGTTTAAACAGTCTATTGTTTATGACACTATGACACTTTTTTTCAACTTGGAAATCATCTGGGTTTTGAGGTGTTTTTTCTTTGGAAAACGAAAGAAGAATCAGAAACGTGTTTGAAACGAAAGCAGGATTTTCTGTCATGAAATGAGCATTACAAAAGGAGTACGAAATTTAAATGAATATTTGTTACTACTGACTAACATATTTTAATTATTTTTTGTAACAAACCAGGTCTTTGGGATATTCGGACTCAACGGATAATAACGTATCTTGTAATTTTAAAATCAAAAAAAAAAAAAAAAAAAAAAAAAAAAAAAAACGAGTTTAAAAGCCTAACTCATATAAGCAATTGTGTGTGCTAGAATAAATTGAATCCATTTAGTATGATAAGAAAATATATTCCAATCCGTGATTGCTAAATAAATTTAAAATGATAATAATAAAGTTGGTGAAATTTTATAAATTGTGTTCGGATTTATTTAAATAAGTGTAATAATTAGTAATTATTACCTGACAACCTTTTTTGTTATTAAAATTGTAGGAAATGTTTTACAAACATTAAGTGAATTATTAAAAATGTTGAATAAGTGTATGAATGACTCCTATGTTGGGACCTTGGGCTCTCAATACATGCTTTGTTGTGAGGAGTGAGACCATGCTACATGAACACCACACGCTCGCGTGACCTACCGATCCGGCTTCGGCACACTTATATTTTTGGACCATAAAACTTTGCAGTTTTCGAACCGTTTTTTTATGAAAAAATATTTTTTGCACCGATAATTTTTTTCTGCAACGGTAAAAGTTTGTAACGGTAAAAGCATTGTCCCCCGAAATTTTAGCAGATCCAATTTTTTCTTCCAAACCCTAATTTTCGTTCTATATATGCTTTTTATCTTTAGACAGAAAAGATACCGAGTTCTGTTTTCTCTTCTAGCCTCCGCCATTAAATCTTTCTTCCAGAAAATTCGAGCAATATTACTTTTGAAAGTGCAAATCTGCACTGATTTGTTGTGCAAGCAAATCGTTTATCGTTTTTAGAGGCTGTTTTATCATAGAGGCAGCGGCGAAGGAACGAACAGGTTTACACCTTTGACTAGATCGCCGGATCGTCTTCAAGAAAGCGACCTAGCCCGCGACTCAGCCATTGTATTTCAACAAAAATGAATAACAAAAATATAAAATATTAATTTGGAATCAATAGTTAAATGTTGTATATTTTTAATATGAGCTTGAAAGTTATTCAAAATATTTAATTAAGTAATTTTTATAAAATAAGGTGTTTGGGCAAAAACAGTGTAACATGTTGTTACATAAATGTAAATAAATATAAGCGTGGGAAATAAAGTTTTGAAAACTTTATAATATTGGAATTTAAGGTGAAACAAGTATTCGTTAAGCTTTTATTGTGTTATATTACAATTATATATATATATATATATATGTGTGTGTGTGTGTGTGTGTGTGTGTGTGTGTGTGTGTGTGTGTGTGTGTGTGTACACTGTTATGTATGATGAATTTTTGAGTAAATTTGTGTTTTAAATTTTCTTGGTGAAAATAAAATGAGGAATCGATATTTATCTTCCAAAATAAATTTTAATATGATTGTACAAATCATTTATGTCAAAATAATGAGGTTTGTACAATTTCTAGAATAAAAATGTGTATTTTGTTCATATAATAACAAAACGTACAATTTGAATTAGGGGTGAGCATTATTAATTGGTTAAACCAAATAAACCAACCAAACCAATTTATTTTGGTCGGTTTGGTTTGGTTTTGAAATTAGATCGGTTTGTAATTGGTTCAGAAAAATATTTAATTTGGTTATCGGTTTAACCAAATTAACCGAACTTTTATTATACGTTCAAAATTAACAATATTGTAATAAATATTTTAGGTTATATTAGTTATCCAAGTAAATTCTAATCATGACATATGTGGAAAATTTGCTTTTAGAAAGCATAAGAATCATAAATAACAATACTCTATCCATATATTTATGATTTATTTCAAATTATAGCTAATATTACAAGCACAAGGTCTAAAACATTTTTAGTTCGGTTAAATCGGATAACCAACCGAACCAACCAAACTTAATTTGGTTGGTTTGGTTTGGTTTTCATTGTTATTGGTTTTAGTTTGGATTGACAATTTTCATCATCGGGTAAACCGAACCAACCAAATGCTCACCCCTAATTTGAATTGAAATTGTGAATTTTTGGTGCTAATATGTTAAAGATGTGTTGATCTTGTTAAATATTTTTTTTTTAAGAAGTTGTTAAATCTTTTAAAAGGCTTAAACAATGTTAAAATATAACGAATTTGTAAAATTGTGATAAGGGATGTTAAAATAATGTAAATTTGTTGCATGGCCAAGTTAGGAGAATTTTGCAACACTTAGTTGAAATGAGTTAATGTATCTTAAATCCAAAGCCCATAGAAATTTCTAGAAATAGGCTGAAGAAAGTATACGTACAATTCTTTTCTTCATGTTAATTCTTCTCTCTTATTCCTGAAGTCTTACCTAAGAAAAAAGAAAGAAGGTAATGGCTCCCTCAAATCCTAAATCCTAAGTCATTTTATAAATAAAATTATAAAAGAGTGTTGTTAATCTTCCTTCTACAACAATTAAGAATTAAAAGGGAAATCAATTTCAGGATTCGAGAAAAGGAGAAGTTAGTGTAAATTCCTACAAGCCTTGCAAGTCAACTCTCAGCCATTAGGAATGCTGAAGCTCCTTTTTTATGCCAAATCGAGCTAAAATCCTTGCAATCAAGGTGAGTTTGTAAAATTCACACTTTCTAGCTTAACTCTATATACTTGTTGATAAATTTTGATCTGATGTAGGTTTCCTGTGAAAAATCCGTATACTGTAAAAGTTTCTTACAAATTTTGAGTTACAGTAACAATATTGTTTGAGCCCATCTTTGAAAGAGAATTGCCCTCTATTTGTGCAATCTTTATTTGTGATTCTTGTTGTTGTTTTTACCTGAGTTATTACTTCATATTGTGCATTTTTGATCTGAAATAGTAGGAATATGATCCGACTATGTGCTCAAAATTTAGAGCAAACATGCAAGAATTACCTGGGCCTCCTGCGTGCCTTGTGTCGACACAGGGAGTTTCCTATGTCAACACAGCAGCCAAAGGAGATTGTACAAGCAATCTTCTGCCTTTGTGATATGTGCCTGAGCCCCATTCTTATGCATTTCTTAAGTGTTTCGATGGATTTTTGGTGTGAATTTATGAATATGGTTGATGAGGCTTGATCCTATACTAAGGAAAGGCAAAAGTATATATAAAAATTCGTAATTTGGATTATAAATTTCATGTTGAATTATAGTACTGATTACTTGTGAATTCGTGTATTCCTTTGTGACAGCATGCACGCTATATGACGATTTCGAAAAATGATTTTCATTACAAACATTATTATTAGCTTAAAGACTACAAGATTGTATAGGTTTTGGTTTGTAAACTAAAATCATCCCAAGCAATAGTAAAAATAACATTTTCTAAATAAAATGATTTTAAGTAATAATCAAATTGTTTTATAAAACCTATTTTCTTAAACAAATTACATTTTTGCATATAAAATCACACATTTTTGCATCCTTCGAGAAAACGAGGTTATGGTCTAAATGATGTAATTAATCGTGTGGTATGAGACACGTAGATTAATTATATTGGTTAATTCCTATCTCGACGATCGAAGATATTTGATGTTTTCTTCTGTGAAGTGGGGTAACTTATAATAAATCGAGTAATGAAAACGAATGGTATGAGACTTATTAATTTCAATATTCGGATTACTATTTGAGAGTTTATGATATATTGTTTGTTGTTTGTATGTGCCAGTACTCGCTTTGAGGGGGAGTTTTATACATGTATTTACTTGAACCCCGAAGGGCTGGGGGGTCGGCTCCTAACCAGATGTATAGTACTTGGCATAATCTTTGGGGGGGGCTCATTTGTGATGCACATGCAATAATTTCTGATATTTTAGATCCATTTTGTGATTCTGGTGTCTGTGATGCTTTGGATCCATCTTTGGCTATATTATGATGAATTTCATTATAGGATTACGACTAATTTGAGAATTTAAGTTTTATGACCACATTTATGGAATTAAACTTTTATGAGTTTATATTACAAATGAGAGAAAACACACTGAAGACTTACACCGAAGACTTTTATTTTCTCTCTACACGGATTGCCTACATGGCACTCTATCCATCGTCAGCTATATTCATCATCTACCATTCATTTTCTTTTCCGCATCAATTCTTGTAATCAATACATATTTAGCCCAAAGCCCAGCAACACTTTATATATAATCTGGGCTATGCATTACATTTGTACATAGAAAAGTTCAAATAATAAAGCTTTACATTATATTCTCTCATAACATTGTTCTGCACAATCTTTACTTGGTATCAGAGCATTTGCAGAGCCTAACAACATCAAATTCTTAAAAAAAAATTGGTGATAATATACCCATCAGCTAAATTTCATCATTTGGGTATATTTTCTCTCATCAATGATTGTTCACATCCTTTGAGGGATTAAATATAGTGTGATCATCGGTGCTATGCCTTAAATTCCTTGAATTTGGCTGCATCTCGATAATTCACACTATATTTGTTGAAATTATGCATCAATCACTAAGAATCCAATTCAAGAAAGTTTAAGAAATTCACCAGAAACTCAGTCAAAGCCTCGCCAGAGAGTTTCATCAGACATTTATATTAGTTCTTACATGCCTGCTCATCAAAACTCTCGGCTGCTTCATCCTGAGTCTCAGTAGTTCCTTCCTTTTGATCAGAAATGATATTCCATCTAGAATTTCTTGAGTTCTTGTTTTTCTTTACAACATGGTGGATACATCCACTTCATCTACATCAGCTATAGGAACCGATACTAGAACAAATCCAGGAAACCCACTAAATCCACCAAATGGACCTGTACATCAATTAGTTAAAACTGGTATAAGCCCTCAAAGTCAACTAATCACAATTCAACTACAAGAAGAAAAATACTTTCTATGGAAGCTGCAAGCTGAAACTGCTATACAGGGCTATGGTTTAGAAGGATTCATTCTTTGTACCACTCCTATTCCTGCCAAGTTCATTACTGATCAAGACAATAGAACAGTAGCTAATGAAGCATTTGTTCATTATCATAGACAAGATCGACTAATTATTTCTTGGCTCTTATCCTCAATAATTGAAGACTTGTTACCAACTGTTATTGGATGTTCATCTGCCAATGATATATGGACTACTATAGAGAAAGAATTCAATAACCAATCATCTGCCAAGGTCTTGCATTATAAAAGGCAGCTTCAAAATATAAGAATGGAAAATTTGAATATGAGAGAGTACATAGCTAAGGTAAAGAAGTTGTCTGATTTACTTAGAGCTACAGGTAACAAAGTGCCTAACGGGATCATGTTCTATACTTACTAAATGGATTAAATGAAGAATACAAGGCAGTTGTTGCGGTTATCACCACTCAAAGAATTGTTCCTCCTATTGATGAAGTTCATGCCATTTTACTAGCTCATGAATCAAGAATAAGCAGTAAAAGGATTCATGAAAATGATCTTAATGCAAATCTTGCTATAGGTGGCAAGAACAAAAATCAGAATACCAATAATAGATCTTAAACATCTTACTAGAGAGGTGGTGGCGCAAACAGAGAAAGAGGCAGATGGAACAATAATAACAGACCCAAGTGTCAGATATGCGAAAAGATTGGTCACACTGCCCTAAAGTGTTACTTCAGATATTCAAACAATAATCAGAATCAGAAAAATAGCAACAATCCTAATGCAAATGTTGCACAAATAAATCAAGAGACAAGCAGTCAAGATAAAGGAAATGATACTGCTAGAATAGATCACTTGCAAGATGACAGTTGGTACCCTGATTTTGGATCAATCAATCATCTCACAAATAATCTAGACAACCTGAACATTAGACACAAGGAATATCGAGGTAATAAATTTATTTCTATTGCTAATGGTAAACACATTCAAATCACTCACATTGGTGACACTTATATTAATGGCAGTAAACAATTGCATTTATGCAATCTTCTTAGAGTACCAAAAATCACCAAAAATTTGATTAGTGTATCCCAACTTGCTAAAGACAACAAAGTTTACTTTGAATTTTTTCTAAAGCATTGCTTAATCAGGGATATTCTAACTAGAAAAATCGTATTACAGGGTGACTTGGAAAATGGTATATACAAATTTAATTCTATTAAGTGTAAGAGTGATGTTAGCCAAGGAAAGTGCAATGCCACATGTAATTTGAATGTTAAAACTGATAGTAGTATGAATGTATTTGATTTTTGGCATTGCAAGCTTGGACATCCTCATGTTAAAATTGTTCAGACAATATTGAATGACAATCATATCAAATTTGACTCTATATCCTTACCTTGTATATGTGAATTCTGTCAAATGGGTAAGAATCATAGATTGCCATTCACTGATTCTGACACTACATACACTGAACCCCTACAGTTAATTGCTATAGATCTTTGGGGTCCATCACCAGTTTATTCTGACTACGGTTATAAGCACTATGTATCATTTGTTGATGCCTACACCGGATTTACTTGGATATATTTCTTAAAAACCAAGTCAGAAACTCATAATGTTGTTATAAATTACATTACTATGGCTGAAAAGCAACATGATCACAAAGTTAAGATTATTCAAACTGATGGTGGTAGTGAGTTTAAAAACTTATATAAATTCTTTCAGTAAAAAGGCATTATTCACAGAACCACCTGTCCATATACTTCACAACAAAATGGACTGGTGGAAAGGCAACACTGACACTTAGTTGAATCTGGATTGACATTGCTTGCACAAGCAAGTATGCCATTAAAATTCTGGCCAGAAGCCTTTAATACAGTTGTTTACCAGATTAGCAGGCAAACAACAAGTGTATAAAAGGATATATCACCATTTGAAAAATTATACAATATCAAACCAGATTATAAACAGCTTAAAATGTTTGGATGTCTATGTTTTCCATATCTAAGACCCCGTAATACTAATAAACTGATTTTCAGATCAAGATAGTGTACCTTTCTTCGGTATGCTACCAATCAAAAGGGATATAAATGCATTGATAATACTGGAAGGATATATGTCAGTAGACATGTTGTGTTTGATGAAAAAGTTTTTCCATATAGTACAAAAGATGTAAGCACTACAGGTAAAGTTAGAAATTCAAAAATTTCAATACCTGTTGTGCCTCATATCAATGAAAGCTTGCAGCAAATAGAGAACCATCAACAACTTGATGCTCAAATCTCACCAATCAATGATGATCATGAAAGCTTCGAACCACCCAGTGTGATTTCTCATTCACCTGTACAAGATCATAGTCAAGAAAGTGATGAGTTCAACAATCAAAAATTAACTCCTGAAAGATCTGAAAGCAATAATGACTCACCACTAACTCGATAACCAGTTCAAACTAGTCATCCAATGATTACAAGATCTAAAAGTTGTATCTTTAAACCCAAAATATTCACTGCTACATCCAGTACTAATGAACCCGAATCCTTTGATCAGGCAATCAAGAACAAACACTGGAAAGCAGCAATGGATGAAGAGTATAATGCCACCTGCTAACAAAAACGCCCACCTGCTAACAAAAACATAGTAGGTTGCAGGTGGACATACAAATTAAAAAAGAATCCAGATGGGTCAATAAACAAGTACAAGGCCAGGCTTGTAGCTAAGGGTTTCACACAAGAGTATAGGTTTGACTTTAATCATGTTGGATCTTGATTAACCCTAGAGGGGGGAGGGGTGAATAGGGTTTATTGAAAATTAAGCGAGATATAAAAAATATCAGATCACAGAATGCAGCAAAAATAAAAAGCAAAAAGGAAATAACACACAGAGATACCCAGCTTTGGCAAGACTCTCCCTACTGCTGCATTCCTAAAGTTTCTACTAGGTGATAGAATATATCCTGCTTACAAGACCATGTAAACTTGCGAACCCCTCACTCATATTCTAACCCTACGCTCAAAACACTAGACTGGTCTATATCCCCTAGACCAAATTTTCCCTAGTTTTACAGACGCTAGTAAAATGCCAGTTAACACCCTAACTAGATTCCCCTAGAATTTTACAGACTCTAGAAATTGCTTGGACGATTCAAAAGAAAAAAAATACAACAATAAAACAAAAACTCTAAAAACCTAGATTAATTAAAAATAAAGTATCCCCTTTACCACTTAAACACAAATGACCGGCCCACTTAAGAAAAAGGTTCCACCCTCCCTTCTTTAATACTCCCGATCACTTTCCTCTTTTGTCTGGAGAAAACAAATGGCGGAATCTAGAGTTTTCTTCATCCTCAAATCGATCGATTGATGATTGTTCTGGAAAGAAAAAGATGCTCAGATGATTGTTGCTCTTCGATTTTCGCTCGTGATCGATTTGGGATTTCTCTTGATCGAAACTCTAGTAAGTTAAAATTGATTTGAAACTTTTTTTTTTGCTCTCAAGTTGATTTTTGGTTTCGATCCATCTACCTGTGATGAAATGGTGATGCTAACATAGGATTGTATAATCCTTTAATTGTGCTCTGATTTCAATATATGGCTTGGCGTGATTGCGTTTGTTTTGTGTTGCCATGATTTCCTCTTTTGATTGCTCTGTAAATTGATTGCCTTGATTAGCTCGACTTTGAATGATAATGAATCTAGTCGATATCATGAACCCTTGTGAACTTGAAATATATGTTGTCTTGACTGAGTTGCGTGATTGATTTCTTGTGAGACCTTGGTTGCTGTAAAATTGGAAATGCAAATAGGCCAAACATAAATCTGTGATTCCATAATTGTCACTGAAATGATTATATTTGAATTTACCCCATTTTAAGCACTTATCAAAAAGGATTTTGTTTTCATGCCAAAAAGGAAATTCCTTTAATGCTTTGCCAAAACCAGAAACATTTTTTTCAAAAATATATTGACTACATTCTTTGCTGATTGATTGCTTTTCAAAAACTTCCTTGCATTCACTTCTGTTTTGTATGCATGTATGAATATTTGTGGAAACAAATTTCTAGCACTTAATCTATTGTCAAAAATCTCTTGAGCAATTTTTGGAAAAGTTTTAAACTATGCATTTTGTTAAAACACTTTAAAACCATGCTCGGCAAAAATGGAAGTAATTCTTTTTCAATATCATTCAAATGTATGTCTGCTTTTGTTTGATTGTATAAAGGCAACTGGCTCTCTTTTGAATGCACTGTTTTGTTTTGATGCACCATAGATTTTGCTGAGTTTTTGGAAACAATTAAATACTATTAATTGCCATGAGTCATTCCTTTGATTTGGTATGAATTTTTGCCAAAGAATATATGCCATTTATTATTTTCCATGCTGATTGAACCAGTTAAGTAAAAAAAAACTTTCCATTCCTCTTTGCATGTTGATTTCTTGGAATGCCATTAAACCATTTTTTTATCCAAAGATGATTTTGTGATGCCTTGACTTGAATGTAACTGCTTAGATTTGTGGCTGCAAGAAATTTAAACTGTCACGACTGTTCTATTTGCCATTTCTATGTATAACTGAAACTCCCATTAGTTTCTCCACTTCATGTAAACTTGTTGCATGATTGTTTGCCACCATTTGTTGCATGCTATATTATGGAAATTTAGAGAATTGTTTGTCCATTTTAACCTTTGCCAAATATGCTTGCTTGATTCTATGTTGAGCTCCACTGTTTGAGCTGAAATTCCTATGCTGTTGTACACGACAACTTGACTTGAACCATTGCTCCTCTTTTTTTTTTTTTTTTTTTTTTTTTTTTTTTTTTGAGCTGCTTGCATGTATACTCCCTTGTAATGTTGTGCACTTTCCACTTGAGTATTGACTTGGCTTTCATCACTATGCTTTGTGACCTTGCTGTTGTGTATGCACCGTTTGAATGCTACTTGACATTTGTGCTTGATCATGATCGTAACTAGCCTTAACCATGTTCACCTGTACATATGTGTATATATACACAACAGTGTGTGTATACGTATATCGTGCACGTGTAATTTATATTATATATATCAGAAGACTGCTGCATTGTGTTGTGGCTGTTCAGAATCAACTGGTTCTGATCAGCAAACCAGTGTAGTATGTTGAGGCTGATCAGTGCGTATATACATATCAGATCAAGTCATGAAAAATGATGAGAAACACACCAAAATTCTGAGGCAAATAAATTTTTAAAATAAAATTTATATTAGCTAGAATATGAAATTATTTCTGTTCAAGATTACTGTGTGTATTTCTGTATATGACAGGTATGAAGATTGGACTGACTGAAGGATGTTGTGAAGACAGAAGGCAAAGAACTGAAGACAGATTATTGTATAAATCAAAATGTCTGTATTGAGTGATGTGTCTGTGTCAATAAAAAAATGTCTGTATAACTGAGTGATTGTATGAGTGTTGTAGTGAGGAACTGTGTATGTAATGAGAGAAAAGTACTGATGTTTGTATTAAACAAATTTGACTGAAATAAAATATTATTTTTATTGTGTTCAAACAAATTCGTCTAACGTATTCAGTTTATATACAAGTACAATATCATGTGCAATATCCGTGAATGTGTACAAATAGTGGAGTCATATAATTTGTACTGTTTAAATGTTGAAATATAATATTTATATTTAAATAAAATACTATGTGAATATATGAAATTCTGTACAGTCATATTCTATTTAAATATAAATATATATATTCCTGTCTGTGATGTTATATAACAGTAGAATAACAAACACATTAAAAATAATATATACTTGTTTGTGATCATCAAACAAAAATCATATAATTGTGTATAGAACACCGTTATATACAATAATCTCCCCCTTTTGATGATGATAAACAAATAAAAAGATTTTGAATAACTCCCCCTATTTGAATGCTCCCCCTACAACTAAACTCCCCCTATAACTGTGCATGAGTGAAAAGAAAGAAAATTGAATGAATTTACAAAATTAAAATATTTATAAAATATTCACTCATAAATCAAAATCTCAACCCATTCTGCCCCTTTTGTTTTTTGAAGGAACATTCTCCCCCTTTTGTTATCATCAAAAAGATATAGAATTTAAAATATAGATGATAAATGACTAACAAATACAATATCAGCTTAAGAGGAAGAACAGTCATCATAAATCTCAATCAGTCAAACAAAAGCATAATAAACTAAGAACTGGTGGCATATTTCAGATTGTAGAGAATGATGGATTTATGATGATTTTTTTATAAAATGGAGAGAGTTACAAAAATATGATTTCCAATTATTTTCAAAAGAATTTTGTAAAATTTAGCACAAAAACAATGATGGATTTGCACTATAGTTAATAATTCATTTAAGTGACAAAATCGAATAATCTCGAAGCCCAATACCTATCAATCAACAAATCATAATACATCATAAAATATTAACACATTTCACAGATTATAAGATGGATTGATAGGCTATTTTTTTAAAAACATCAAGGAGAATTTCATATTAATTTCAATTTACTTATCATTTCCTTTTCTTTTATTTTTTATTTAAAAGCACACTGACCATGCATAACCAAAGCTTGGATTTTTAAATGAGGTCAGTCGCAGCTTAAATTATAAGTTGTCTCTTAACCATGCATGACCAAAGCTTGGATTTTTAAATGAGGTTGGAGACACACTTATGTATTAATTATATATTTATCGTTTTCATCTTCAAAATAGGAAAAACTCCTCGGTATATAAAACCAATATATGGATGATAGAGGATGGGATAGGTACAGAAATGGACTGTGAAATAAATTTCTAAATTAGTTATATTATGAAATATGATCAACTATACCGAGATCATTGAAAATTTTCAATTGTCACTAATTCTAAAACATAACGTAGTCCCATTTCTATCACAAATATTTCCACCGTTTATTCAAAAAGATTCTAAAACATATCAACTCTCCATATTATAATAAAATCATAATGGATGGCAGAAGGATGATAGATAATGAAGATGGTCGTGAAATAATTGCTAATTCAAAGACATTATAATAATTGTTCAACCATCATGAAAATTTAAATAAAATCTCCTCTTGTTGTGAAATATATTGCAGTCACAATTTATCACAATTTCAAAATCTAATAATAATTTTGATGAATTATAAATACAGTTCAATTTGGATATTGATTTCAATTTCTGAATGAATAATCAATAGATAATTTTAAAATTGAAAATCAATTATAAGAGGGATATGAAGGTCTATACAAGACATGAGGGATTAAGAAATATATACATGATGAGAATAAACAAATAAGCACTTCTAAACTGATATCACTTGATGTCTCTATTAATGAGGATTGTAACAAGACACTGGAGACAAATAAGGATATTCCAAACAGCAAAAACCAAACATTAAGCCCAAGCAGACAACTAACAAATCAGGCACAATAATTTCATCTATCAGAGCATGGTATATACTTGATACCAAAACAAGCAGTCACCAAAAAATATTTCCAAGAACAATATCTGAGTAGCACAAAAATCATTTTCGAAGCTGGCTTGTCAAGGAGATGTTTCAAAGATATTTCAGACAGTTAAAGAATGGTTCATGATCCAATATTAAATATATGGTTTATTTTAAATCATTTGAAGGGATATGAAAAGCTCGAGATTCAATGAATCAGCCTCACCAGATTACAATTTTCAGTTCCAAGATTTGTGTGAGATTCAATAAATCAATAATTTCAAATTATTTTAAATAAACAAATATTTAGATCAAATAACCATGAAATGACAATAAGTTTCATAACCTGTATTTCAAAAGAATTTTTCATAATTTTTTCTGACAAGCACAAGAGTAATTTACATCAAGATTGAGTAATAATTCATGATCCAAAAATAATGGTTTATTCGAAATCACTTGAATAAATGTAAGTCATGAGATACAGTGCATCAATCACACATAATTAATAATTTCAGATCTGAGAGATGTGTGAGATTCAAAATATCAAAAGTTTCAAATGATCTCAAACAAACAAATAATCTAAGCTAAGTGATCATAAATGATAGTGAATTTCAAGATGTAAACAATGTGATTTAGGACATTCAAAATTTCCAAGCCAATCTGAAAATCAATGAAATTATCACAACTGATAAATAGCAGAGTGTTGTAATGAGTATAATATTTTAAGCTTTTCTAAAATGAATTAGAAGAAACTCAAAACAGTAGATTTGTGTGAAATTTCAATTGTTTTTCAGATCTTCAAAATTTTAGAATTCAAATTAACAGTGTTCAAGATATGACAAGAATACATCAACACTGTTATGAATTTAGAAATCAGAAAGATAAACTTCAAAACAATTGCAGATATTTACAAGATTAAATTTAAGATCTGGAAATAATTCAAACATCAGAGTTCTATTCAAATAAAGCGAATTTCCACAAGATCATGAGAACTGCAATTGGAAGTTAAGAAAGCCCAAGAAGTTACAATGATATGACAGTGATAAATCAAAACCAGAAGAAAAAAAACTGAAGGAGAAGAAGGAGGAATACACAAACTGAAATAAATATTTACAAAGATGAGTTTAGAGATCATACCTGAAATCGATGTAAACCAGAATCTCTAACTCATCAGATGTAGCTAAGGAACTGTGAATGATTCTGTAATATGTAGCAGTTTGAATCCAGTTTTTCTTTAGCAATGCAGTTCCTCAGCCTTCAGTACCTAACTATTAAGAGGATTGAGTGGTCTAACAAAAGTAGTAAAACCACTCACATTTGTGTTCACATCTTTAGGTACCCAAACCTGTTTGTATAACAATCCATCTGAATTTACCTTTGTACCCTTTGGAACCCAAATCTGTTTGAATTTAATAAAGTTTGTTTTATTTCTTTTTGGAATCCAGGATAGTTTAGATGGATTATTATAAAACGATTTCTCATCACGATTTTGATTCAAAAATCCTTTGAAATTTTCAAAGTTCAAATTTTCAAAGCAGCTTGAGGGATTTTTCAGATCATTTGAATTTTGTTTTCCAAAAACATCATTTTTCCCAAACCAAGACCATGCTTATATATTTTCAGAAGAAAGTTGGTTTTTCAACAACATATTCAAAGATTTCTCACCGTTAGAAAATTTAGCCAAAGTTATCTCAAGTTGTTGAATTTTAAACTTAAGATCACCGTTTTCTTTCATTAAATCTAAACAACGGTTTTTAGTGATCTTACTCTTTTCAAAATCAGTTTTCAAAACCAAATTTTCATCACTAAGCAATTTAATTTAATTTTGGGACTTAGCAATTTCAAATTCAAAACGTTTTTGACTCTCAGACTCAAATTTCTTGAGTTTTTCAATCTCACTTTCTGGCTCATTCAAAATAGACTCAGTTTTAAACAAGCTTTGTTTTTCAGCAAAAATATATTTGGAATTTTCAGTCGTCTTAAAATTTTCAAATTCTTTTTGCAAATAATTGTTTGTGCTTTCAAGATCTATCTTGTTCTCTTTTAAAATCAGAATTTCATTCTCAAGTTCTTGAATATTTTTATTTTGATGAACAATATTATTTTTCAAATTTAAACAATTTTTGCAATTAGAATTTGAAGATTTCTTAATGTTTTTCAGTTTTGATTCTAAAAGATTAATTTTGCAGATCAACTCAAGCTTCTCAGATTTTAGAAATTTATTTTTAGATTTTAGATTCTCAACAGATTCAGTTAAACCATTTAAATGATGAGTTAAATCTTTATAAGAAATATTTCCTGTTGAGTCTCCATCTGAATTTTCATCTATACAAACTATTAAGCACAAATCTGAAGTTGAGTTGACTTTCTGGGTTTTGAGCAGTTGTCAGTTTTTCCATACAGCGCGTTGAGAGTCTGCCAGATTTCCTACGCAGTTAAACAATGGGAAATAAGGCTATAGTGTACATCATCAATATAAGATTATAAAATATGAGTAGCACGTAAATTAAATTCAATGTAAACCCTATTTACAATATCATACCCATTTATAATACTATTCCAACATTTAATATCAATAGATTTTAAATAGGATTTCATTTCTGATTTCTGATTTAAAAAATCTGTGCCGTTAAAAATAGATGGAATACAACTGGACTGACTCTCTATGGACTAACAACAAGGGTTACCCATGACTCTAGAGTTAAAAAAATACCTACTCTGATACAACTTGTTGGATCTAGATTAACCCTAGAGAGGTGTGAATATGGTTTATTGAAAATTAAGCGAGATATAAAAAAATCAGATCATAGAATGCAGCAAAAATTAAAAGCAAAAAGGAAATAACACACAGAGATACCCAACTTCGGCAAGACTCTGCCTACTCCTGCATTCCTAAAGTTTCTACTAGGTGATAGAACAGATCCCGTTTACAAGACCATGTAAACTTGCGAACCCCTCGCTCATATTCTAACCCTACGCTCAAAATTGTAGACTGGTCTATATCCCCTAGACCAAATTTCCTCTAGTTTTACAGACGCTAGTAAACTGCCAGTTAACACCCTAACTGGATTCCCCTAGAATTTTACAGACTCTAGAAACTGCTTAGACGATTCAAAAGAAAAAAAATACAACAATAAAACAAAAACTCTTGAAACCTAGATTAATTAAAAACAAAGTCTCCCCTTTATTACTTAAACACAAATGACCGACCCACTTAAGAAAAAGGTTCCACCCTCCTTTCTTCAATACTCCCGATCACTTTCCTCTTTTGTCTAGAGAAAACAAATGGCGGCGTCTAGAGTTTTCTTCATCCTCAAATCGATCGATTGATGATTGTTCTGGAAAGAAAAAGATGCTCAGATGATTGTTGCTCTTGGATATTCACTTGTGATCGATTTGGGATTTCCCTTGATCGAAACTCTAGTAAGTTAAAATTGATATGAAACTTTTTTTGCACTCAAGTTGATTTTTGGTTTCGATCCATCTGCCTGTGATGAAATGGTGATGCTAATATAGGAATGTATAATCCTTTAATTGCGCTCTGATTTCTATATATGACTTGGCCTGATTGCGTTTGTTTCGTGTTGCCATGATTTCCTCTTTTGATTGCTCTGTAAATTGATTGCCTTGATTAGCTCGACTTTGAATGATAATGAATCTAGTCGATATCATGAACCCTTGTTGTAACACCCCACTCCCGCTATGATCACTCACTAAGGGAATGCCATAGCATCGGTGGAGTATTTTAGTGAATATAGAACAGAAAAATTACAACAAGACAGATATAAATAGTACTTGAAATTTTAAAACATCATCTCATAACAGCGGAAGTAAAACATGTCTGGTTACATCATAAAACCACAATAAAGGTCAAGTACAATATCCATCAAAATAAAGAAGTACATAATCCCACTCTCATACAATAGCCAAACAAAAGAAAAGATAACTGGATAACTGGAGCTTTACATCTATCCAAGCTCCTAAAGACTGGAACAGCAATCCGATCAAGCTCCACTACTGCTAGGATCCACCGTAGGACCTGAGGGTTGGGAAAAAGATAAAAACAACAGGGTCAGACATAAGTCTGAGCGAGTCCTATAACTTTAACAATACAATCGTTAAAGTAACCAGAGAAGACATAAACTGATATACGGTAACATATAGGGATGAATGGCTACCCTAAGCAGTCAACTAAACGAAGATAAAGGATAAAGACGCATCTACCCTCCCTAAGGTAAATTACTAAACTGCACCACACCAGTCGTTCCTAACTTAAAGGTTGATCCCACCCAAGGACTTATAAAATTTACTAATTAGTACCTGCGTACCCCTAGGTGACCAAGTAGGCGCCACGGGGCCCTACAATCCACTAGGTGTACACACTACTTCCCATTCGATCGGCTCCCTAACGTAGATACCCGTGCTGGCCCCACCGTGGGATGTATCATTCCCCAATGTGGCAACCTGATGAAACTAAAGGTGCACGGCTTATATCTACTCGATGCAACAACGGCTTACCTACCAGCCCGGGCCCACTCACGCATATGAAGCCCGTTGGACTTGCGTTGCCACCGCTAACCCGTTTGCCTCTTACAGTCAAGCCCAGTATGCGTGTCCCGTCCTCGACATGGGTCGAGCCCACAAAGATACGTATGGGTTACTGGTTGAAATGGGCCTCCACAAGCTACCCACCTAAGCTTGTCCCTTTTTCTAGTATATCCCACTTAACCCTTTAATCATGTTTTAATTACATGTTCTATTTTGGTTAAGTATTCTAATCGTATTTTCTATTGCCACCCAAGGCAACCACTAGATTTTCTCATGCCACCCGAGGCACCCACTTAACCCCTCATGTCCCTCTACATGCTAATGTGGTTAAGTGTTTCTTAATTAATTAATTAAGAACGTAACCTTTGTAAAGACCTCTCACATTAGACTGTCTTTTATGACCGCTGGTTAAGCCGGTTGGGTCCGGGCAGCCTTATGTCATAACAGAGTCTAACCTCGTGTCTTTACATTAATTACGTATTTAGTTTGTGCCTAAGACCTCTCACATTGGGCTAACATTTGTAGCAACTGGTTAAGCCGGTTGGGTCCGGGCAGTTTTACGCTACAACTGAGTCCAACCTCGTGTCTTAGTCAATTAATTACACCTAATTAATCACCCTCATAATTTTATATTAATTATCCCTAATTAATCAAGTTTTCTTAACATGGGTAGACCTAACTTAATAGGTAAATTCCCATGGGGTAGACCTAACTCAATAGGTAAATTCCCAACACATAGTATGGGTACACCTAACCAAATAGGCAAATTCCCATACTATGTTTATTTATTTTGTGTTATGCATAATTATATTAATTTCACACAATCTTATTAACTTATGCATTTAATTACCCCATCGTTCCCACGTAATTTCGTTCATGATATAACACATATAAAAGGTGTCAACTTGCATATGAATGAACATGTTTCAAAGGTGCCATCTTGCATATTAACAAACACATAACTTGCATATGAACTTGCATAACATGTCACATAACTTGCATATAATATGTCATATAACTTACATATTCATTTTGCATAACAAACTTGCATATTAGCTTATAGACTTGCATAATGTGTCATCATGAACTTGCATATTAATAAACATGTAACTTGCATATTTACATACATGTAACTCGCATATTAACAAACATGTAACTTGCATATAAAGAAACATGTAACTTGCATATTTACATACATGTAACTTGCATATTAACAAACATGTAACTTGCATATTAACAAACATGTAACTTGCATATTTACATACATGTAACTTGCATATTAACAAACATGTAACTTGCATAGCATATTACCATGAACTTGCATAACATGCATATGATTACATAGCCCACAACTTGCATATTTAGCATCATGCAAACATAACATACATCATATTAAACTTGCATAAGCTTACATACTCAACATGCATAAACATAAGATTAATGCTAACATCATATCATATGATTCAAAGCTCATTAACCCACATACAAAACCATAAATCTCATCACATCTCATCTAATTAGTTTACCAAAAGATCATCAAAGTGATAGAAACTCACAACTAGCAACTTTGAACACCAAATGAAGAAGATTAAGATGCTAAGAAGGGATTAGAAGTTGATTAGAGAGTGATTAGTATGCAACCCTCTTCATAAAATTAGTGGAGGCCATGAGAGCTAGCATTTTGCCATAGTTTAGTCACTAGGTTTAATTATGAATGAATTAGGGTAGGTTAGGGTCTTATTTATAGATTAGGCAAGTGTTTTAGGCCATAGGATTAACCCTAGATTCAATCCAAGCCATCAAAGCATGTCTTGGGGAAGAAGTCAAGTGTAGGAACCATCTAGGGCCTTTAGATTAAAGATGGACCATGAGAACCATTCAAATGCAAAATCTGCACTTGAGCGAATCGGCCCACGGGTTGACAGCCAAACACCCTGGATTAACCCCTAGTCGACCCAGCGGGCTCGGGTCGACTTCAAAAATCGGCCGGTTCGGTTATTCCCCTCTCCCAATTCGCTGTTTTGAGCATTTTTGCATATTTATTTATTAAATTTTCAATTATATATATATATATATATATCAATATATATATATATATATATATATATCTACACAACCCATTTCACTTAATTAAGTATACTTTAATTTGGGAATTTTCGTGAAACTTCGCGAGGCCATATCTTGGTCATACGGACTCCGATTTTCGAAAACTCGGACTCTATTTCGCGTATTTTTCCGAGACGAACACAATGGCATAGCCCGTTTCCCTTGATTCCCATTTTAGAATTAAATTCTGCCTCGATTTATGTTATTACAGGTTATTGAAAATACGGGTTGTTACATTCTCCCCTCCTTAAAGGATTTCGTCCCCGAAATCTTCAAGTTAGGAAGAACGTATCCTACCATCCAATCATCCATCTACTCAAAGCATCATCCACGAGCAATCATTGTCCTTACAAGATTCTAAACGCTGGATGGATATATGCAAAAGTGTGTGTATATGTACTTACCTAATGCGAAAATCAGGCGGTTACTGATACAGTAAACCTCCTTAATGCAAACCATGATAGTGCCATGCATCCAATATGTATGCGAAACCCTATTGACACATACAAATTTCTACATGCGTGCACAACCATACACAAAAATGCATCATCCATATGATAACACAGCCATGATACATCCATCAATCTAACTACCACATCCATTTATGCAATATGCAACATGAAGTGACTGAGCCGATCTAGTGCCTAATGTGTGTGTATATGCATCCACGAGCAACCACTAGCAAACAATTGCATCCATATGCATCCATCAACCATAACATGTTTCAAACACATGTCTCAACCATAGGTTTAACCCTATCTAAAGGTCATAGGTATTAGCGAGAGGATATACTAAAGATAAGATAAGTACTAGACAAGCAATAAAGGAGAAGTTAAAAGACATACTCTCAAAAAGAAATGGATACAAAGAACGCATCTTTGCTTCCGTCTCCCAAGTAGCATTGCTTTCGTCATCTCCCCATTGCACTTTAACTAGCTGAACTTCTCTGTTCCTCAACTTCCTAGTTTCTGACCCAAGGATGCGAGTAGGAGCCCGTCGAATCGTCGCATCACGCTCTACCTCTACATCTCTAAGCAAGCTCGGCTCTACCACCTCCGCGGTCTCATGTAAGCACTTCCTCAAATGTGATACATGGAATACATCATGAACACCACTAAGTCTGTCGGGCAACTCCACCCTATATGCCATCCGTCCAATCCTTTCCTTAATAGGAAACGGCCCAACAAATCTCGGTGCTAACTTCCCTACGGACCCAAAGCGAACAACATTTCTCAATGGAGATACTTTGACAAAAACCATGTCCCCAACCTCAAACTCAAGATCCGTCCTTCTCCGATCCGCATAAGATTTCTGTCTATCTTGCGCTGCTTTCATCCTTTTTCGAATTAAATCAATCTTCTCTGAAGTCTCTCTAACCATATCCGGCCCAAGCAAGATCTTATCCGTAGATTCCCACCAACATGTAGGAGATCGACAAGGCCTTCCATAAAGAGCTTCGAAAGGAGCCATACCAATACTGGACTGAAAGCTGTTATTATATGCGAACTCCACCAAAGGAAGATGTTCTTCCCATGTACCTCCAAAATCCAAGATACAAAGCCTCAAAAGATCTTCTAAGATACGGTTCACCCTCTCGGTCTGACCGTCCGTCTGAGGATGATATGCGGTGCTCAAACACAACTGAGTCCCTACCGCCTCTTGCAAACTTCTCCAAAACTCACTAGTGAAAATAGGATCTCGATCACTCACAATGCTGGATGGTACGCCATGCAATCTAACAATCTCTCTAACATAGACTGAAGCAAGCCATGGAGCGGTCCTCTTACTCTTTACGGGTATAAAATGGGCACTCTTGGTAAGTCTGTCTACCACAACCCAAATTCCCGTATTGCCCTTCCTCGATCTCGGTAACCCGTCGATGAAATCCATCGAGACACTATCCCACTTCCACTGTGGAACTTCCAATGGGTGTAGCAACCCACCGGGTTTCCTTTGCTCCACTTTAACTTGTTGGCACACTAAGCATCTAGCCACATACTCGGCCACATCTTTCTTCATACCGGCCCAAAAGAAAACTCTCTTCATGTCTTGGTACATTTTGTCTCCACCGGGATGAATAGTCATTCTTGAACGATGTGCATCATCCAAAATAGCCTTCTTCAAACCCTCATCTTGCGGTACACAAAGTCTACCGTCTCTATGCAACCATCCCTTATCATCTATGGTGTATCTACCCAAATGGCTGGACGACTCCCCTCTTATAAGCTTCTCTACCAACACAACCAACTGTGGGTCGTCTCGCTGAGCCTCGCCAATTCGTCTCAAAAGAGTAGGTCTAACCTCCAAGGATGCCAACAAACCAGGTACAAAATCAACAGAAGGTCTGAAGTCAAACAAAGAAAGAAACTCCAAGCTTCGTCGTTCCACGAACAATGGACTCAAAGATAGCCTTTTTCTACTTAAGGCGTCTGCCACCACGTTACCCTTACCAGGGGTATACGCTATCTCGAAATCATAGGATGCTAAGAACTCCATCCACCTTTGTTGTCTTAAGTTTAAATCCTTCTGAGAGAATAAGTACTTCAATGATTTATGGTCGGTGAACAACTCGAATCTCTCACCAAGAAGATAATGGCGCCAAGACTTAAGTGCGAAAACAATCGCGGCCAACTCTAGATCATGGGTAGGGTAATTCTTCTCATGCACTCTCAATTGTCTCCCTCCATAGGCTATTACCCTTCCCTCCTGCATCAAGACTGCGCCTAATCCTGTTCCACAAGCATCGGTATAAACAACAAACGGCTTACTCCCATCTGGAAGCACTAAAACTGGAGCGGTGGTCAAAGCTCTCTTTAACCGTCGGAAAGCATCATCACAATCTACATCCCATGAGAAAACCAGATTCTTCTTCGTCAAGCGGGTTAATGGGGCTGATATCTTCGCGAAGTCTTTGATGAACTTCCTATAATATCCTGCCAACCCCAAGAAACTTCTTACCTCGGTAGCATTTCTAGGAACTTTCCAATCCTGGATAGATACTATCTTTGCGGGATCCACAGCTATCCCTTCCTTAGAGACCACATGCCCTAAGAATCGCACTTCTCTTCTCCAAAAATGGCATTTAGAGAATTTAGCTTTAAGACTATGCGCTCGAAGAGTCTCCAACACTTCCTTGAGATGTAAGGCATGCTCTTCTTCATTCTTGGAAAAGACCAAGATGTCATCCACAAAAACTACTACAAACTTATTCAGATACTCTCTGAACACTCTACTCATGAGATCAACAAAGTATGCGGGGGCGTTTGTCAACCCAAATGGCATCACTAGCCACTCATAAAAACCATCCGGAGTCCGGAAAGCAGTCTTCTCTATACTGTCCTCCGCCACTCTTAACTGATGAAACCCTGTAGCTAAGTCCATCTGCGAAAATACTGACGCGCCAACCAACTGATCAAAGAGATCATCTATCCTCGGTAATGGGTGTCTATTCTTCTTCGTGAGCTTATTAAGTTCTCTATAATCCACACAAAGTCTGAGGGACCCATCCGCCTTCGTGGCAAACACTACTGGAGCTCCCCACTCCGATATACTTCGCCTTATGAACCCCTTCTCAAGCAACTCCCCTACTTGCTTATGAAGTTCTCTTCTCTCACGAGGAGCCATGTGGCGTACTGGCAAAGACACTGGTTTGGCATTATCCACCAAATAAATTCGGAAATCTATCTCCCGCTTCGGAGGCAAACCCTTTACTTCTTCAAACACATCCGGATATTCCCGGACTACTCTGACAGAACACAAACTTTCGACCGAAGCATCGAGCGATTCAAGATAACTTAGCAAAACAGATTCCATGGGATTGCAAGAGATCTCGAGAGTGTTACCCAAGCGGGTCATGAGCCTGACAACTCTCCTTTCGCAATCAAGAACGGCACCATTACTGGATAACCAGTCCATGCCCAAGATCAACCCATAGCCCGTGAAGCCCAATACAAAAGCATCACATCTAAACTCAACGCTAAGTATAGAAATCTTCAAACCCAAACATATCATAGACAGATATATGGAGCCCCCAATTGGGTTTGAGACAACCAAGGGATCATCAACTAGACTGGTGTCTAAGTGCAGTGACTCAACTAACGATGATGAGATAAAAGAATGCGATGCGCCAGAGTCAAACAAAGTACGAACTGGATGATCAAACAGAAAAACCAGACTTTCAACGGAAATAGTTCTACCTCTCTGCTGAATCGGTGGAACTGAGAGAACCTGAACTTGCCCCCCTGACTGAGGTGGTGCTATAAGAGCTTGCACCTGGCCTCCTGAGGTAGACCCCGTCTTCTGCCCCTTCTTTGGGCAGTTTTTCACAAGATGCCCTGCTTCACCACAATGAAAGCAACCGGTCTTCTTCTTTTTGCGACAATCCTTACTAAGGTGTCCTGGTGTTCCACAATTGAAGCACCTCTTCTTCGTCTTCTTTTTGTCACCATTGCCTTTTCCGCCCTTGCCTTGTTGTTGCTGTTGCGGTTTCTTCTGATCCCCCTTTTTCTCTGGTGCCTTAGAATTCTTATCATCCTCATGCATAAGTGCCATGTAGACAAGCTTCTCAAAAGTGGCCCCCATAGGAATGTGAGTCATAGCTATTCCTTGCAATGGTTCGTTCAAGCCTCTAACGAACCTCAAAGCCTTCTTCTCCGGTGTATTCACCAACTCTATGCCAAACCTTGCTAATTGATTGAATTTGTTGACATATTCTTTCACCGTGAGATTCCCTTGCTTCAAATTCAAGAACTTCTCCATAAACAGATTCTCTTCCGCCCTTGAGAGAAACTTAGCCCCAAACCTTTGCTTAAAATCTGCCCAAGAGTCAACAGGGCGTTCTCCATTAGTGACCTCCCACCAGAATGAGGCCTCTCCCTTCATTAACCAAGCCGCCAACTTGACTTTCTTTCCCTCTTCCACTTCAAAGATATCTAGCAACTCTTCCACTTCCTTAAGCCAATCTCTAGCCTCTACGAAAGTCTCTGAACCAAGAAAAGGTTTTCCTCCTATAGCCTTGAACTCCTTGCAAACCTTAGCAAAATTATCCACTCTAGGCTGAGGAGGAGGAGCGGTTGTCTCTGGTGTAGTAGCATTGGCCGGACCCGCAGCCGCGGCCCTAGCCTCTTGCAACCTCCTATACCATAGTGGTATAACTAAACCCTCCGGGATGTTAAGATCTTCAGCCATGCTGAAACGAAAGAGGAAAGATTCAAAAAGGAGATTCCGAAAGATAAAGATATGGCTATTGGGGATTATGCTTTTCTTTTTCAAAAACTTTTTCTCTTAGAAGACATGCTTTTAAAAATACTTTCTTCGAAAATACTCTTAGAAAGTAGTTTTTCTCAAAAATTTTATCTGTTCTGGTAACCTTAAGCTCTGATACCACGTGTAACACCCCACTCCCGCTATGATCACTCACTAAGGGAATGCCATAGCATCGGTGGAGTATTTTAGTGAATATAGAACAGAAAAATTACAACAAGACAGATATAAATAGTACTTGAAATTTTAAAACATCATCTCATAACAGCGGAAGTAAAACATGTCTGGTTACATCATAAAACCACAATAAAGGTCAAGTACAATATCCATAAAAATAAAGAAGTACATAATCCCACTCTCATACAATAGCCAAACAAAAGAAAAGATAACTGGATAACTGGAGCTTTACATCTATCCAAGCTCCTAAAGACTGGAACAGCAATCCGATCAAGCTCCACTACTGCTAGGATCCACCGTAGGACCTGAGGGTTGGGAAAAAGATAAAAACAACAGGGTCAGACATAAGTCTGAGCGAGTCCTATAACTTTAACAATACAATCGTTAAAGTAACCAGAGAAGACATAAACTGATATACGGTAACATATAGGGATGAATGGCTACCCTAAGCAGTCAACTAAACGAAGATAAAGGATAAAGACGCATCTACCCTCCCTAAGGTAAATTACTAAACTGCACCACACCAGTCGTTCCTAACTTAAAGGTTGATCCCACCCAAGGACTTATAAAATTTACTAATTAGTACCTGCGTACCCCTAGGTGACCAAGTAGGCGCCACGGGGCCCTACAATCCACTAGGTGTACACACTACTTCCCATTCGATCGGCTCCCTAACGTAGATACCCGTGCTGGCCCCACCGTGGGATGTATCATTCCCCAATGTGGCAACCTGATGAAACTAAAGGTGCACGGCTTATATCTACTCGATGCAACAACGGCTTACCTACCAGCCCGGGCCCACTCACGCATATGAAGCCCGTTGGACTTGCGTTGCCACCGCTAACCCGTTTGCCTCTTACAGTCAAGCCCAGTATGCGTGTCCCGTCCTCGACATGGGTCGAGCCCACAAAGATACGTATGGGTTACTGGTTGAAATGGGCCTCCACAAGCTACCCACCTAAGCTTGTCCCTTTTTCTAGTATATCCCACTTAACCCTTTAATCATGTTTTAATTACATGTTCTATTTTGGTTAAGTATTCTAATCGTATTTTCTATTGCCACCCAAGGCAACCACTAGATTTTCTCATGCCACCCGAGGCACCCACTTAACCCCTCATGTCCCTCTACATGCTAATGTGGTTAAGTGTTTCTTAATTAATTAATTAAGAACGTAACCTTTGTAAAGACCTCTCACATTAGACTGTCTTTTATGACCGCTGGTTAAGCCGGTTGGGTCCGGGCAGCCTTATGTCATAACAGAGTCTAACCTCGTGTCTTTACATTAATTACGTATTTAGTTTGTGCCTAAGACCTCTCACATTGGGCTAACATTTGTAGCAACTGGTTAAGCCGGTTGGGTCCGGGCAGTTTTACGCTACAACTGAGTCCAACCTCGTGTCTTAGTCAATTAATTACACCTAATTAATCACCCTCATAATTTTATATTAATTATCCCTAATTAATCAAGTTTTCTTAACATGGGTAGACCTAACTTAATAGGTAAATTCCCATGGGGTAGACCTAACTCAATAGGTAAATTCCCAACACATAGTATGGGTACACCTAACCAAATAGGCAAATTCCCATACTATGTTTATTTATTTTGTGTTATGCATAATTATATTAATTTCACACAATCTTATTAACTTATGCATTTAATTACCCCATCGTTCCCACGTAATTTCGTTCATGATATAACACATATAAAAGGTGTCAACTTGCATATGAATGAACATGTTTCAAAGGTGCCATCTTGCATATTAACAAACACATAACTTGCATATGAACTTGCATAACATGTCACATAACTTGCATATAATATGTCATATAACTTACATATTCATTTTGCATAACAAACTTGCATATTAGCTTATAGACTTGCATAATGTGTCATCATGAACTTGCATATTAATAAACATGTAACTTGCATATTTACATACATGTAACTCGCATATTAACAAACATGTAACTTGCATATAAAGAAACATGTAACTTGCATATTTACATACATGTAACTTGCATATTAACAAACATGTAACTTGCATATTAAAAAACATGTAACTTGCATATTTACATACATGTAACTTGCATATTAACAAACATGTAACTTGCATAGCATATTACCATGAACTTGCATAACATGCATATGATTACATAGCCCACAACTTGCATATTTAGCATCATGCAAACATAACATACATCATATTAAACTTGCATAAGCTTACATACTCAACATGCATAAACATAAGATTAATGCTAACATCATATCATATGATTCAAAGCTCATTAACCCACATACAAAACCATAAATCTCATCACATCTCATCTAATTAGTTTACCAAAAGATCATCAAAGTGATAGAAACTCACAACTAGCAACTTTGAACACCAAATGAAGAAGATTAAGATGCTAAGAAGGGATTAGAAGTTGATTAGAGAGTGATTAGTATGCAACCCTCTTCATAAAATTAGTGGAGGCCATGAGAGCTAGCATTTTGCCATAGTTTAGTCACTAGGTTTAATTATGAATGAATTAGGGTAGGTTAGGGTCTTATTTATAGATTAGGCAAGTGTTTTAGGCCATAGGATTAACCCTAGATTCAATCCAAGCCATCAAAGCATGTCTTGGGGAAGAAGTCAAGTGTAGGAACCATCTAGGGCCTTTAGATTAAAGATGGACCATGAGAACCATTCAAATGCAAAATCTGCACTTGAGCGAATCGGCCCACGGGTTGACAGCCAAACACCCTGGATTAACCCCTAGTCGACCCAGCGGGCTCGGGTCGACTTCAAAAATCGGCCGGTTCGGTTATTCCCCTCTCCCAATTCGCTGTTTTGAGCATTTTTGCATATTTATTTATTAAATTTTCAATTATATATATATATATATATATATCAATATATATATATATATATATATATATATATATCTACACAACCCATTTCACTTAATTAAGTATACTTTAATTTGGGAATTTTCGTGAAACTTCGCGAGGCCATATCTTGGTCATACGGACTCCGATTTTCGAAAACTCGGACTCTATTTCGCGTATTTTTCCGAGACGAACACAATGGCATAGCCCGTTTCCCTTGATTCCCATTTTAGAATTAAATTCTGCCTCGATTTATGTTATTACAGGTTATTGAAAATACGGGTTGTTACACTTGTGAACTTGAAATATATGTTGTCTTGACTGAGTTGCATGATTGATTTCTTGTGAGACCTTGATTGCTGCAAAATTGGAAATGCAAACATGCCAAACATAAATCTGTGATTCCATAATTGTCACTGGAATGATTATATTTGATTTTACCCCATTTTAAGCACTTGTCAAAAAGGATTTTGTTTTCATGCCAAAAATGAAATTCCTTTAATGCTTTGCCAAAACCAGAAACATTTTTTTCAAAAATGTCTTGACTACATTCTTCGCTGATTGATTGCTTTTCAAAAACTTCCTTGCATTCACTTCTGTTTTGTATGCATGTATGAATATTTCTGGAAACAAATTTCTAGCACTTAATCTACTGCCAAAAATTTCTTGAGCAATTTTTGGAAAAGTTTTAAACTCTGCACTTTGTTAAAACACTTTGAAACCATGCTCGGCAAAAATGGAAGTAATTCTTTTTCAATATCATTCAAATGTAGGCTTGCTTTTGTTTGATTGTATAAAGACAACTGGCTCTCTTTTGAATGCACCGTTTCGTTTTGATGCACCATAGATTTTGCTGAGTTTTTGGAAACAATTAAATAGTATTAATTTCCATGAGTCATTCCTTTGATTTGGTATGAATTTTTGCCAAAGAAAATATGCCATTTATTCTTTTCCATGCTGATTGAACCAGTTAAGTAAAAAAAACTTTCCATTCCTCTTTGCATGTTGATTTCTTGGAATGCCATTAAACCATTTTTTTTTATCCCAAGATGATTTTGTGATGCCTTGCCTTGAATATAACTGCTTAGATTTGTGGCTGCAAGAAATTTAAACTGTCTCGACTGTTCTATTTGCCATTTCCATGTATAACTGAAACTCCCATTAGTTTCTCCACTTCATGTAAACTTGTTGCATGATTGTTTGCCACCATTTGTTGCATGCTATATTATGGAAATTTAGAGAATTGTTTGTCCATTTTAACCTTTGCCAAATATGCTTGCTTGATTCCATGTTAAGCTCCAGTGTTTGAGCTGAAATTCCTATGCTGCTGTACGCGACAGTTTGACTTGAACCATGCTCCATTTTTTTTCTTTTTCTTTTTCTTTTTTGAGCTGCTTGCATGTATACTCCCTTGTAATGCTGTGCACTTGCCACTTGAGTATTGACTTGGCTTTCATCACTATGCTTTGTTACCTTGCTGTTGTGTATGCACCATTTGAATGCTACTTCGCCTTTGTGCTTGATCATGATTGTAACTTGTCTTCACCATATTCACCTGTACATATGTGTGTATATATATACACAACATTGTGTGTATAAGTATATCGTGCACGTGTAATTTATATTATATATATAAGCAGACTGCTGCATTGTGTTGTGGCTGTTCAGAATCAACTGGTTCTGATCAGCAAACCAGTGTAGTATGTTGAGGCTGATCAGTGTTTCTATACATATCAGATCAAGTCATGAAAAATGATGAGAAACACACCGAAATTCTGAGGCAAATAAATTTTTGAAATAAAAATTATATTTGCTAGAATATGAAATTATTTCTGTTCAAGATTATTGTGTGTGTTTCCGTATATGACAGGTATGAAGACTGGACTGACTGAAGGATGATGTGAAGACAGAAGGTAAAGAACTGAAGATAGTTAATTGTATAAATCAAAATGTCTGTATTGAGTGATGTGTCTGTGTCAACAAAAAAAATGTGTGTATAACTGAGTGACTGTATGAGTGTTGTAGTGAGGAGGTGTGTATGTAATGAGAGAAAAGTACTGATGTTTGTATTAAACAAATTTGACTAAAATAAAATATTATTTTTATTGTGTTCAAACAAATTTGTCTAACGTATTCAGTTTATATACAAGTACAATATCATGTGCAATATCTGTGAATGTGTACAAATAGTGGAGTCATATAATTTGTACTGTTTAAATGTTGAAATATAATATTTAAATTTAAATAAAATACTGTGTGAATATATGAAATTCTGTACAGTCGTATTCTATTTAAATATAAATATATATTCCTGTCTGTGATGTTATATAACAGTACAATAACAAACACATTTAAAATAATATATACTTGTTTGTTATCATCAAACAAAAATCATATAATTGTGTATACAACACCGTTATATACAACAAATCACACCTTTTCTCCCATTGTAAAACCCACAACTATAAGACTGGTACTAACTATTGCTGCTAGTAAGAATTGGCATATTAGACATTTGGATGTCAATAATGCATTCTTAAATGGTGTTCTTAAGAAATAAATTTACATGAGTCAACCACCAGGTTACAGTGTTAATTCAAACTATATCTGTAAATTAAATAAGGATATATATGGCCTGAAACAGTCCCCTCGTGCATGGTTTGATAGACTGAAAAACACATTATACAAATTAGGTTTTCAGTCTACCAAATCAGACAACTCTTTTTTCAAGAGAATTAATCAGTCATCTACAGTATATATACTAATATATGTCGATGATCTGATAATAACTGGTAGCAACATTAAAGACATAGATGAATAAATACAATATTTAGATAAACAATTCTCTATTAAAAACCTAGGTAATGTCAATTATTTATTGGGCATAGAAGTAACCAGAACAAATGATAAAATATTTCTATGCTAAAAAAGTATATCACTGAGTTACTCAATAAAACAAAGATGTTGAATGCTAATCCTCAACCAACTCCCATGATAAGCAGTCAACAGTATTCTAAGTTTAGAGGAGAAGCAATTTTCAACATCACCGAGTACAGGATGGTTGTAGGAGCATTACAATATGCTACTACAACCAGGCCTGACATTGCCTATAGTGTTAATAAAGTATCTCAGTTTATGCAGAAACTATTGGACACACACTAGAAGGGAAGTTAAAAGAATATTAAGATATCTCAAAAGAACTATTGACTATGGTCTCATGCTAAAGGGCAGTCAACATCTAAACATAGTAGGGTATGAAGATGCTGACTGGGCCTCAGATCCCGATGACAGAAGGTCCACAAGTGGCTACTGTGTTTTTGTTGGTCAAAGCCTAGTTTCATGGAGTTCAAAGAAACAAGCTACAATTTCTAGGTCAAGTACAGAATCTGGATATAGAAGCATAGCTAATGTTGCTGCAGAAATAAAATGGATTCAATCTATACTAAAGGAACTTCAAATTATGGCTGCAGCAAAGCCAGTGCTATGGTGTGATAACAAAAGTGTCGTATACATGTCAGAGAATCCAATACAACATGCCAGACCAAAGCATATTGAAATAGATTTACATTTTGTCAGAGAAATGGTTCAGAGAGGAGAAATCAAAGTTAACCAC
This sequence comes from Allium sativum, assembly GCA_030737875.1. Lineage (NCBI taxonomy): Eukaryota > Viridiplantae > Streptophyta > Magnoliopsida > Asparagales > Amaryllidaceae > Allium > Allium sativum. The sequence continues at coordinate 39,966,891 of CM060921.1, read as the reverse complement.
ATACCTGGAACTTATCAGAAGGCTAACGTACTGACTAAAGCAACAAGTGTGAAAAACTTTACCAGATTCCGCTCAGAGTTCAACGTCTGTGAAAGCAAGGACCAAACCGAACCAAGCCGTAACAACAACAGAGGATTGAGCAACCACTCAGAGTTCAACGTCAGTGAAAGCAAGGACGAAGCTGAACCAAGCCATAACAACAACAGAGGACCGAGCAACTTTGGCAACGAAACACACTCATTTATACCCAAATTCAGTGACAATAAGGCCAGAGAATCTATAACGAAGCTGTTTGGGAGTAGTAATTTGAAGACTTCAAATGCGCCGCTATGATTGTTGTGAAAACTAGGGTTTGGGTAACCCTAGTTTCCAAAGGGATGTATTACAAATGAGAGAAAACACACCGAAGACTTTTATTTTCTCTCTACACGGATTGCCTACATGGCACTCTATCCATCGTCAGCTATATTCATCATCTGCCGTTCATTTTCTTATCCGCACCAATTCTTGTAACCAATACATATTTAAACCAAAGCCCAACAACACTTTATTTATAATCTGGGCTATGCGTTACATTTGTACATAGAAAAGTTCAAATAACAAAGCTTTACATTCTATTCTCTCATAACATTGCTCTGCACAATCTTTATTGTTTACCATGCAGTATTTAGAGCATTTTAATGATATTTTGGTGCACGTGTTAATGACTTTTGGGGTTTAAAAGATGATACATGTGTTTAGCTCAAAGCTAACATTTGTTTATTGTAGTAAATTTTCTTATGTTGATCCTGAGTCTCACGGCTTTAAATTTTAATTACCCCATTTTGGGAATAAGGGTAATCTGTATCGATGGAAACACCCAAGTTTGTGCTCACGAGTAATCTAAATATAAACTCATAATTTTATCTTTTGTGAAATCTGTTTTATTCCTTTCTAATAGAAAGGAACCATATTTTTTGTATTTTTGAGTTTACTTGGGATTATGAGATACCTTCTTCAACGAAAAGGAACTCCTCTCTTAACGATAGTATTCTACATTTATCTTATCATACTAATATATTTAAGCTAGAGTAACCCATGTATTTATACTTGGATCAGATGAGTTGTTTAAGTTTAGCTTGTTGTTAGCTTGAGTTTAGTCGTATCACCTTGGATAACCTCTCCTAAAGCTATTTATTAAATTGTGTAGTTGATTGTTGTGTCATTTGTATATTTACTTTTTTTAGACTTGTTGTGCATGTATATCATTCATATGAAACCATTTGGGGTTTAAGCATATATATCGGTTGTATTCTGTTATTGCCCCTATATGTATTCTGTTCTGCAATCTGTCTGTAACAACCCATAAATTTAGCATATAAATTTATTATTATAATTTCAAAAATAGAAATTTCTGCAAAAAATGGAATTGGACCAGGAACCTCTAACCGATGCATTCGCCTCGGGATTCTGATCAACTTTCATGTTTGGAGTTTCACGAACGGAGTCCGTATGAAAAGTTACGGACGAAATACGAAAATGCATGGAAAATAAATATATTAGAATTTATAATAATATATTACCTTATTTAACCAAGCCGACCTAGGCGAATAAGGCCCAGGCGGTCGACCATGGCGGTCGACAACCACGGTCGACCTACTAAGCGTAAGTATGCCTAGTGACAGCTAGGTTTTTAGGGTTTGGCTTATAATATTATTAAAATGGATGGACGGATATAATTTAAAACTAATCCAATAGTCCTAGGCCATTTCCACCCCTATAAATAAAGGGGTAAAACCTCATTTTTTTTCCATATAAATTTGCAGTGGCAGCGGAGCTCTACAATTTTCCTCCTTTTCCAAACCAAATTTCTAAAATAAAAATATATTCATACATAACAAATCAAATCTAATTCAAATGAAATTGAGAGGATAAGCAAATCTAATGAAAAAGAATGCAAAGTGACTTCAAATCAGATTCTCCCCTCTCTTCCTGTTTTCTTACATCTCTACAAATCTGGAATTTTCCCATTTCCAGAAAATTTGTAAATTTATAAGAATTTGAGAATTGTAGGCCTAAAAGTGTTCAAACTTTGATTTTGGAGGCTATAAGGTGAGTGGAAAATTTACAAATACAGCTGTAATAGCTTATCTATTTCGTTTGAATTAGATCTATGTTTTTATGCCTATTCCCTATCAGATATGTTCATTTAAATATTGTGAATTTATTGAAAACCATCAGATTTGACTATAAATATGGTTAAAACTTGTGAATTGCAAGTTGTGGTTATGTCTAATATCAATTGTAGGATTTTTAATTTTTTTCACACATATACCTGTAGTTATGATATGAAAAAGACTGCATTTATGTGGTAAAATGTATTGTGGACATTGCATAGCACTGTAGATCTGGAAATCATCCCATTAAACATCAATTAGATGTGGTTACATTGAAGATCTTTAGTTCATTGTTGAATATTAAAATATGTGAATATGGATAATAAGATGAAATTGGTAAATTATTTTATTGTAATATTAAAAGAAATATGTCTATTTGTATTCAATATTATTAGGTTTTTGCTTAATTGTTGTAAATGTGTCGTTTTCCTCCTTTTGCATAAAAGGCATTATTCTGAAATCACAAGAGGTATGATAAAAAGATCAAAAAGGGAAAAGTGGTGCAAATGTACGGATAAATATAAATATAAATATATATATTTGTTCTTAATTTGCATCAACTATTCCAAATTATATATTTACAAATATTTCTTGTGATTTTGAAATATGCCAATTTCACTAATTAGGCATTATTTACAATGATTATAGCTAACGGTCTTTTTGTAAGATTCGAATCTTTTGACAAGATTGAATGAAAAAAGGAATTTTTGGTTATTGATCAATCCAAATCATTTAAGTTATAATAAAAATAAAAATAATAACTACGTCGATCGCACGAAAACGTAAATGTAATTACATATTATCCATCCAAATTAGCGCAAAATGGTAAAATATACATTTCATGGAATGTTTGGATAAGGTTCAATTATGGAATTATATGTAAATGTAATCCATACTGAATTAACATATTTGTGGTGACCATTTGTAGCAATAAAAATAAATAATTGCTATAAATAGGACATCAAATCAATAAATAACAGTTGCAGCCAATACTTATTGGGGGAAATGAAATGATAGGGGAATGATTACAATTCCTAATTTAATTAGGATAAATGTTGAAAAACCCAAAATTAGGGAATTTGAATTATAACCGCATTTAGACACGAGGTTAAGCTCAACTTGTGGTATAAGCCTCTGCGGAACCGACCGACAAATCTAGCAACCACAGGTGGCCAGCCTAATGCGAAGGGTCTAATGCATAAATGTACTAAGGCACGGGGTTAAGTTTAGCTTGTGGTAGAAGTCTGCCCGGAACCGACTGACAAATCTAACAACCACAAGTTATCAACTTAATGTGAGAGGCCTGGTACGTAAATAAATAAATAAATATATATATATATATATATATATATAACAAATAGATACATTGGAACTGATAAATAGTTGTCTTTGGGAAATATGACCATTATGGTCATAAAAGGCAATAAAAATAGAAATAAAAGAAAATGAGTGTGACAAGGGGATTAATGGACATGGATTGTCGTTTAAATACTAATTCCAAATTGGGGAAGAAATCAAATTAATATCCTAAGGAAAAGAGGGATATAATCGTCCGTATTTATATTAATGAATATAGAAATCATAACTAAAAATAAAATTGGGCTTAGTAGGTTAATAATGGAAAACAATTATTAAACATAATAACCCTGACGATGATGGATCGTATACATACAGTGATTCTGTGTATAGGGACTAAACAGAATAACGTAATAATGTAGCCCACTTTATCCAAACAAGGAAAGGTATTAGGGGCTAATGGGGGACGAACCTAATAACCTTTGCGCATAGTCCGCTTTGTGGGTCTTAAGTGGCTAGGGTCGAGACTCCACCAGGGGATTAGTCCTTCGGTATAAGGGTATTAAATGGCATGTGTAAGCATTGCATGCCCAAACCTAAAAACTAAAAACATCAGATATGGCGATATACCCGATGGGAAGTAATAAACGACTAAGGGGGTTATCTAATAAGGTCAGCTAGAGGTATAGCGTGCATCATTCCATCTCTCACCTTATACGTGGTAAGGGTATGTGCGTGAATGACGGAGTCCCTAATTAGAAGGGCCCGTAGCTAGTGCTCTCTAGTTATAAAAATATGGAATGAGCTATCGAGAGGTATTAAGCCATCAATAAGTCCACCAACCAACCTTGGGTCTTAAGTGATCAGAAAATCCACCCTATCTATCATTGATAGTGAGGCGGAAAATTATAAAGGGAAAGTGGATGGAAAGGTATATATGTATGTGAAGACTCCACAGTTAGGGTTTCACTTCTCGGTCTAAGAATCAAATTAATTTGTAATGTAAAAAGGGAGCTTCCTGAATATATACGTAAATGTTCTATTTCAGTATTATACTTTAGAATACCACTTTGGGAAGCGTGGTAGAGTCGTGTGTGTTAGCCTACTTTGTGGACTAGGATACACAAAGCTAAGAAATTAGTCAACAGATATGTTTGAAGGAAGGATTCATAGCAGGAGCTCAGATCGGTTCGGAGACCCCGAACCGAACCCCTTTACTTTGAAGTAAGCAGGCCCGAAGATTGAAAAAAGGTGGCATGTTCGGATTGGTTTGGACCTCTCCGAACCGAACCCTCTTTTCTCTTCCGATCCGAACTACGGATCAACATCATAGCGATTACACCCCACGTTCTCCTGAAGATCCGGAGTGGTTATACTCCACTTTCCCACGATCTCTGATGTGCTGTCACCATCTCCAGGCATCCGAGCTTGAAACGAATGGGATAAACTCCAGGTGGCACCGATCCGGACCGAATTTCGGCTTATAAATACCTCCCAAGCATCATTTGAGGGGATCTTTGGCAACTTAATCACTCTAGCTTCTTATCCACCGAATTTCCTTGCTTTATTCAAAATATATTCTAATCTTTGGAGTGTAATTCCACAAATTGAAGAGAGATTATCAATTGTATAAGTGAGATTGAGAGAGAATCATCGTTGTATTTGCATTAGAATCATTAATCAAAAAAGTATAAAGTGGACGTAGGCTATTTAACGCCGAACCACTATAAATCTGGTGTTCTTGCTGTTTTTCTTTCTATTTTATTCAGAATCATTATTCGCTTGGATGTTAGAACCACATTTTGGTGCTTTCACTGAGAACTTTGAATTCTCAATGTTTTGGATTATCATTCTACTATTTGGACCCTCAAGTTCAAAGAAATTAATCCACTCTTTCCAAAATTTTTGGAAGTTTTCTGGTTAACCTCAAAAGAATTGGAGTTTATGGCTAAAGGAAAAGGAAAAGAATCACAAACTGCTCAGGAAAACAAGACGGGTGAAGATCAACAGGCCATGATTGTCAGCAGGTCGAGGGGGCAATGTTCAGGACCAAACCGGTCCGGGGGAGCATCAAAGATCTAAACCGAAGCTGGTGACCTGATCAAATGATGCAAACCCAAACCGATCCGTAGAACTGAAGATCTCTAGTGCTAACCCCCTCCCGATCCAAACCGGAAGTGCATTTTTTCATCGATCCGAACCGAATGTGGTGGAAGCTGGTACTTCTACTCGAGCTCCTGCAGGTGCTCCAATGCCAGCCACAACAACTGGTAATCTGCCTTCTCCCTCTGCACCCGTCACACACATGGATTTCTCACACTTACTTGATATGCTAGACAACACCAGAGATGCTTTAGAGTCCCATAAACGAGATAACGTCCTTATGCGAGAAAACATGAAAGCTATGAACAGGGAAATCAGTGAACTTCGAAGACAAAGAGCATCCTCCCAAGCTCATCGGCTCGCTGCGGACCATTAATCTTCTTCAAACGAAGAACGTTCGCATTAGAGAAGGTCGTACGAAAGGCCCAAGAATCTGGATCAGTTAACATTTGGATCATTGGGATCCTACAAGGATGCGGCCCGTGTTTTGGGACCTAGTGACCCAAGTTTGAGAGAACCAATGTTGTTACCAATGCGAGGATCACATGTCCTTCCCAGGGACCCCAATATTACTAATCCTACTCAAGGACATCTTCTCCAGCCCACTCATCCTATGAACGACCGGGATCATAGAGGTCAAGGAAGCTCTGCTCAGGTCCCAGAGTGGTCGACAATGCATTGAAGGGATATTGGAGGTCCCAGTAGAGCTAGAAGCGCTGACCCCGAGTCCACCTTGACTAATGCTGATGTGGAGGCGATGGTGAGGCAGATCGTGGCAGGTAGCTGAGAATAGAGAAACAAGAATTGGGGTATAGACCATAGTTATACGCCTTTCACTAATGACATATTAGACGTCCGGTTCCCGAGATGATTCAATATGCCGACTATGAACCGTTATGCGGGTCGGACAGATTCAGTTCAACACTTAATGAGATATTCATGGTATATAAACACCGTCATTGCTCCCAACGCGGTGAAATGCAAGGCATTCCCGATCTTCTTAGAAGATGTGGCATTAATGTGGTTTACCAGCCTGCCGGCGCGATCAATCTCTAGTTCAAAGAATTGAGCGAAAGGTTCATAAATCTATTCCAACTTCTTGCTCAAACATCCAAAAACTTTATTGAATTATCCATCATTAAGAAACGCCCTAATGAAACTTTGAGGTCATACCTAGATCGCTTTAATTTAGTTGTCACGGAGGTCAGGGATCCTCACGAGCAGTTCGTCTTGATGGCATTAATCGACGGAGTAGATAAAGATACTGAGTTTGGAAAATACTTAGCTGGAAAACCGCCACTGACTAGGGAGATATTCTACGAGAAAGCCAATATCCGCATACTCCAAAAAGAAATATACACTAATCGAAAAGAAAATCTGATGGAGCGTCCAGAGAAGACATTCAAAGTAATGTCGCCATGAAATAGTCTGGAAATAGTTCGGGGAAGGTTGATGTAAACGTCGGCAACAAGAATAAAGGACACAATCAGAATGGAAACGGTGGAAAAAGGAACAGGAATCGAAGGAACAACTCCGAAAAAAGACCTCGATTTTATACTTTCGAAACTTACATGCCGTTGAATGATACTCTAGAGAACATCTACGTGGATACTCATAACGTCTTACAGTACTAGAAGCCTCCACCCAGAGACTCGACTAAGAAGGAGCTTGCAACTGGAAATGTTGTATGTTTCATGGAACTCATGGTCACTCTACTAACGAGTGTCATCTTCTAAGAGACGTTGTTGAAAAGCTGCTTCGGGAAGGAAAGTTAGACGAGTACAAGGTCGCCCCAAGAGATAGGGGCAAGGAGGGCAAGCCCTAAATCAAAACCAACCTACTCCTAAGCCCGCAGCTCAACAGAAGGGAAAAGGTATTGTTATAAACACCATTATTGGGGGACCACGCCTAGTTGGGTCCAGTAATAGGGCAATGGAACAGTATGTTAATGCAGCCAAGCATCCCAAAATAGAGGAATGTAGCAACCTTGAAGAAACCACAACAGTAAAACAGAAGAAGACAGCTGCTGATGATATCATCTTCCGAGACAGGCAAAGTGTTGGGGTTGAAGCACCGAGCACTGATTCATTAGTAATAACTACCGTTATTGGACCCGCAATAGTCAAGAAAGTTCTTGTAGTTAATGGGAGATCTATTAACATCCTATTTAAAAAGTCTTTCGATTAGATGAAACTGGAAATGAAGGACTTAAAGCCATGTGAAGGTTGGATTCGTGGCTTTAATGGAACCTCAACCACCTCTATTGAAGTAATAGACCAACCTGTAGAGTTAGGTGTGGCAGCGCGTAGAAGAGTGAGGATTCTCTAGTTCGTCATCATGGACATCGACTCACCTTACAATGCTTTCCTAGGATGAACAACACTTTCGGAGTTCAGGGCCTGCATTGTTCCATGGTGCCTGTTAATGAAATTCACAACAGATGCTAAAGTGGGAATGATTCGAGGCGATCAAGTTACCAGAAGAGCCTGGTATATGGAGGATTTAAAAATGTTGCAAAATAGAAAGAGTTCATAGCCTAATAACACTTCCTCTCTCGCCGAGGAAAACTCAGCATAACAACTAAAGACAATACCGCTAAGGGAGTTGCCTGACGACCGACCTGAAGATATCGATCTTAGAGAGGATGAGGAGCCAGGAAATAGAAATGCGACCCCAATGAGGCGACGATTGATATTTCAATCGACAGCGATGACCCGACAAAGGTCTTGAAGATTGTATATCATTTGGATTCCTTCCAGACGAAAGAATTAACTGATTTGCTGAAAGCAAACCTTGACATGTTTCCTTGGACTCACGCAAACATGTGTGGAATTTCTCCCACGATTATGAGCCATTCACTAAGCCGAAACCCAAAGCATCCTCCAGTGAAGCAAAAGAGGCATATGTTAGGCCCGAAGAGGTCAGTAGCCTTAAAAGAAGAGGTAGAGAAGTTATGGAATAACGGCTTCATTAGAGGCTCGACATATCACGACTAAATATCAAATCCCGTATTAGTCAAGAAGTCAATTGGGAAGTGGTAGACATGTATCGACATTTCTGATTTGAATAAAGCCTGCCCCAAGTCAGTTTTCCACTCCCCAGGATTGATCAATTGGTAGACTCAATGGCAGGGCATGAACTTCTCTCCTTCATGGACGCGTATTCAGGGTACAACAAGATCCCTATGCAAGTACTGGATCAGGAACACACTAGTTTCATTACAGACTTAGGGTTGTACTATTACGTGGTGATTCCATTCAGACTAAAGAATTCCAGAGCCACGTATCAGCATTTGGTGAATCGGATGTTCTACAATCAGATCGGGAAAACAATGGAAGTTTAGTAGATGACATGCTTGTAAAGTCTAGACAATCTTCCAATCTCACGAGAGACTTGGTGGAGATGTTCGACATTCTACGGAAGTACAAGATGAAATTGAACCCCTTGAAATGTTCAATCGGAGTCGCATCAGGAAAATTCCTTGGATTCATAGTCAGTTCCCGGGGAATTGAGATATATCCTGACCAAATTGTAGCGATCAGGAACATAGAAGAGCCACGAAAAATCAGAGAGGTTCAGAGTTTGGCCGTAAAAGTTACAGCGCTGAGCAGATTCATTTCAAAAGATACGGACAAATGTGTACCTTTCTTTGGTCTAATTGAACAAGGGAAACGGAACTTCGAATGGACCCCTGACTATGTAAAGGCCTTCCAAAACTTGTTGAATCTGCTAGAAAAACCCCCAATTTTGTCTAAGCCAGTGGACCATGAGGACTTGTTCGTATATTTAGCAGTATCATCTCATGCCATTAGTTCGGCACTGGTACGAGAGGAAGACAAGGTCCAAAGGCCGACAGTTGAATGTAACTACCCAAGGATAGAGAAACTTGCCTATAGCCTCTTGATTGCATCCCATAAACTCCGTCATTGTTTCCAAGATCATCCAATTGTGGTATACATTGATCAACCGCTCCGCCAGGTCCTACAACGACCTGAGGCATCCGGGAGACTGCTTAAATGGAACATTGAATTGAGCCAGTTCGACCTAAACTTCCAGCCAAGGAGATCAAAAAGGGGACAAGCCTTAGCTGACTTCATCGCAGAGTTCACCATTTCTGAAGAGGACATGTTAAATGATAATGCTAACTCCTCAAAGCCAAGTATAGAACTTAGCCACTGGAAATTGTGTACAGATGGGGCCAAAAATGATCGAAGGTCCGGCGCTGGAGTCATTTTAGTAACTCCTGAAGACCGATTAATTTACCATGCCGTGCGGTTGGAATTCTCCACTACCAACAATGATTTTGAATATAAATCCCTGATCGTCGGGCTAAAACTCATCAAGGAATTATGGGTGACCATGCTAGACATCTTCTGAGATTCCAAAATAGAAGTTTGCCAGGTTCAAAAGGAATTCGAACCTAGGTGACCTCGACTAATCACTTACCTTGGAAAGGTAAAGGAGCTACTAGAACGGCCTGGAGTATTACAGCATAACTCATATCCCGCGAGTGGAAAACCAGAAAGCATACAGATTAGCTAAGTTAGCAAGCTCTGACAATCTAGAAGAGACTAAGATGGTTCTGATAGAGGTACTGAAGTCACAAGCTTTGATCGGATGGAAGTCGACCTAGTGCTGGAAGTTGAATCAGAAAGGGAATCATGGATGACACCAATCAAGAACTTGCTGCAGAACGAAACACTTCCTATAAAGAAGAGCGTAAGACGAGCTGTGATTCGTAAAGCCGCGAGGTATGTCTTACGTAATTCTTTACCGCCAAGGATTTTCTATGCCTCTACTCCGGTGTATAGCACATGATGACATCAAATGTGTACTAAGAGAAGTACATGAGGGTGAATGTGGAGACCACACCGGAGGCTGGACACTGGCAAAGAAAGTATTGTAGTATGGCTATTTCTGACCTACCATAAATAAAGATATAGGTGATTATTCACAACACTGCGACAAGTGCAAGAAATTTGCAAAATTTCCTAGGGAACCTCCGAGTCAACTTAAATCAATGGTGAGCCCATAGCCTTTCGCTATGTGGGGGATAGACATCATTGGAACCCTGCCAATCGCCAAGGGAGGAGCCAAATATGCAATCATGGCCGTGGATTATTTCACGAAATGGGCGGAAGCCAAACCCCTAACTACGATCATGACAAAGCCGGTGATAAACTTTATGGTCAGGAATATCATCTATTGATTTGGGATACCAAGTACCATCATAACTGACAATGGAACCCAATTCGATAGCATAAAATTCAATGATTTCTGCCAGAAATATAAGATTGACAAAAGGTACGCCATAGTAGCTCACCTGCAATCAAATGGACCAGTTGAGGCGATTAACAAAACTATTAAGTCCATCCTCAAAAAACAATTGGAACAAGCAAAGGCCATGTGGGTCAACGAATTACCATTGGCATTATGGGCTTATCGAATGACTTACAAGACGGCAACGGGTCGTACCACTTTTTCACTCTCTTTTGGATCAGAAGCAGTCATTCCAATGGAGTTGAAAGTCCCTTCTCACCGGGCAATGTACTACGATCCAATAACAAATAAAGTGTTTCTCTTCGAATCCCTAAACATAGTTGAAGAAAAAAGAGATGAAGTAGACATACGTGCTTCGAGGCATAGATGCCAAGTAGCACGATACTATGACAAGAAGGTTCGTCCTTGAACCTTTGAACCAGGAGATTTGGTACTGAAGCATGTCTTTCCACCCCCAATCCATCTGGGTCCAAAGTGGAAAGGACCATATGCCATCCAATGGAGGCTTGATACAGGAGCTTTCAAGATAACGACCGTGGATGGCGAAGAGATTCCCCGAGCTTGGAATGCCCAACACTTGCGGTAGTACTTAACTTAAATCTCAATTTTTTTCTTTTGTTTTATGAGCCATGTATAAAGGCGCGACTTTCCTAGAAAAGTCTGGTTGATATAAGCAAAAGATTATAAAGTGGACGTAGGCGATGACTTAGCTAAACCACTATAAAAATATCGTGTGTGATTTATTTTTCTTGCATAAATCTTTTTATATATTCTATGACTGCCATGATCTAAATATGAGACACTAGAAATTTAAGTCAAAACCAGAGCAAACGAGACAATCGTTTGCATAAAAGGATAAAGGGGACGGCAAGACGATGTTCCAAACTCTAACTCTCATAATTCGAGAGAAATTATAAAGGACGGGAAGATGGTGTCCCTAGGGCATGAAGGTGCACCATGACAAGAGATCGCCTTAATTGCCTCTAACCTGACAGTACAAAAGGATAATATAAAGGTGCTAAGAATAAGCACCAATGAGGAAAAAAACCCAGCCTCACTTAAGGGCAGGGGGCAATCCAATGCCGAACATAATCAATCTCCAACAAGCCCTGGCCCGACACTTTATTCAAGATTGATGGGGGGCATACACACCACATCCTTTTCTATCGATTGTCTAATTAAGAAGTGATTTTTGCATATTATATTTAGTTGCTTATACACTTACGGGGAAGCTCAACCATGACATGAAATGTTATACTTATGTTTATATTACCTTGACCATTGCTCAACCCAACTAAAATAAATGATAAGCTTGCAGGTATTTGACATAGTGGAAAACAAACTATTTCATTTACATGAGTGCAGGTTTGTACAAGATGATTAAACAAGGAAATGCGAGGGCCGCGCTCGCTACAACAACAGTGGACCAATGGAAAACCAAAACAAAAAGGGAAACCAACTTTCATTAAGGCTTTGGAGCAGACTTAGCTTTCTTGGCAGCTTTGAGCTTACCCCTTTCTTCTTTCTTAGCTTTGGAAATGATACTCCTTGGCTTCTTTTTCCTTGAAACCGGGGTAGTGGAATCAGTAGAAGATTTCTGAGCAAGCTCTTCAGTAATTGACCGGGTTGAAATCTTGACAACTAACTTTGTTCTAGGAGGGATTGTCTCAAGAGGTTTGAGGTTTTGAGGATCTTCCTTCTCAACCTTGGCTTTTAAAAGTAGATCCTACTTTGCCTTTATCTCAGCCAAAGTTATGTTATTGCCTCCCTCTGAGCCTTCGGTCATCACAACATCGTCGTCTTCCTCATTGCCATCATCACCACCATCATCTTTCGAGGCATCCATTATATCACCATCTTTGGGAATCTCGGTGCTAAATGGCATGGGAGCCTTGTCAATCACATCACCCTTTTTGCCCTTAATTTTTTCCATGTATTCAAAGCCAGTAGCCTCATCTTTTTTCTCCTACACCTTCTCAGCAGACTTTGCTTTAGTAGCTTCTTGTGGCTGATCATCAGTCTTCTCGGCTATCTTTGCACCTACAGGGCGAGAAGTAACAGTTATTAGCTTAGGAGATAAAGGATGTTCCTCAATCGATTGTCCAATGGTATGACGGAAGGTTGAGATAGCCCTAACAAACTGAGGTGAAAAAGTGGAGATACCTTCAGATGACTTCTTCAGATGAGTGGCAGGAGTCTCTGGTATCGTTTCGGCAATAGGAGACAAGAAGCATGCCTTAGGAATTCCTGGGTTCTCTGGGTCATACCCCTCTGCCTTAGCGACCTTAGGGGAAGTAGCAGAAGAACCGACATCGATTATTCCTTTCCCTTTAGCCTCACGCTTCTCCTCTTCCATAGCAGCAGCAATGAGTTTGCGTCCTTTGGCTAGGTGTGCCGGCTCTTCACCCCTTAGAATTTTTTCCATAAGTTTATCTTCATCAATGGAGTCCACCTTGAGTTCTTTCATCTCCTATTCAACAATTTGATCCCACACGTAAACCAAAGTTGTTGGGTAGTTTTCGATCCAAGCGATGTCCCGATGACGGATCACTTGGGAAAAAATGTATCATAAGCTTTCTATATCCATCCAAATTTTTTTAGTAGCAGAAAGTTATGCATGGGAATCCTCGGCAGATTTAATGGCAATTTGCATTCCCTTCAGCTAGGATTATCCTCAACTCGACCTCCATCAGCTTGGTTTCCAATTCAGCATTTTTGTTCTCCACCTCATCTGCGCATTTCGAAGGCATCAGCTCGAGAGCAGGAACAAATTGCATGTGGTCGAAATAGTGATATGGAAATTTCTTTTTCAAATAAGTCAACTTCGCCTTATTCTCGGAATCAAGTGACATGGGCTTGGCTAAAGATAATTCAACATTTCTCGCTTGGCAGGAACAAGTGATGTTTTATCTTTGTCTATCCTCTTCTTAGGAACCTTATGTTTGTCTTGTGAATCACCATGCTTCGACAGTGGTTTCTCTTAAGGATGTTTTTCTTTGGGAGGAGTCTGAACTTTGGGATGCGGTTTGTCTCCTTCGTGATGGTCTTGATGGCTTATGTGCTTGTCAGGATCTGATCGACGGGGAGAACGGGAGCACGAAAAATAAGGATGGCTAGAACCATAGTGTTTCCTGTCATCTCTGCCATGGTTTTCATGCCGATCATGTTCGGTATCGGGATCAAACCTAGGCATGCTGGAGCGAACTTTCCTGACATCATAGCATGGGCACATCATTTGTCCTGCAACGTAATACAAATATGTATTAGAATTAAGAATTGGTATAGAACACAAGTGTTGTGATGTGCAATGCGAGTGTAGTGCATATATCCTAGGTGATTCCAGCTAATGGACCCGAGCTTGGAATTAGGCCTGTGTGTGCGGTTTCCCCGGCTTTCACGGGAGTAAATTCTTCTTCTGAGGTAAGAGTGAGAGGATCTGTTCGGAAGTATAAATAGTGTCGGGCAGGGGAAGTCTACCTAAACCCTGATATATGAAATCATCCATAAGAGAGCCATCGCCTTGAGACTTGGTTGATGGAAACCCTTTTGGGGAAGTCGGTTTTTCAGGGGTAGTCGCATCCCCAGGAGTTATGTATTTATCTTTATCCTTGGCAGTTATGTTTGCTAATATATCGTCTTGAGTCGAAGTGGGACTCTTTTGAGGCATCGTTGGATCTTTCGAACTCTCTCCCTTCTCAGGTAAAATTTCAATTGGCCCCTCGACTGAGGTTATATATACATAGGGACCTTCTTCGTGGCCTATGCTACGAGTAATACAACTAATCGATTGCGGTGAAGGTATTCATCCACTAAACAGTCTCTAATGGTCAAGAACTTCTAATCACCATTAAGCAGTCGGTTGCACCTGATGCGTTTCCTATTTCGGGTTAGGGACTGCAAGTAAAAGTGAACAACAATCAATACATTTATAGAAGTGATTGAAATTAGAAAGTGAAGGACGATATCTTTACTTGATTTATTCCATCTCCTAGCGCATCCTGGTTGCTGTTTTATATAGAACCATTCGATTCTTGGATCACCAACTTTGCTGCTAAATGGTACGCTAATGATTTTCCCTTTTGGCACTGATTCAAAATAAACAAAGGACGTGGTGTCCTACGTTAGGTGTTTGAAATTATAGAAGAAATGAACAGCTTTGAATGTGAGCTCAATACCTCGAATTTCCTTATAAGCAATATATAAGGTGTACAGGTAAGCATAGGAGTTGGGCTGAAGTTGCATTAGAGCAATGTGAATTTGTTTTAGAATGTTGACAACGAATGGCGAAAATGGAGTTATCTCCCCGAACAAGGCACATGACCTACTGATGGCCATATATTCTTCAGGCGGATTATGAGGTCGGTCTGTGCCAGCATGCAACTTAGTATCTCTATGAAGAATTCCATGCTTTAAGCATATTCGCGCAAGTTTGGCGTCTTCAACTGTCGATTCAACGGAGTCATTAGACGAATACAAAACAATGACATTCTCAATCTCGTCTGGAGCACGACTGTCTCCAACCCCTCTTCCTCTTCTTCATCCACAGAGACATCACCTCCGGATGATGCTCCACTTTCATGAGTTTCCATTTCTTAGTCCGGACCCTCACTATCCCATTCCGGGTTTGAAGTGGAAGATATGTCTTCGATGACAAGATTTTCAGATGATCCTACGACTTTCTTCCTCTCTGCTAGTCTGGTTGAACGTCTTATGGCCGTAATCGTTGTATTATCCAAGAGATAACAGAATTAGAGTATAGTTGCCTGTGCCCTCGTGTGTGTGTGTGCGCGCTAAATTGTGCAAACGTGTACAATGCGGAGTACAAGATTAACAGAGAAGTAAAGCAGTATGGTAAGTAGTCGTATGTTCATAAGGTATAGACAGTTCAGTTCAGAAGGCTCTATCCTAACTGTTCATGAAGTCACAAGCCATATTTAGTTTTTGTTAAGTTGGTTGAAACATGCTTTCATTTCATATTGAATGACAGTGGATCGGTTCGAATCTCTATGTTACGAGCGGATCAGTTCGGGTGTTTATGTTAGAAGCGGAATTGGTTCAGGTGTTTGTCATAAGAGGCTCGGTTCGGGTGTTTATCTCAAACAGATTGGTTTAGAGTTTATGGACAGAAGTGATCAGATCGGATAGACCTACAAAGAGGTGGCTTCATTCGGATTGGTTAGTACCAAGTCACTCCACGTGAGCGAATTTATGGCTCCAATCAATATTTTCTCCTCAAATCCGAACCGTGATCGCACGTTTCATCCCAATCACTCAGAGATCGTCTGCTCCGCCTCAAACCGATCCCACTCTTCTCTTCCTTCCTCTTTTCCATTTCTCCAAAAACACCAAACCCGTTCAATTTTGAATGCTCACTTGCAACAAAGTATTCGTGAATCAATGTCTCTGACACGAGTTCAGACCATCTCTGCAACATCCCGCATTTTCATCGGTATGTATTTGATTATTTAAATGAGTTTAAATATTGAAATCGTAATATAAGTAGATTTATATATTAATTAAAACGAAGTTGAACATATAAAAATATATATTAAATATAATCGAGCCCGTAATATCGCGGCAGTTCGTAATTTAACGTTTTGAACTCCAATTGAGTGTAAAGGACCCGTTATAAGTCGGATTTCTGCGAAACAAGAAACGTTGGAATCTGTTGAACTGTATCTTTCTAACAGAAGTGAAAAACCAAGATTTTGCGTTATAGATTGCGAGTTATATCCAAATCAAATTTTCGAATAGTCGTTATAGAATCGTTTATCGACCGTAACGGTTTATTCGATATAACTAGATATCGGTCTCGAATTTTGACAAGATTCTTTTGAGGTGTAGCGTTAATTTAATTTTTAGAATTTTACTGAAATTTTTAATTAATTAAATACGCAACTTTTTGTTTGGAATATTTTGCACCCTGTATCGATATTTTGGGGTTTCACAATATAAGTTAATCAACCGATATTATTATATTTTTGGGATTGTGGCACCACGCTGGACACGACGTTATTTTTATCTTTGTCCATAGCCGTCAGTAAATGAACGAAATTTTATACCGTCATCACCCCATACACTTTAACTTAAGTAAGACGTAACATGTCATGCTAATGGTAAACGCCGTCCTTCAAATTGATTATTGTACTAAAGGAAACCCAATTTATAAATATCAATCTTCATTCTTAAGCAAATGTATGTTATCCAGGCTATTTTGACGGAGCTACTCCCTCCCTAATCCTTCATACTATAGAAAAATGTGAAAAGCTACCTATCTGTTTATCTAACCCATACTTGAATGGTCACCATTCTTTCAATCACGGTGCATACCGATTAGCACAACATATATTTTGGAAAGGAAAATTGATAAGACCACTCAGGCAATTTCAACGCCTACCCTAATAAAACCATACTTCATTCCACTCCATCTTAGTTTCTACTCTATTACTTCTTTTCCATCTGACCTGCCATGTTCATTCTAACCAGCATCTATCTAGATAAACTTTTCACATGCTACGTCTGAACTACCCTGAAAGGAAAGCATAGATCAATACTGAAGCATTCAATATGGAACGTATAAAACTCTATTTCCCAACCAAACTAGCCAAGCAGACCTACCTCTCTAATTCCTTGGCAACCAAGGTTCGACTGCTATAAATACATGACAAAGCGTCAGTTGTTTCCTCGGATCCAGAAGACATATATCTCATTAAATATAAGATTTCGCAACCTCAAGTTTTCACGGAAAAAGGGAAAAGCTAGGAAGCGGCTGTAGAATGTTTAGGTAGTAAAGATACGGGAGCTGCTGAGGGCGTGGTAAAATGGATAGGGGAAAGACAGTAGGCTTGGATGAAACGTGTGGCTTGAATGGGTACATAAGTTGGAAGAAATCACATGAATTAGAAGGGACTATGGTGAAGCGAAGGCAGGCTCAAGCAAAATTGATGAGAAGCAGGCATGAAGGGATGGTGTTCTGACATATGGCATGAGCCTGATGCTAAAGATATGAGAGAAGCTTGCGTGTTGATGGGTGCATGACATCTGTGAGGCTTGGACGAGCAAGAGAGTGGGACTGGAACTAAGCAACAGTTTTGACGGGGAATAATGTGAAGAAGGGAGGAAATATTGGGGATGACAGTGCATGTTTAGGTGGGCGACGAGTTGATGATGGCTAAACATTGGTGGGTGGAGTTCGCACAGATGCTGGGGTGATTGACAATGAAGTAACAAGGTAGAAATTGGTGTGGAGCCAACTGAAAGGTGGTCTTGAGGAGTGGCAGCAAGGTAAGGCTCTCGTTCTCAAGGTGGGCGCGTTTTGGAAGGATGTTCGGGGCGTTCGTGTTAGTATTATGGAGTGGCAAATTATGGTTGCTGAGACTTTGAGGATCAATGAATTAGTGATCCAACAAAAAAAATGAAGTACCTGATGCTTAAGGGAGTATCATCGCATCAGTAAAACAAAGGCGCGGGTCGGGATATGGAAGCAAATCAATGTGATGAAAGCTGACGGCCTTGGGTTTGAAATACAAACTTCGGTATGAAAAGAACAATTCACGTGAATTACTGAAGTGAGGGTGTGTGTCTGGCGAATCGCGATATTGAACAAGGGTTCGAATGCAGAGTAGTGCTCGCAAGTGGGAAAAGAAGCGTAAGCGGACTTGAACGTGCGATACTGGACTGATGCAAATCGTTATATAACGGTTAACGCGCCAAGGTGAATAAATTCACTAACTCTATTTTATTTAAAATATTTTAATTATATTTTAAATAATGGTTGAATGCTGTGTGATGGTTGATTAGGTAAATTACAGTTAAATTGGTTGAAATAAATATATATCGTTGCATAGGTACACATCATTGGTTGGATACTGATTTGACTAATATCTGTGGATATGGAAATCGGTTGGAGGAACCCAACCGGATTCCTAAATATTTAGATGTATTGTTTGTGCACCGTTTGAACCATGTTGAATGGAGATTCAACGTTATGTTGATTTCGTAAATAAACGATATCAGCGACAGTCAACCATAAACTCATTTTGTTAAGAAGTTGGTTGACCGTCAGACAAATCAATGAAGTTAATTATAAAAATTAAATTTTTATAATTAAAACGAAGTTTAAATTATAATAGAAATTCTATTATAAACTGGTATTAAGTTTGTATTGAGATGTTTTATTGAATTGGGTATAATAATACGAATAAGAAGTAAATTGCCAAAAAGACAAGGAACGTGATCGATTTTTGATAAGAGAAGTTTAAAGAGAAATGTTTAAGGAAGATGGAGTGAAGAGTTAATGACCATTGTAAATAAATTTAAACAACCGAATTTTCAAATAAGGATATGGCGTCATAAAATCATATTTAAAACATGTCAAGATTTTTGTAACGGAAAGAGATCTTAGGATTTTTGTAACAGAAAGAGATGTCAAGATTTTTGTAATGGAGAAAGATGTCAAGATTTTTGTAACGGAGAAAGATGTCAAGATTTTTGTAACGGAAAGAGGTGTCGGCATTAGTTATAAAGTGGAATATGGCAGCGTATTGCAAGTCTTTGAACTATAACGATAAAATAACGCTGTTGACTAGGCTTAAGCGTGACTGTTATGTCGAGATTAGTTAAAAGGGAATATTACAGCGCATGACAAGTTTTTAAATTATAAGGATAAATTAGCGTTGTTGATCAAGCTTAAGCGTGATTTTAGATATAGCACTACTCCCTAAAGAGATAAAGAACGTGAAAATGATAGAAATGTTTTAAACATTAATAACGTATATTTTCTAGGATATGGGAAGTAGAAATTAATATAAAGGGGCCAGTGATTGTTGATGCTTAGCTGTAAATTTGAATGGATGTTCATTTTACTTCGATAGCTAAATAACCGACCGTCGAAGTGTTTTGACCATCGCTGTCAATACGGAGAGACCAGTTGGATATATTATCTAAAACCACTCCGTATGGGCATAAACGCTGCGAATTAGATTATGCTAAAGAGAATTGAAGACGGAGTAAAATGCAAGGGTCGTCCTGTTCCAGAATGGTGCTTTCTGTTTGTCCATTCCCAGGACAACTCGTATGGACGAATGTCTGACAAAGTATTCCTAACGGTCACATAAGACGATCTTTTCAAGGTATTACGTCTGGTGGCGGAGAAATTCGTTTCTCTTAGCTTTTGTACCCGTGATGTTTTTGGGAAGATCAACTAGTGATTTGATGGGTTTGACGATGTGGCATTCAAAGTGTATGATGGCCAGATGTTCTAAAAGATAGACGTAGCCTCAAGCCTCACAACCGGGAAATGACAAAAGTCGGGCAGGCAACATGGCAATGTGGGTCGCTTCCATTAGGGTGTATAATCACCTATCTAGAGAATTTCTTTTGTTTCTTAATCTATCGATTCTGCCCATTCGGGAAACGGTGGTTTGAGTCCAACCGTTGGTGATATACTTTTGATACACTCAAGCGAAATGAGTGGTCGGTCATGTGTGGGCCGGGTTGCAAGATGTTCTTGTTGAACCCAGTGTATTCGCCTCTAGAGATACACTATCGGCAGGTGGTCCCATACCTTGTCATAGTTGGAATCCAATCTCCAATAAGTGCCCTGCGGTTTTTGATTTTATACTATGTATGTAGAGCGTGAGATGCAAGCGTTCTACTATTTGGTTATTTATTTGATTAGACATTATTATAATATCACTGGATTTTGATATCAACATATTTTGGATTATAGTAAGGTAAAAACCATCCATGTTTATGTGTGGGTTGGTCTTACTATAATCCTTTTGTTTCAAAAAGATTTTCTAAGTTAAACCGCATGGTTGGAATTTACTCACACCAGTCCCATGATTGACCCAGAGTTTATTTTGTTTGTTTTCCCTAAACTCTTGGGTGCCCAAATTTGTATGGGCAGTCAAGTGTTTCAGGATTTTACAGATCCACTTGGAGGATCTCAAAGCAGAAGGCTTCACCGTTAGTATTTAGAGATTATTTTCCGCTGTGATATGATGTATTGTACTCTGATATGGTATGTATATACAAAACAGATTTGTATTTCAAAGTTATGTTATATAATATATTTTATTCGTTCCGCTGTGAGATTCGTATTTACTCTGATACTATTTAGATTCTGATGTTCTTCTTCTTCTTCTTCTTCTACTCTATTAGTTATATCTTCTCTTTCTCATCCTCTAATTTCTTTCTATTAATGACCTGGTATTTTCGATGTCTGAATAGTCGATGCTGGATTTTGTGTCGATTTTCGAAGTCGAAAATCCCGGTTCGTTACAGTTGGTATCAGAGCTGAAGGTTAAGTGATTACCTTGGCTCTGTGGCATAACTCAATAGAGATGGAGTTAGTAATACTCTAGATTGAGTTTGAGTGTATATATATGAGCACGTATTTGTAAATCAATATAAAAAACTGTTTTATATTGTGTTGATTGGTTTGTCGTGTGGTTTATGAATTCTGGTCGATATGGTAATGCAAACCATATCGATAGGTGTTTCTAAACTCTTGAACAGAGTAATTCGACACAGTATGTTTGGAAAAGAGGGTAAATGAAATAATTTTACCCAAAAATATATTTTGATATAAAACAAGTATATATCTTGATATTATTATATTATGTTGGATGTGTTAATCGTTAGTATAATTGAATAAGATTCATAATTGAGTTGGTTATAAAAATAACCAATCGAAATTCACATTAATATAATATACAAAAGCAGATGAACTAAATCTGAATTTAAAACCAGAATTGGAATTAAAATTCTGAAACATGAAATTGTTTGTAAATGAATTTTGAATTAAATATATGGAATTTTAAGATCCTGGGGAAATTTTGGAATATTATCCAAGTTCGAAAAGAAAATTTTGAAGTAAATTTCAAATCAAAGTATTTGAATATGAGTTTTGAAAGTGATATAGTATTGAACTCACTTTGATCGCTTGGAAATAAATTCCGATTATGAAGTCGACCATTATCGGTGTTCATTTTCGAGTTTCTAAGTGATGGATTACTACCAAAGATTTTGTTTGAAATAAGTTGTTCAGAAATTCAAACATTTTGAATTGCTATGTTATGAATATATATATGATTTTGAAGTGATTTGAAATGAAAACCCCAGGAATTTGAATTCCAGAATTAAAATTTTGCTTATGAAGTAAATAAATAGAAATTTAATGAAGTCAAATAAAATTGGTTTGGACTAGAGAGAATCTGGAATGGAATTGAATTGATGAACTAAGAGTTGGAATTGAGTTTGGAATCAGAGTTTGAATGAAGTTATATGTGGATGATGTGGTTCGAGGATAATTTAAATGGAGATCGAGTGAAATTGAAGTGGTGTATGCTGATTGGACAACAAATAGAAGAGGTAGAGTGGAATGCCAGACAAATTGGCTGTTTGAATTTCTTTTGGACTGCAGAACGCCCAGAGAGGTGAGTTGTAATGTACCGAATGAGCCTTGCAGAGAAGACGCTGACAAAATTCTCCGAAAATTTGAGCTGTTAGGAAATTTTCAGTATTTTTGAAAGTATGTGTTAAAAAGAAGGAATTAATTTTTAATTAAGACTAATCGTTTCTGTTGCAAACTGAATTTAAGAAACTAAGTAAAATATTTTTAACCTGTTTATAATGGAGATTGTAACAATTTTCCTATCTTAGCAATTTCGAGGACGAAATTATTTTAAGGGGGAAGGAATGTAACGTCCCGTATTTTCATCGGTTTGTATTTGATTATTAAATGAGTTTAAATATTGAAATCGTAATATAAGTAGATTTATATATTAATTAAAACAAAGTTGAACGTATAAAAACATATATTAAATATAATCGAGCCCGTAATATCGCGGTAGTTCGTAATTTAACGTTTTGAACTTCAATTGAGTGTAAAGGACCCGTTATAAGTCGGATTTCTGCGAAACAAGAAACGTTGGAATCTGTTGAACTGTATCTTTCTAACAGAAGTGAAAAACCAAGATTTTGCGTTATAGATTGCGAGTTATATCCAAATCAAATTTTTGAATAGTCGCTATAGAATCGTTTATCGACCGTAACGGTTTATTCGATATAACTAGACATCGGTCTCGAATTTTGACAAGATTCTTTTGAGGTGTAGCGTTAATTTAAATTTTATAATTTTACTGAAATTTTTAATTAACTAAATACGCAACTTTTTATTTGGAATATTTTGCACCTTGTATCGATATTTTGTGGTTTCACAATATAAGTTAATCTATCGATATTATTATATTTTTAGGATCGTGGCACCACACTGGACACGACGTTATTTTTATCTTTGTCCATAGCCATCAGTAGATGAACGAAATTTTATACCGTCATCACTCCATACACTTTAACTTAAGTAAGACGTAACATGTCATGCTAATGGTAAACGCCGTCCTTCAAATTGATTATTGTACCAAAGGAAACCCAGTTTATAAATATCAATCTTCATTCATAAGCAAACGTATGCTGTCCAGGCTATTTTGATGGAGCTACTCCCACCCTAATCCTTCATACTATAGAAAAATGTGAAAAGCTACCTATCTGTTTATCTAACCTATACTTGAATGGTCACCATTATTTCAATCACGGTGCATACCGATTAGCACAACATATATTTTGGAAAGGAAAATTGATAAGACCACTCATGGAATTTCAACGCCTACCCTAATAAAACCATACTTCATTTCACTCCATCTTAGTTTCTACTCTATTACTTCTTTTCCATCTGACCTGCCATGTTCATTCTAATCAGCATCTATCTAGATAAACTTTTCACATGCTACGTCTGAACTACTCTGAAAGGAAAGCATTGATCAATACTGAAGCATTCAATATGGAACGTATAAAACTCTATTTGCCTACCAAACTAGCCAAGCAGACCTACCTCTCTAATTCCTTGGCAACCAAGGTTCGACTGCTATAAATACATGACAAAGCGTCAGTTGTTTCCTCGGATCCAGAAGACATATATCTCATTAAATATAAGATTTCCCAACCTCAAGTTTTCACGGAAAAAGGGAAAAGCTAGGAAGCGGCTGTAGAATATTTAGGTAGTAAAGATACGGGAGCTGCTAAGGGCATGGTAAAATGGATAGGGGAAAGACAGTAGGCTTGGATAAAACTTGTGGCTTGAATGGGTACATAAGTTGGAAGAAATCACGTGAATTAGAAGGGAGGGACTATGGTGAAGCGAAGGCAGGCTCAAGCAAAATCGATGAGAAGCAGGCATGAAGGGATGGTGTTCTGACATATGGCATAAGCCTGATGCTAAGGATATGAGAGAAGCTTGCGTGTTGATGGGTGCATGACATCTGTGAGGCTTGGACGAGCAAGAGAGTGCGACTGGAACTAAGCAACAGTTTTGACGGGGAATAATGCGAAGTAGGGAGGAAATATTGGGGATGACGGTGCATGTTTAGGTGGGCGACGAGTTGATGATGGCTAAACATTGATGGGTGGAGTTCGCACAGATGCTGAGGTGATTGACAATGAAGTAACAAGGCAGAAATTGGTGTGGAGCCAACTGAAAGGTAGTCTTGAGCAGTGGCAGCAAGGTAAGGCTCTCGTTCTCAAGGTGGGCGCGTTTTGGAAGGATGTTCAGGGCGTTCGTGTTAGTATTATGGAGTGGCAAATTATGGTTGCTGAGACATTGAGGATCAATGAATTAGTGATCCAACAAAAAAATGAAGTACCTGATGCTTAAGGGAGTATCATCGCATCAGTAAAACAAAGGCGCGGGTTGGGATATGGAAGCAAATCAATGTGATGAAAGTTGATGGCCTTGGGTTTGAAATACAAACTTCGGTATGAAAAGAACAATTCACGTGAATTACTAAAGTGAGGGTGTGTGTCTGGCGAATCGCGACACTGAACAAGGGTTCGAATGCGGAGTAGTGCTCGCAAGTGGGAAAAGAAGCGTAAGCGGACTTGAACGTGCGATACTGGACTGACGCAAATCGTTATATAATGGTTAACGCGCCAAGGTGAATAAATTCACTAACTCTGTTTTATTTAAAATATTTTAATTATATTTTAAATAATAGTTGAATGCTGTGTGATGGTGATTAGGTAAATTACAGTTAAATTGGTTGAAATAAATATATATCGTTGCATAGGTACACATCATTGGTTGGATACTGATTTGACTTATATCTGTGGATGTGGAAATAGGTTGGAGGAACCCAATCGGATTCCTAAATATTTAGATGTTTGTTTGTGCACTGTTTGAACCGTGTTGAATGGAGATTCAACGTTATGTTGATTTCGTAAATAAACGATATCAGCGACAATCAACCATAAACCCATTTTGTTAAGAAGTTGGTTGACCGTCAGACAAATCAACGAAGTTAATTATAAAAATTATATTTTTATAATTAAAGCGAAGTTTAAATTATAATAGAAATTTTGTTATAAACTGGTATTAAGTTTGTATTGAGATGTTTTATTGAATTGGGTATAATAATACGAATAAGAAGTAAATTGCCAAAAAGACAAGGAACGTGATCGATTTTTGATAAGAGAAGTTTAAAGAGAAATGTTTAAGGAAGATGGAATGGAGAGTTAATGACCAATGTAAATAAATTTAAACAACCGAATTTTCAAATAAGGATATGGCATCATAAAATCATATTTAAAAGATGTTAAGATTTTTGTAACGGAAAGAGATCTCAGGATTTTTGTAACAGAAAGAGATATCAAGATTTTTGTAACGAAGAAAGACGTCAAGATTTTTGTAACGGAGAAAGATGTCAAGATTTTTGTAACGGAAAGAGGTGTCGGCATTAGTTATAAAGTGGAATATGGCAGCGTATTGCAAGTCTTAGAACTATAGCGATAAAATATCGCTGTTGACTAGGCTGAAGCGTGACTGTTATGTCGAGATTAGTTAAAAGGGAATATTACAGCGTATGACAAGTTTTTAAATTATAACGATAAATTAGCGTTGTTGATCAAGCTTAAGCGTGATTTTAGATATAGCATTACTCCCTAAGAGATAAAGAAGGTGAAAATGATAGAAATGTTTTAAACATTAATAACATATATTTTCTGGGATATGGGAAGTAGAAATTAATATAAAGGGGCTAGTGATTATTGATGCTTAGCTGTAAATTTGAATGGATGTTCTTTTTACTTCGATAGTTAAATAACCGATCGTCGAAGTGTTTTGACCATCGTTGTCAATACGGAGAGACCGGTTGGATATATTATTTGAAACCACTCCGTATAGGCATAAATGCTGCGAATTAGATTATGTTAAAGAGAATTGAAGACGGAGTAAAATGCAAGGGTCGTCCTGTTCCAGAATGGTGCTTTCTATTTGTCCAGTCTTAGGACAACTCGTATGGACGAATGTCTGACAAAGTATTCCTAACGGTCACATAAGACGATCTTTTCAAGGTATTACGTCTGGTGGTGGAGAAATTCGTTTCTCTTAGCTTTTATACCCGTGATGTTTTTGGGAAGATCAACTAGTGATTTGATGGGTTTGACGACGTGGCATTCAAAGTGTATGATGGCCAGATGTTCTAAAAGATAGACGTAGCCTCAAGCCTCTCAACCGGGAAATGACAAAAATCGGGCAGGCAGCATGGCTATGTGGGTCGCTCCCATTAGGGTGTATAATCACCTATCTAGAGAATTCCTTTTGTTTCTTAATCTATCGATTCTGCCCATTCGGGAAACGGTGGTTTGAGTCCAACCGTTGGTGATATACATTTGATACACTCAAGCGAAATGAGTGGTCGGTCATGTGTGGGCCGGGTTGCAAGATGTTCTTGTTGAACCAGTGTATTCGCCTCAAGAGATACACTCTCGGCAGGTGGTCCCATACCTTGTCATAGTTGGAATCCAATCTCCAATAAACGCCCTATGGTTTTTGATTTTATACTATGTATGTAGAGCGTGAGATGCAAGCGTTCTACTATTTGGTTATTTATTTGTTAGACATTATTATAATATCACTGGATTTTGATATCAACATATTTTGGATTATAGTAAGGTAAAAACCATCCATGTTTATGTGTGGGTTGGTCTTACTATTATCCTTTTGTTTCAAAATGATTTTCTAAGTTAAACCGCATGGTTGGAATTTACTCACACCAGTCCCATGACTGACCCAGAGTTTATTTTGTCTATTTTCCCTTAACTCTTGGGTGCCCAAATTTGTACGGGCGGTCAAGTGTTTCAGGATTTTACAGATCCACTTGGAGGAGCTCAAAGCAGAAGGCTTCACCGTTAGTATTTAGAGATTATTTTCCGTTGTGCTATGATGTATTGTACTCTGATATGGTATGTATATACAAAATAGATTTGTATTTCAAAGTTATGTTATATAATATATTTTACTCATTCCGCTGTGAGATTCGTATTTACTCTGATACTATTTAGATTCTGATGTTCTTCTTCTTCTTCTTCTTCTACTCTATTAGTTCTATCTTATCTTTCTCATCCTCTAATTTCTTTCTATTAATGACCTG
This sequence comes from Allium sativum, assembly GCA_030737875.1. Taxonomy (NCBI): domain Eukaryota; kingdom Viridiplantae; phylum Streptophyta; class Magnoliopsida; order Asparagales; family Amaryllidaceae; genus Allium; species Allium sativum. The sequence goes on along the minus strand of CM060921.1, from coordinate 39,939,569 downwards.
GTATTTTCGATGTCTGAATAGTCGATGCTGGATTTTGTGTCGATTTTCGAAGTCGAAAATCCTGGTTCATTACAATCTCCGCCGCTGCCTCGAAGTGGCGGTGAGACAGCCAGCAACGACGACGATGGATTGATGGGCCCAAGCAGCGTGTCGAATGTTAAATCGGATGAAATCATCCGATTTGATCCCAGTTTCAAGTTAAGATTAAAAGAAATTGAGTGAAACAAGAATTGAAGACAAACCTATGGAATAAATTTGAAGATTGAAGGAATTAATGAAAATTTGAAAATTAGAATTCTTTCTTTTTGATTTTTATGGAAAAAAATAAAGAAAAAGAAAAGTGAGAGATAAAGGATATGTGAATTTATATGTAGATAACAGGGCTCTTCGTGTTCCACTGGAGTAGACAGTCCAATCTGATCCGAACGGAGGAAGAAACCAGGTGGGCTCAAAACCTTTTCGACCCAAAGATGTGATAAACAAATAAAATGCGGGTCAGGTTATATTAGCTTGAACCCAAGAAAGAATGTTAACTCCAAAGTGCTACTCAAAACGTGAAGGAAAAATTCAAAGAATATTACCAAAATTTTCGCATGAATATTGTAAATTACCTGGAAGAGTTGCTTGAACCTTAAACGAATTCTTGAAGTTATTTGAGACAATAGGAATAATCCACGCATTCCATGGTGTATATATAAACTCCGCAAATACCCGGAGATACAACTTCATGAACGACTTTAAAGACAGATGGAAGCAACCACTGAGTGACACCAATTCAAAAGCAAATAGGTGGATCATTTCGAAGCATACTTTATCTACAATAAACGTGTACTTCGAGGGGGCAAAATGTTAGCTTACGTTGTGGATTAGGCTACACAAAGCTAAGAAATTAGTCAATGAATATGTTTGAAGGAGGGATTCACAACAAGATCTCAGATCAGTTCGGAGACCCCCGAACCGAGCCCCTTCACTTTGAAGTAAGCGGGTCCGAAGATTGAAAAAAGGTGGCATGTTCGAATCGGTTCGAACCTCTCCGACCCGAACCCTTTTTTCTCTTTCGATCCGAACTAAGGATTAACATCATAATGATTACACCCCACGTTCTCTTGAAGATCCGGAGCGGTTATACTGCTCTTTTCCATGATCTCTGATGTGCTGTCACCATCTCCAGGCATCCGAGCCCGAAACGAATGGGATGAACTCCACATGGCACCGATCCAGATCGAATTTCTGCTTATAAATACCTCATAAAGCAACATTTGAGGGGATCTTTAGCAACTTAATCACTCTACCTTCTTAACCACCAAATTTACATGCTTTATTCAGAATATATTCCAACCTTTGGAGTGTAATTCCATAAATTGAAGAGAGATTATCAATTTTATAGGTGAGATTGAGAGGGAATCATCGTTGTATTTGCATTGGAATCATTAATCAAAAAGTATAAAGTGGACGTAGGCTCTTTAACGCCGAACCACTATAAATATGGCGTTCTTGTTGTTTTTCTTTCTATTTTATTCAGAATCATTGTTTGTTTGGGTGTTAGAACCACTTTTTGGTCTAACAATGCGTAAACATTTACAAGGTTAAGCTGGAATCACAGCCTTTGTTAGGCATACATATTCAGTTGAACCAAATAGGATACATCTGTGTATTATAATCTGTGTTGTACATTTCTTAGTTACCAGAACTTGTTATTCTGACCCATCCTCATTACAACTTCCCGGGTTTCCTAGAGAAGGTCGGGTTCTCAAAGATGTTAAGTTTGGCTTTCGGTTCTCGTTCTCTCTCATGCTTGGTATTGGCAAAGTGACTTACTTCGAAAAAGGTAGTTAGTTAAGTTAATACTAGTTATCCAATTCTGTTTCCACTGTGAGTTTTCTTTAATTGTACTCTGATTATGCTCATGCTCATTTATTGCAGGTACCAGATATACACGATCCATGCTTGGATGTGTTCAAGTTTCGATTTTTGTCAAAATTTGGGCGTAAAAAAGTTTGGGGTGTTACACTATCATTTATGATATGTTGTGACTTGTTCTGAATATGATCCTTATCCATCGTAATTTTAATTTAATAAACTAAGTACGTTGATCCACTCAAGATAAGAAAAGAAAAATTTATACACTCAATCAACATATTCGATACTCGTTTAATACAAGATTACAGATGGTTGTTTCTAACCAACCTTATTCTATGCTCTAGTAGACGACATTACATGTTAATTCTCTTTATTAAGGTCTGTCTCGGGGTAGGGCATTACAAATTGGTATTAGAGCAAAATTCAAAACAAATTACAATAGACATATAATAGAACCAAAATAGTGCATGTGTTACAAAACGAAAGGATAACATTTGTGTCTTCTCTTATCACTTTTGTTGTGATCCCTACCTTTGTTCTTTATCAATTGAGTCATGTATAAATCATAGCTTCTGGAATACGTCCAGGAATGTAATTTCATTCTGTAGTATTCCGTAAGTTGAAGCCTAGTTGATTATTAATTAAAATAATATGAATCTGGATGGGTAAATAAATTAAATCTAAGATAGAATAAGTGGAATTTATATTAGGCTAAAAGAGTGTTAAGGTTAAATTAATCAGAGTTGCATAGCGGAAACAAGTGAATTATCTTTGTTGTGCTAAATTTAACATATCTGTAAGTAGGATTAAAGGATGGTAAATATGGATGATTAAGTGTTTGTTAAAAGTTAATTGAATTGTGAATACAAATTGAGTGACTATTTAGTGAAATTTCGTAATGGAAAAAAGAGTATTTGTGACAGTAAATAATAGAAACAACCATGTGTGAACTAAAATTTGTGATTATCTATTATGTCAAATTGTTCGTTGGGTATTTTAAGGGGTTTTGATCGATACGTCTGGTCAACGATGCCGACAAGAATTTCTTAAATACTTAAATAGGACATTCGAGCATAATATACTGTGTAATAAAATTAGTTTTGGGAAAGATAATATAAGATATGTATGTATGAATAATATTAAATCATCATATGAGATGAGAGTTATAATAAAGTTGGCAAGGAGACGACGATATTATATCGACTATGTAGCCAAATAATGAGGAAGGTTATTATAAAGTTTGTGATTTAGTACTATTCAAAATGGATTATAAGAGTTGTTATGTGGAAAATGTAGCTTTGTAAAGACTTAAGTGAATTAATGTAAAATATTTGTGTATAAAGGTTTTTTTTGAAACAAAGGTACTTTAGTACTAAAGACATAAGAGGTGCAAAGGGTTTAAGAGTAAAAATAGAAGTAACCACAACACATACTATACAAAATACATGAATACCCCTTAAACCCTAAATAACTGAAACACGCACTCACTAAAAAGTAAAATAAAAAAAATCAAAAGTGAATAGCTTGACGTGCCATAACTTATACTATTACCAAAGCATCTTTCCTGAATCTCCAAGTCATGGCAGAAAAGAATTCATCTTCCGTGGGCTAGGTATGGTAAGCTCCGCTCTTTTTTCCTTGAATCATTTGGTAAGATCCTTATATCTCTTCTTCTATGATTCACTAGCTTGTAGAAACGCAAATAACTCTTTAATAACGACATCTGCCTTGAAAGCGTAACAGTTAAGTTGCTGAAGGTTCTTTTACATCTTTCTCTCCAAATATTATGGACTGTCACAATAATAGTGATTCGAACTAGGTCTTATAATTTTTTATCTTGAGCAGCTGAAATAATTAGACTTGATATTTTTTTGAAGAAGGCTATACTTACTTGTAGTTTTAATATTGAGCTTATCGTTTATATATTTTTATCATGAGCAGTTGAAATAAAGAGTGTTACGGAGCACTATAAAAACCGGTCGGTCTTGCCAAATATTGAGCTTGTCTTTCATATGATCCCAAATACATCTAGAATAAGGACATTGGAAAAAATGTGATTTCTATCTTCCAAATAACTATTACACAGTTTACAAAATATGTCAGAATTTTGGAGCCACTTTTTAATTCTATCTACAGTTGGCAATCTATTCAGACAGGATAAACAAGTAGTAAAAGCGTATTTTTGCACCATCCATGTAAGGTTTGCCCAATCAAGAAAAGAATTATGTGGAAAAACCGATTTACATGCAGATTTAATTGATAATTTTCCATCAGTATTACCTATCCAAGTGTAATAATCATTACTGTTTTCGGAATAAATCTTGACTTGTTTGATATTTTCTGCTATTTCTGCAGGAAGATTAATAGCATCAAACTTCTAATTACTATCCAAAATAATACTTTCTGTTCTCATGTCAAAAATGTTACTACTAGTCAGATGTTGCCATCCTAAAATGGAGATGAGATTCTTCCGAAATATCCATGGACCAAAGAGAAGATAAGTATCCTGCCCATTCACTATATTTTTATTTAATAAATGTTTGTAGTACTCTCTTGCTTTAATCATAATTCTCCATGTATATGAAACATTATAATCTAGACACATAGACCGGAAATTATTTTATTAGTATAGTTAATTCTCATCCAGTTATCCCACATAGATGCATTTTTAAAAAATGTCCAAATCAATTTGATAGCCATTGCCTTTTATTGATCATTTGAATTAGCCTACGCAATTGTTCCCAAGAGACAACATGATATTTATTGTTCCAAACAAAATTAACACAAAGAGACTCATTTTATTGATCATTTGAATTGGCAATTGGGATGTTTACAACCAAAAAAAGATAAGAGGATAAATAGAAGTTTTAAACAATCAAATTCTTCCAGTAATAGATATAAACTTATTACTCCAACAGTTGTGTTTTCCTTTAATAACTTCCAAAAGTTGAGCAGTGTCTTTACTATTAATTTTCTTGTTAGACAAGGGAATACCCGTATATTGTTAGGTGTGGCTCGCATTGGAATGGAGTGGTTGCGTGGATTGAATGGGGGAATTGTCTCACATCGTAAGAAATTAAGAAAGATCGCGGTATATATATGGTATTGGTGGCACGTGACATTGGGCATTCCTTTTGTTACAACATGTGCTTGCCAATACCACATTATATGCTCGATGGGTGGCGAAGGGGATGTTCAATCGGGACGTCAGCTTGGGAGAATTCGACCGTTGACTCCTAGATAGACACAGTAAAGCGCGTACGTTATGCAGGGAATGTCGAAACTCAACATGGTATCAGAGCTCCATGGTTCGAGGGGACCATTATGTGTAGCATGACCAAAGCATGGCTGCAAAGGGGCTTGAGCATGAGATGCTCGTCAAGGTGGAGATACGGTTATAAGCAGTCTGAATCCGCCATTGTTTATAAGAACTCGGGGTAGCAGCCTGACCAACTGTGAAGAAGAATCAAGGTATAACTCCAAGGTGACTTGAGCAATGCTCGCTAAGGTGGATATTGTAAGATGTGGGTCGCATTGGAATGGAGTGGGTGGGTGGATTGAACGGGCGAATTGTCCTACATCACAAAAAATTAAGAAAGATCGTGGTATATATATGGTATTGGTGGCATGTAACATTGGGGATTCCTTTTGTTACAACATGTGCTTACCAATACCACATTATATGCTCGATGGTTGGTGATGGGAATGTTCAATTGAGGCGTCGACGACTTCGACCATTGACCCCGGATAGACACGGTGAAGCGCGTACGGTATGCAGGGAATGCCAAAACTCGACATATATTTCACTGGAAGATTAGCAATTAGAAGATTTAAATGTTGAGAGATAAAGTCTTCTGTTTATTATTTTTACTCAGAAAATTTTGTTATTTCGCCCCATTAGTTTTCAAAACAATCCCTGATAACAAACCTAATACTTTTATAATAGCATATACACATTCCTTGTTACATTTGGAGAACACCAACAAGTCGTTTTCATAAAGAAAATGAGTTATAATTAGAGAATTGTTATAAATAGGCCTTATTTTACTCTTCCAATATTCCAAATCAAGAAGAACTGAATAGTACACTATAGCACTGGCAAATAAACATGGTGAAAGTGAGTTACCTTGGCGAAGGACTGTATTACTTCTAATAAAACCATAAGGAATTCCAATGATTAAAATAGAAAATGTTGGACTTGGCATACACTTGGAAATTAACTTGCAAAATTTAGAAGGAAATTCATTTTTTTTCTAGCATAAACAAGATGAGTTCTCTACTGATTCAATTGTATGATTTTTGTAGGTCAATCTTCAAACATAACTTATCTGCTCCATCTCTATTGAAGTTTCTGACCATTTCATAAGCTAACAAATTTTTTTCCACCATGTATCTACCTGCAGTAAAGTCATTTTGGTTCTCAAATATTAATTCAAGTAATATTGATTTAATTCTATTTCAAATAATGCTGCTAATTATTTTATATAAAACATTGCCTAATGAAATAGGCCTGAAATCACAAGGTTCTACAACATTCAATTTCTTAGGTATAAGGAAAATAAAAGTATGATTTAACTCTCTTGTTAATTTTCCCTTTAAAAAAGCTTCATTTACAACAATAAGAAGATTCTTTAATCTTATTCCAATGAAGTTTGTAAAATTTAGCTTCAAAGCTATTTGGACCACGGCTACCTTCATCATGCATGTTGAAGACAGGCCCATAAATTTCCTCCATAGTAATATTTTGTCCAAACTTTTTTCCCTGCTTCTATAAGAATGTTTTTAGGGACCACATTAGGAAAAGAAATTAAAAACCTTTGAATCATAATAGAGATTCTAGAAATATTCAATTGCTTTGAGAGAAAAAGCATTGTTATCTATCACTGTGTCTCCTCTAGGGTTCAACATATATTTAATTCTTATATACTCATTATTAGAAGTCATTTTAGAGTAAAAAAATAGAAGGAATATCATCTTCAAGAAGCCATTTAACCTTCATTTTATGCTTCAATTCAACACTTCTGTCATATATCAAATCCTCAAATCTCCTTAAACCCTGTTGATATTGTTGAAATAAATTTTGATATGCAGGATTTAAAACTAGAGAGTTGTAAAGCTTGTCATTGTGAGACGACCCCAAATCCCGTACTGACGGAGACAAGGGTAATCTTTGGAATATAACACAGAAACAAATAATAGCAGAACAAAATTAAATAAATACACCAGATAGTGAACAATAGAATATACTGGATAAAAGTAATCATCAGAGTTACACAATATACATGATCTTACTTAGTACAAATACAGTTCAGCTATACATAAATGTCTATAGCGGAAACAAACAAAATATGTACAATAGGAGCTGAACAGCATAAAAAGAGATAAATGATAGAATCCATCTTCAGCTCCAGCTATCCAGAAATAACCAGCTAAACCTGAATACAAGGCTGCCCATGTAGAAAAAGGGGCACCCGAGTTTGAAAGTGAAACAAACTACGAGTCAGTCATGGGACTGGTATGAGAAATCTACTCAACACATTTAATATATGGCTAATCACAGGACCACGCCACTTTCGTGGAACGGGTTTACTCCATTGGATTGCCAGTGCTTTAAAATAAGTCATTCTTTTAAACATCGCTATGCTTTTTATAAAAATGAAGCCATTATAAGACTCAGTTCCCATCACACAATGCAACGCAAACTGGAGGATAGAGTTTTACCTTATAATGGCCAAAATATGATTGATACGAATAAAACAAAGGCATTTGATATTATTACTAGTGTTTATATGCTTTGAAAACAATTTCAAATCATAACTATCAATCATAGACGGCATGGATACCATATATCATGTCGCCTTATATATATATACACTATCAAAACCGCACAGTCACGTATTTGGAAATTGGATTTCCGTCATGAACCAAGGCAAAAGATAGTCCTTACCGAATTCGTGACTCTCTAGCCCGAGCCACAGGATCAGAACGCATCAACCCTTTAGATCGTCAGGGTCGGTCCACCGATGTGGATTATTATGCCTGAACACTACATCTCCCCACCCTTTGGGGCGTAAACGAGCCAACGAATGACTCCATCGGACCCGGATCGTCCGATCAAACCGAGGCGCCTCGCAACAGCAACAACCACACAGGTGAAAAGTATATAAATGTCAGGGCTGGTAGGTCACTGACACCACCCTAGCTAGAAAGAAACGCAGGCCCTCCCTAATGTCCTCTCCCGTTTCTGGTTCATACCGGGGTGTGAGGCTCGTGATTTTACGTTATACACAAAGCTACGCCACACCGGCGGTGCTTTGATCATCACCACAAGACTTTGCTTTTCAACAGAAGCCCTGATCACCGGATCTTAGTATGCCACAAAGGCAATTCATGCCATGCAACTGATGTCCATCGATATACAACCTCTGAGCTCGTGCGTTTCAGAGAAGGGGGTTAAGCAAAAGAATAAATTCTCCGCCGCCAAACAGATGTATATTTAATAGAGATCAATCAACACAGAATAAAATCCAATGTCAGACACACAGTCCATTTACAAGTCCGTTCTGGGTCTGAACGAAACCGGAGGCACTAAATACCTCGCAAACCCATCGATCACCACGTACGTCTGGACGATCACCACTCATTATCCACATTTCGGGATGCCTCCCAATCAGGACCTCGGTTACTATCCAAACGAGGTGAAGATCTCCGGTCTTCGACCACCGTCTTCATCTTCGACTTTCAATCGTCAGTCAATTATTTGAAATGAGAATTAACTTGGCCTTTTCAAATGATTCACGTACATTTAGAATTTCAAATCAATTTATTTCGATGGTTAAATCATTCGACAACACCAATTTTGTTCTTTAATGTAATTTTCACACCAAACACATTCAACCATCAAATACCACATAAATCGAGCAAATTCAGTTTATTTCCATTCCATATCGTTTATGATATTTTATAACGATTGATCGCTATTTTTATTTATTTTAAAAATAGCCAATTTATTCAAAACGACGCTTCGGGCCATAACGCGGCCGTAGCGCTGTTTTTCTTCAGATTTGATTTACACATATCTGAAAATCTAACCGTTGGATCTTCACAAAATTTAGATCATTAGAAAGGTCTTTTCAAAACGAATCCAACGGTTCCCATTTCGGGAAAATCCGACGGTCGGATCTCCCGGTACAATCGTTTGAAGTTCCGATTTCAAAATACGAACTACAGCGTAGTTATTCGATTAAATATAATTATATTTATATATATATAAATATAATCATTTGTGGCGCTGTTTTTCTTTAGATTTGAATTAAACATTCCAGACAATCCAACCGTTGGATTTTTACAAAGTTGGTGCCGTTGGAAAGATATTTCCAAGGCGAACCCAACGGTTGCGGTTTCGGGAAAATCCAATGGTCGGATTTCCCGCACTAGTTGTTTGAAATCACGGTTTCAAAACACGAACTGCACGACCACGTTTCGTTTTAATTTTATTTATATTTATATATTTATATAAATATAGTTCATTCAACAATTTCAATATCGTTTTTACTTCAAATATTTCACTAATGCCTTTAAATTTTGGAAAATTTCGCCATAACCTCCTTTGTACGGGAGGGGCTGGGAAAATTCCCAAATAGCCACACGGGCGTCTCATGTCAAAAAGAAAAAGAAAAAGCCAAGCGGCTAGCCAACAGGCTCATAAAATCATCACCCAAAAAAACAGTAAATGTGTACCTATTTGTCGGGCACAAAAATTTTATTCCTCTTCTCTAGCCCCTTTGCTATAACCCATTCAATAAATATGCATGTACATATATACAGTTCTTATCACTTATCATTTTCCATTCAACTTCATATTTGATTCCATTTGGTTTAAAAACACCATTCATTCTAATGTTGCATGCATAAGCAAAAATCATATCATTAGCTAATTAATGAATATTTCAACTCATGCATATTTATTTGAACGAGTGGCTATTTTTAACACTTCACATTTCAACAATTCATGTATATAATAAAAATGTTATTTTTATCGTAAAACAATTCATTTCAAAACACTATTATTTTATATAGTGTATATAAGGGACAAAAATAGGATTTTTATTGTAAAACAATTTATTTCAAAACATTATTATTTTATATAGTGTATATAAGGGATAAAAATAGGATTTTTATTGTAAAACAATTTATTTCAAAACACTATTATTTTATATAGTGTATATAAGGGATAAAAATAGGATTTTTATTATAAAACAATTTATTTTAAAACAAGGTCATTTTACATAGTTCATATAGATGATAAAAAGGTGATTTTTATTATAAAACAATTTATTGCAAAATATGAATACCATTCAACACATGAATTTCAATCCAACGAATGAATATCAATTCAACACATGAAGGTTTTCTATAGTTTCTATATATAGATAAAAATGTGATTTTTATATTTAAAACACGAATACCATTCAACACATGAATTTCTAATCAACAAATGAATATCGATTCAACACATGAAGGTTTTCTATTCAACGAATAAATATAGTTTCAGCAAATGAAAATAATTCAAACACATGAATATTATTCAAAATTTCGGCAGCATAACGGCAGGGTAGTTAAAACCAGGACCGTCCCTAGTACGGCTCCTCGCTCTACCTTAAAACCTCGCGGTTTTTGACAATGGGGATCATGCATCTAGTTCGCACGCAGGCAGCATGTATATATTTATTTCATTTCCACAAACTAATCCTATGTGGTTTCAACCAAATATTTCTCAACCACAAACGGGTATTTTTCAACCACAATCAATCAATATCAACCACAAACAATCCCAAACAACCATTCGCTATAATTCAATTTTCGCACCAATCACAATCAATAAATATCGTCCATGGTTTGTGGACGAGGGGCGTGTGTGTATATATATATATATATATATAGCAATTCAATTCTATTTCAACACATATATAATTTTTACAACGCATATATAACTTATACATCGAACATACAACTTATACAACGCTTATACAAGAGGTGTACAATGCTTATGTAACTCATACATCGACTATATAATTTATACATCGTCGTTTTCCATATTATTTATAAATTAGAAATCTCACATTGGGTTCCACTCCACCAAATATAGCAGAAGGCTCAAAAAAATATGCGGTCTCTTCTAAAATGTAGAAGACGTCCACACGAGTCCACTGTTTCTTGTTTCACTGAATTTCGACCACAAAGCAAAAAGATATGATTTTTCAAAGTTTACAACGGTTTTAAACTGTTAAAATCAGTTTTTAAATTAAACAGCCGTTACCTTTCAGAAATCTTCAAAACTAGGTTTGAATTTTTCGATCAATCCATGCAATGGTTCCACGATCGGGTTGCGCAGGGTCGAAGGCCTACGTGAGGCGCACATGCTCCAGGGAGGAGGGCCAACTCGGTAGGCCCTAGCTGGCATGGCGGCGGTGGGAAGAGGCAATCTTTGGGGCTCCGGTTCTCGACGAAGACTCGACGGGGAGGGGCGCCACCTACACGGATTTGAAGAGGAGAGAAGGATCTTCGAAAAACATAACTGGGGTGGTGGGTTTCAATGATCGGAGCGGCCAAAAAGGAGGGGAGAAGGTGGTGAAGGGGTTCCGCCTGTTAACGGATGTCGGGGAGAGAGAAAATTAATTTTCTCGGATTTTTAAATAATGAAGGAAAAAAACTATTGGCCGAGATATTTATTTAATTCAAAAATAGGGTTTTTGCACACGAACTCGAAATCAAACCCAACGACTGTCGCCCCAAGCGTTTTACCCCCATTCCAAACACAATGGGATATGTTTCGAAGGCCTATTCGACTGTTTCAGTCAGTTTCCATTCAAATTAAAATATATAACATTCAATATTCGATTTGAACGTACATTTCAATTTGCCAGGGCCACAAACTGGTTCGAAAAATTCCAGAAAAAAAAATATGGCTATGTTTTGACGATACGGTCCCAACAAAACTAGTTTCGTCGAATTCTGAGACCGTTTGCAAAAAGGCCCATTTCTGGTCGATCCAATTTAACTGTAATTGGCCAAAACACGTTTTCCTTTGCCACGCTCACATACTAGCTTCAAAAATTATGAAATTTGAAACCTAGCAATAACTTCACATCCCGGATCAAACAAAAGTGGTTTCGTCGAATTCCGAGGTCATTTGCAAACTGGCCAATTTCACGGGCTATATAAATTCCATAGCGACCTTTCTGAAAATTCATTTGGCCATAACTTTTGCTTTCCGTTATGAAAATTCGATTTTTCAGATTCGTTAGAAAGGGATTCACTAACAGATTTAAATATTTTTGGTTTCACTAAAATCCGTTTTGTTTTGCACCCGGTACAGGCCGACAAAGTTTGAATTCAATTTTTGAAACTACAGCGCCATTTCAGGCCTTGTTTATAATTAAAATTAATTATATTCGTTTTCAATTATCGATTCAAACTCACTTTTCATCTCTATTATTTAAAATATTTATTTTAAATATTTAAAATCCATTATTTTAGCCAATTTAAATTTTTTAAATTGGTTCAGATTTTCTGGGTCGTTACAATCTCCCCCACTTAAAACTTTTCGTCCCCGAAAAGAAACAAAGTCGAAAGTGGTTTGATAAATCTACAATCACACAACACAACAACCAATCCAATTGTTTTCAACCTTTCAAAAATATACTAATCAATTTCTATACTCTTTTTTAAAATCATTCAGACTATAGAATTTAAAAGTGCACATCCATGGAAAGAAAATAACAACAGAGTAGAGAATTAAATGGTAATGCAAAGTAGGGTAAATGTACCTTGCATCGGAGTCAATTAGAGATATCTACTCGACATCTAGGGTAAGCTTTCTGAATATTCTCCTCATTTTCCCAAGTACAATCTCGCGGATTTCCACTCCATTGCACTTTGACTAAGTGAACCTTCTTGTTCCTCAGCTCTTTGGTTTCTTTGCCGATAATCTTTAGCGGCTCTCGTCTCACAGGTAATTCTGGAGTAATTTCAATATCCTGCTGAGCTGCTTCTTCGACGATCAAGTCTGGATCATGAACATGCTTCCGAAGTTGAGATATATGAAATACATCATGAACTCCAGGCAACCAATCAGGCAGTTTGACCCTATAAGCTAGAGTTCCGATCCGTTCCAGAATAGGAAACGGACCAATGAATTTGGGCACCAACTTTCCCGTTTTACCGAACCGGATAACTTCTCTCATCGGCGATACTTTCAAATATACATAGTCGCCAACAGCAAAGGACATATCTCTTCTTCTTCTATCGGCATAGCTCTTTTGTCGGCTTTGAGCGGCAAGTAATCGCTTCTTAATAAAATCGAGTTTGTCGGCAGCTTCTCTGATCATATCTGGACCCAACACAAGTCTATTTCCGGGTTCAACCCAACAAGCAGGAGATCGGCACGGTCTACCATACAATGCTTCGAATGGCGACATTGTCAGACTCGTCTGGTAGCTGTTGTTATAAGAGAATTCAGCCAAATGCAGATGGTCTTCCCATGATCCACCGAAATCTATAACACAAGCCCGTAATAGATCTTCTAAAATACGATTCACCCTCTCAGTCTGACCGTCTGTCTGAGGATGATAAGCGGTGCTCAAGTTCAACTTCATTCCCAGCTCGACTTGAAATGCCTCCCAGAATTTGCTAGTGAATATTGTATCTCTATCACTGACTATACTGAGCGGCACTCCATGTAGTCTAACTATTTCCCTGAAGTATATCTACGCCAGACTCTGTGCAGTTCTGTTTGATCTGACAGGTATAAAATGGGCGGTCTTCGTGAAGCGATCTACGATCACCCAAATACTGTCATTTCCTTTTCTGGTTCTGGGCAGACCATCAATGAAGTCCATGGAAATATGTTCCGACTTCCAACCAGGAACTTCTAGCGGTTGTAACAATCCAGCCAATTTCTGTTGGTCACTCTTGACTAGTTGGCAAGTAGGGCATCGGCTGACATATAAAGAAATGTCCCTCTTCATCGACTTCCACCAGAAAGTACGTTTGATGTCATTATACATTTTGCTTACTCCCGGATGGATGCTAAGTTTCGACTTGTGGCATTCATCCAGTACTTCCTTTCGAAGCTCAGGAATGTTAGGGACACAGATTCGACCTTTGAGCCTTAGAATCCCATCATTATCAACTTGAAAACTCGAGGGCTCGCCTTTCTGAATTATCTCTCTGATCTTCTGAGTGAAGTGATCATCCTTTTGAAGAGCAGATATTTTATCTAGCAATGAAGTCGTGATAATAAAACTGGCGATCATTTCATTCTTTCGGCTCAACGCTTCGGCCACGACATTGGCTTTTCCTGGAGTGTATATAATTTCAAAGTCATATGCTACAAGAAACTCCATCCAACGTTGCTGCCTCAGATTCAGGTCTTTCTGAGTGAACAGATACTTTAGCGACTGGTGATTTGTAAACAGTTCGAATCTCTCACCCAGGAGATAGTGTCTCCAGATTTTCAAGGCGAATACTATATCCAATAACTCAAGATCATGAGTTATGTAGTTCTTCTCGTGTGGCTTCAGTTGACGGCTAGCATAAGCAATCACTTGGCCCCTTTGCATTAACACTGCCCCAAGGCCTTCTCTAGAAGCATCAGTCTAGACTTTCAAATCTTGATTGCCATCGATGATGGTTAACACTGGAGCAGTCGTGAGTCTTAACTTTAGCTCTTCGAAAGCCTCCTCACTTTCTGGAGTCCATTTGAATTTAGAGTGCTTCTTCGTAAGCTTCGTTAAATGAACAGATATCTTCGAAAAGTTTTTAATGAACTTCCGGTAATAGCTAGCCAATCCGAGAAAACTGCGGACTTCAGTGGGAGTACTGGGCTATTTCCAATTCTGAATAGCTGTGATTTTGCTTGGATCCACAGCAATTCCTTCTTTTGATACGACGTGGCTTAGAAATTTTACTTCATCTTGCCAGAAGATACATTTGGAAATTTTGGCTTTTAATACATTCCGTCTCAGAATTTCTAGAACCTGTCCCAGATGCTTTTCATGTTCGGCCTTTGATTTAGAGAAGATTAGAATATTGTCAATAAAGACCAGAACAAATTTATTCAAAACTCCTCTGAACACTCTATTCATCAGATCGACGAAGTAAGCTGGAGCGTTACATAAGCCGAACGGCATTACTAACCACTCGTAGAATAAGTCGGGACCTCTGAATGCTGTAATTGGAACACACTCTTCGACAATTCGAAGTTGATGGAAGCCTATAGCTAGGTCCATCCTTGAGAATACTTGTGCGCCATTTAATCGATCCAACAAATCATCAATTCGCGGCAACAGATATTTGTTCTTTATTGTCTGTTTGTTCAGATCACGATAATCCACACATAGACGTAGAGTACCGTCAGATTTTGGGACAAACACCACTGCTGCTCCCCAATCAGAGAAACTAGGCCTGATCAGACCCTTCCATACTAGCTGTCGTGTTTGATTGTCAAGTTCTTCTTTCTCTTTAAAGGACATTCTTCGAATAGCGTGAACTACAGGCCTTGCATTGGGAATCAAAACGATCTTGAAATCTATTTCTCTCTGCGGAGGTAAGCGAACAACTTCCTCGAACACATCCGCATAGTTCTTGACGACAGGAATGTCTTTGATGAGGTCAGGAACATTCTCTGTGACTTCTGGGATGTTTTCTATTTGGGCTGGAGAAATATCGAGAGCTGCCCAGAAGTCTTTTCTATTAGGATTCTGACCTTCACACGGTATGGTTATATAATTCCCTGATTTAATCTTAGCCCTAACAACTCTCTCGGCGCATCTAACCTCTGCTTCATATTTGGTTAGCCAATCCAATCCCAGAATAAGATCGAATTCATTAAAATTCATGACGATAGAGATAGTAGGGAATTTATAGCATGAGAAAGAGACAGGTACTGCACAAACCCAACTGAGATCGATGGAACCCCCGACCGGATTTTGGACAGTCATTGGTTCTTTAAGCTTCCTCAATTTCAAATCCAACTTCTTAACGGAATTCTTTGCTATAAAGCTTCGTGATGCGCCCGTGTCAAACAATACTTTGACCGGAATGTTTTTGACAGTAAGCGTTCCTTCTAAAACATCAGATCTTCCTTGACTTGTTGAGTGATCAGAAGTTTCTGCTACTTCATTCACTTGAACTACTTCAGGCTTCTTTAAGAGCCAGCAATCCTTTGCAAGATGACCAGTCTGCCTGCATTTACTGCAACCTCTTTTCTCTTGGAAATTCTTCTCTGATTTAGATCCACTCTGGATTCGTTTCTTTAGAGATCTGCAACTTATCGAGAGATGTCCTTACTTATTGCAGTTAGAGCATACAGTCCTCGTTACTGGTTTCTTCTCAGATTTGGCCCTTTTCCTCTTGGCACTGGGCTTCTTACTTCCCTCAGACCTCATACTGGCTTCAGGAATATCAGTTTCTGACTCTGCTTTGTCACTAGAACAGACTTCTTCTTCGTCGCGTAACATTCCTTTCTTATGGAGATCCTCGTACTGATAGGCCATATAAATCATTTCTGAAAAAGGAAGTTTTACATTCCTCAGTACACTATTCTGATATCTCCTTTGCAGGCCATGAATAAATCTCAGATTTTTCCTCTTTGGATCTTGAATCAGATGAGGAGCAAAGTGAGCAAGTTCGTTGATTTCTTATGATATTCTGGGATGGTCATATCACCTTGTATTAGATAAGAAAATTCATCACATAGCCGTTCAATTGCTTCTGGAGGAGTAAATCTTTCTAATAAAATCACTTTGAATCTGTCCCAGGTGATATCACCTTCTGGATTATCCTTAATAATTGAATCCCACCAAAACAAAGCTTCTTCTTTGAGTGCCCAAGATGCCAGTAATCTTTTCTGATCGTCTCTCAGCTTTAAACCCTCAAAGATTTTCTCTGCAGAACGAATCCAAGCTTGTGTTTCCATAATGGATTCCTTGCCTAAGAATGGCGATCCACACAGATTTCGAAATCTCTTGAATAGAACTTCTATATCGAATTCTGGCTGCGGGAGCACAACTGGCTCATTAGCTGGTCGAGCCATACGATTATTTCTTATGTTCCTGTCACTCATTTTCTAGTGCGTCTGCAATTAGCAGACAAAGTGTCAGGTCACCAGAAAAGGTATTTCAAAATATAGAGACAAATACTTCAATGTAAATGTGTCTACTGGGGTGTATTCCATTCTGCTTTACTTATACTAGGATATTACTGATCCTATCTGTATAGAGTTACCCGTCTTAGAACACTACTGGTTCTATATCTGACGAGTTCGTTCAAATGTTATATTCCAGAACTAAGCTTAACTAAAGCTCTGATACCACGTTGAGACGACCCCAAATCCCGTACTGATGGAGATAAGGGTAATCTTTGGAATATAACCCAGAAACAAATAATAGCGGAACAAAATTAAATAAATACACCAGATAATGAACAATAGAATATACTGGATAAAAGTAATCATCAGAGTTACACAGTATATAGGATCTTACTTAGTACAAATACAGTTCAGCTATACATAAATGTCTACAGTGGAAACAAACAAAATATGTACAATAGGAGCTGAACAGCATAAAAAGAGATAAATGATAGAATCCATCTTCAGCTCCAGCTATCCAGAAATAACCAGCTAAACCTGAATACAAGGTTGCCCGTGTAGAAAAAGGGGCACCCGAGTTTGAAAGTGAAACAAACTACGAGTCAGTCTTGGGACTGGTATGAGAAATCTACTCAACACATTTAATATATGGCTAATCACAGGACCACGCCACTTTCGTGGAACGGGTTTACTCCATTGGATTGCCAGTGCTTTAAAATAAGTCATTCTTTTAAACATCGCTATGCTTTTTATAAAAATGAAGCCATTATAAGACTCAGTTCCCATCACACAATGCAACGCAAACCGGAGGATAGAGTTTTACCTTATAATGGCCAAAATATGATTGATACGAATAAAACAAAGGCATTTGATATTATTACTAGTGTTTATATGCTTTGAAAACAATTTCAAATCATAACTATCAATCATAGACGGCATTGGTACCATATATCATGTCGCCATATATATATATACACTATCAAAACCGCACAATCACTTATTTGGAAATTGGATTTCCGTCATGAACCAAGGCAAAAGATAGTCCTTACCGAATTCGTGACTCTCTAGCCTGAGCCACAGGATCAGAACGCATCAACCCTTTAGATTGTCAGGGCCGGTCCACCGATGTGGATTATTATGCCTTAACACTACGTCTTCCCGCCCTTTGGGGCGTAAACGAGCCAACGAATGACTCCATCGGACCCGGATCGTCCGATCAAACCGAGGCGCCTTGCAACAGCAACAACCACACAGGTGAAAAGTATATAAATGTCAGGGCTGGTAGGTCACTGACACCACCCTAGCTAGAAAGAAACGCAGGCCCTCCCTGATCTCCTCTCCCGTTTCTGGTTCATACCGGGGTGTGACGCTCGCGATTTTATGTTATACACAAAGCTACGCCACACCGGTGGTGCTTTGATCATCACCACAAGACTTTGCTTTTCAACAGAAGCCCTGATCACTGCATCTTAGCATGCCACACATGCAATTCATGCCATGCGAATGATGTCCATCGATATACAACCTCTGAGCTCGTGCGTTTCAGAGAAGGGCGTTAAGCAAAAGAATAAATTCCCCGCCACCAAACAGATGTATATTTAATAGAGATCAATCAACACAGAATAAAATCCAATGTCAGACACACAGTCCATTTACAAGTCTGTTCTGGGTCAGAACGAAACTGGAGGCACTAAATACCTCGCAAACCCATCGATCACCACGTACGTCTGGACGATCACCACTCATTATCCATATTTTGGGATGCCTCCCAATCAGGACCTCGGTTACCATACAAACGAGGTGAAGATCTCCGGTCTTCGACCACCGTCTTCATCTTCGACTTTAAACCGTTGGTCAATTATTTGAAATGAGAATTAACTCGGCCTTTTCAAATGATTCACGTATATTTAGAATTTCAAATCAATTTATTTCAATGGTTAAATCATTCGACAACACCAATTTTGTTCTTTAATGTAATTTTTACACCAAACACATTCAACCATCAAATACCACATAAATCGAGCAAATTCAGTTTATTTCCATTTCATATCGTTTATGATATTTTATAACGATTTATCGCTATTTTTATTTATTTTAAAAATAGCCAATTTATTCAAAACGACGCTTCGGGCCATAACGCGGCCATGGCGCTGTTTTTCTTCAGATTTGATTTACACATATCTAAAAATCTAACCGTTGGATCTTCACAAAATTTACATCATTAGAAAGGTATTTTAAAAACGAATCCAACGGTTCCCGTTTCGGGAAAATCCGACGGTCGGATCTCCCGGTACAATCGTTTGAAGTTCCGATTTCAAAATACGAACTGCAGCGTCGTTATTCGATTAAATATAATTATATATATATATAAATATGATCGTTTTTGGCACTGTTTTTCTTCAAATTTGAAATAAACATTCCAGACAATCCAACCGTTGGATTTTTACAAAGTTGGTGCCGTTGGAAAGATATTTCCATGCCGAACCCAACGGTTGCGGGTTCGCGAAAATCCAATGGTCGGATTTCCCGCACTAGTTGTTTGAAATCACGGTTTCAAAACACGAACTGCACAGCCACGTTTCGTTTTAATTTTATTTATATTTATATATTTATATAATTATAGTTCATTCAACAATTTCAATATCGTTTTTACTTCAAATATTTCACTAACGCCTTTAAATTTTGGAAAATTTCGCCATAACCTCCTTTGTACGGGAGGGGCTGGGAAAACTCCCAAATAGCCACACGGGCGTCTCACGTTAAAAAGAAAAAGAAAAAGCCAAGCGGCTAGCCAACAGGCTCATAAAATCATCACCCAAACAAAATAGTAAATGTGTACCTATTTGTCGGGCACAAAATTTTTATTCCTCTTCTCTAGCCCCTTTGCTATAACCTGTTCAATAAATATGCATGTACATATATACAGTTCTTATCACTTATCATTTTCCATTCAACTTCATATTTGATTCCATTTGGTTTAAAAACACCATTCATTCTAATGCTGCATGCATAGGCAAAAATCATATCATTAGGTAATTAATGAATATTTCAACTCATGCATATTTATTTGAACGAGTGGCTATTTTTAACACTTCACATTTCAACAATTCATGTATATAATAAAAATGTTATTTTTATCGTAAAACAATTCATTTCAAAACACTATTATTTTATATAGTGTATATAAGGGATAAAAATAGGATTTTTATTGTAAAACAATTTATTTCAAAACACTATTATTTTATATAGTGCATATAAGGGATAAAAATAGGATTTTTATTGTAAAGCAATTTATTTCAAAACACTATTATTTTATATAGTGTATATAAGGGATAAAAATAGGATTTTTATTGTAAAACAATTTATTTTAAAACAAGGTCATTTTACATAGTTCATATAGATGATAAAAAGGTGATTTTTATTATAAAACAATTTATTTCAAAATATGAATACCATTCAACACATGAATTTCAATCCAACGAATGAATATCGATTCAACACATGAAGGTTTTCTATAGTTTCTATATATAGATAAAAATGTGATTTTTATATTTAAAACACGAATACCATTCAACACATGAATTTCTAATCAACGAATGAATATCGATTCAACACATGAAGGTTTTCTATTCAACGGATAAATATAGTTTCAGCAAATGAAAATAATTCAAACACATGAATATTATTCAAAATTTCGGCAGCATAACAGCAGGGTAGTTAAAACCGGGACCGTCCCTAGTACGGCTCCTCGCTCTACCTTAAAACCTCGCGGTTTTTGACAATGAGGATCATGCATCTAGTTCACACGCAGGCAGCATGTATATATTTATTTCATTTTCACAAACTAATCCTATGTGGTTTCAACCAAATATTTCTCAACCACAAACGGGTATTTTTCAACCACAATCAATCAATATCAACCACAAACAATCCCAAACAACCATTCGCTATCAATCAATTTTCGCACCAATCACAATCAATAAATATCGTCCATGGTTTTTAGACGAGGGGCGTATATATATATATATATATATATATATATATATATATATATATATATAGCGATTCACTTCTATTTCAACACATATATAATTTTTACAACGCATATATAACTTATACATCGATCATACAACTTATACAACGCTTATACAAGAGGTGTACAATGCTTATATAACTCATACATCGACTAAATAATTTATACATCGTCGTTTTCCATATTGTTTATAAATTAGAAATCTCACATTGGTTTCCACTCCACCAAAAATAGCAGAAGGCTCAGAAAAATATGCGGTCTCTTCTAAAATGTAGAAGACGTCCACATGAGTCCACTGTTTCTTGTTTCACTGAATTTCGACCACAAAGCAAAAAGATATGATATTTCAAAATTTGCAACGGTTTTAAACTGTTAAAATCAGTTTTTAAATTAAACAGCCGTTACCTTTCAGAAATCTTCAAAACTAGGTTTGAATTTTTCGATCAATCCGTGCAATGGTTCCACGATCGGGTTGCGCAGGGTCGAAGGCCTACGTGAGGCGCACGTGCGCCAGGGAGGAGGGCCAACTCGGTGGGCCCTAGTTGGCGTGGCGGCGGCGGGAAGACGCAAACTTTGGGGCTCCGGTTCTCGACGAAGACTCGACGGGGAGGGGCGCCACCTACACGGATTTGAAGAGGAGAGAAGGATCTTCGAAAAACATAACTGGGGTGGTGGGTTTCAATGATCGGAGCGGCCAGAAAAGAGGGGAGAAGGTGGCGAAGGGGTTCCGCCTGTTAACGGATGTCGGGGAGAGAGAAAATTAATTTTCTCGGATTTTTAAATAATGAAGGGAAAAAAACTATTGGCCGAGATATTTATTTAATTCAAAAATAGGGTAATTGCACTCGAACTCAAAATCAAACCCAACGACTATCGCCCCTAGCGTTTTACCCCCATTCCGAACACAATGGGATATGTTTCGAAGGCCCATTCGACTGTTTCAGTCAGTTTCCATTCAGCTTAAAATATATAACATTCAATATTCGATTTGAATGTACATTTCAATTTGCCAGGGCCCCAAACTGATTCGAAAAATTCCAGAAAAATAAATCTGGCTTTGTTTTGACGATACAGTCCCAACAAAACTAGTTTCGTCGAATTCTGAGACCGTTTGCAAAAAGGCACATTTCTGGTCGATCCAATTTAACTGTAATTGGCCAAAACACGTTCTCCTTTGCCACGCTCACATACTAGCTTCAAAAATTATGAAATTTGAAACCTAGCAATAACATCACATCCTGGATCCAACAAAAGTGGTTTCGTCGAATTCCGAGGTCGTTTGTAAACTGGCCAATTTCACGGGCTATATAAATTCCATAGCGACTTTTCTGAAAATTCATTTGGCCATAACTTTTGCTTTTCGTTATGAAAATTCGATTTTTCAGATTCGTTAGAAAGGTATTCACTAACAAATTTAAAAATTTTTGGTTTCACTAAAATCCGTTTTGTTTTGCACCCGGTACAATCCGACAAAGTTTGAATTCAATTTTTGAAACTGCAGCGCCATTTCAGGCCTTGTTTATAATTAAAATTAATTATATTCGTTTTCAATTGTCGAGTCAAACTCACTTTTCATCTCTATTATTTAAAATATTTATTTTAAATATTTAAAATCCATTATTTTAGCCAATTTAAAAATTTTAAATTGGTTCAGATTTTCTGGGTCGTTACACATTGTCCCATCTTAAATCATCAACTTGACTGGAACAGCTACAGTGGTTCTTTCTCCAGAAACAACATATTTCCAGTATATTTTGTTTTTAGAATATGAAAAATTTAATTGAAATAACCCTCCATAAAACACCAAATATTCATGTATTTGAAAGGAGGTTTCTTATTCCCAATATTATCAGTGCATCTGCAAATCAAACTGATAGCAATTTGGGTATAATTACTATTGGATTTAGGTATTCAATAATCAGAGAAGGAAAAATATTCATGCATTCCCAATTTATAAAAACTCTATCAATTCTAGAGTGTACACTCATATTAAGACCACCCCTCCAAGAAAAGAAATTGCCTTTATAATTAGGTTCCATAACATCCAGTTGAGAAATACACTGAAAAAACTCATTGCCGCCGTTCAGTTTAGTATTATGTAAACTAATTCTGTCTTACTCATAAAGGGTGCCATTAAAATCTCCTACAATTAACCAAGCAAAATCGATTTCAAATTTAACTTCCAAGAGATGACTCCACAAAATCTGTTTTTGAGACTATAGATTATCACCGTAAACAGAAGTAATTACCAGATTTAACCCTCCTATAGTAAGCAATTTACAGGTAATACATTGTTGGTCCACCTTTATAATTTGATGTTTCCAATAATGTCTATCATATATAACCAAGATTCTGCCTTTACTATCATTTTTATTATTATTAATAAAGTTCCAGTTTCTAAACTTAAGAGTAAACGTGGCCATGGAATCAGAAGAAAGCTTATGCTCAACAATAGATAAGAAATTTATTTCCTTTCTTCGAATCAAATGACATAAGTCTCTCTGCTTAATGGTAGAGTTCAAACCTCTTACATTTGAAATAATAGAGCCATGGAAAAGTTAATTATTCTGAGCTACACCCCCAGTTTTTACACCACCATGAAGGCTGCTTTCTTCTTTAGATTTTCTAGTTTCATGTCTTGTTTTAACTTGAGAAATAAGATTGTTCCATTTAGGATTCAATTCTACAAAGGGTTCACCACTAGTCATCACCTCCTCTCCTTTTAAATTGTTTAAATTATTTAAATTAATTCAATTTTTCTTCTTATTGAAACTAGCAGATGAACAATCAGAGCCATTCATATTGGCATCATCCAAACTAGAGTTGTCTCCATTAGTATTTCGATTTAATAATTACATATTGTTATTTGATTGATCCAAATCATTCATTATAATCTCCTTGAACTTTGAAGCTTTTTCTACTTTGTCTGATTTATTGGCTATTATCTCTAACATGTTTACCTAAAGCAATCCATTATCATCATTTTGTGGCTGATCTGCAGGGGTCAAAGCTTCAAATCTATTGTGAACAGTAACTTGTTGAGAGCAATTATCTGGATAGCTTTGTGATGACCACCCATAGCCCCAACACTATAAAAGAGAAATAATGCGCTGAAGGGTGTGCCAGGAAGCTATGAACGATCATCAAGGTATGGTATTTAAGAGAAACATGTTGTAATCTCATAGCGCAAGGATAAAATATAATAGACATATACAATAGGTTGTAATAGTGAAGCTGAAACACTAAACTTTCATGACAACTAGCAAGTATTTCCCATACATGTGGATAACAACAATAGTGTTTATACAATTTTCCTCACAACAACACTCAGAGAAATAGAGGAAACAAATACTAGATAGTAATAAAACTGGTACGTGAGCCTCTTGCTCGCCATCGATCAGCATCGTCGTCCTCACTAAAGCAATACCTGCCACCTGTTGCTCAGTCTTCCTATCCACAACCGGATGAACAACCGAAGGTAATAAGAGGAAACATAAAACCTTGAGTCAGACAACAGTCTCAGTGAGCGATAAAACAGCTAACAAACTTCATCAATAAAGTATACGAGAATGGGTTAATAAT
Source organism: Allium sativum (assembly GCA_030737875.1). Taxonomy (NCBI): domain Eukaryota; kingdom Viridiplantae; phylum Streptophyta; class Magnoliopsida; order Asparagales; family Amaryllidaceae; genus Allium; species Allium sativum. The sequence goes on along the minus strand of CM060921.1, from coordinate 39,914,943 downwards.
AAACTAATCTACCTAGCTCCAGAGAAGAACTCTCAATTTCCTTCTCCATTACATGAAAATGATAGCCTTTACAATCCATACACCCAAAGAAATAACAATTCAGTCACGACAATTAAAGCATCCATTCATATATGGCAAAGCAACTCAATCATGATCATAACATGCATTCAAACGTCCATGACTGACTCTGGCAATCACTGCCAACCTTGCTTTAGAACCCTCATTATCGTATGACTGGCTAACAATTTGCTGTCAATTGTCAAGGACCACACATGGTGCCCCGGTTCTAGCAAAACTCCACACTCTATACTCAACACGTGCTACACGCTATACTCAACACGTGTCTAGGCCATACACGATGCCCAAGGCAATCAATCTAAAATTGGTCTTCAATTGTACCTCTGCTTTGTGTCTGCTAGAACCCACGACAACGATAATTCCTCGGCCTTCGTCTCTCTAATCGTTATCAATTATGACTATTAATTAGCTCAGAACACTTTAGAGTTATCACTTCACACGAACTCAATACATCATCGAGTTGTCTCCCCATTTGTTGCATACGAAAAACAACAAACACTTTTCAACACTTCCAAACTTCCCAATTGAATTCACTTTGAAGCCACATCATCACCGGAAACGTCCAACCAGAAATAGCCACCCAGAAATGGTAGAAATGGCTGACCAGAATAGGCCAACCCAACTTTAGTCCGACCCAACTTTAGTCTAACCCAACTTTAGTCCGACCCAACTTTAGTCCAACCCAACTTTGGTCTGACCCAACTTTAGTCCGACCCAATTTCTTCTAACTAGGCCGACCCACCTCTGAATGACTAGGCCGACCCACTTTTTCTGACTAGGCCAACCCACTTTTTCTAGCTAGGCCGACCCAACTTATGGCCGATCCAACTTATGGCGATCCAACTTATGGCCGATCCAACTTATGACCTATCCAAGTCATGGTCGATCCAATTCATGGCCGACCCAAAACCTGCATATTGCAATTCAACTCTGATTTCGACCAAAACTTCGCTAAACGATAAATCCAATGAAACTAACTCATCCAATTCATCCAAAAGGATTACAAACATGTTGTGAAATTAACAATATCATCAATATGATAATTCTTTCAAAGATAATATCAAAATCACCACAAATATGCATATGAACAAAAATCATGGATCTAACTTGCACATTCGTATGAAATACCATAGAAATTACCTATCTAAACTTGCTAAATCAGATCCCAAGGTGATCTATATGAAAATGAACTTACCAATGCATAGATCTAGGGAAAAACACTTGAATTTGATGAAAAACATGATCTACTACTCATACACTTTATTGAATCCATGTGACAAATGTAATCCACTCACTGATTCTCTAATACAAGCTAAAATGATAGAAATAAAAATTCGGACAGCAAGCACCTCGCACCAAACACCTTGATCTGATGAATCCTTGCTTCAATTGATGTAGATCAAGCCTTAAATGGTGTAGATCTATGATTTCCCTCCTTGGATTTGGATTTTTAACGGTGGAAATGTGTTAAAGGAAGAAGGAGATCAATGCCTCCAAATGAGAGAATGGAAAAGTAATCGTTTTCCCTCCACTCTCAGCCTCTATTTATAGGATTCCACCACCCCACTAATGGGCCTTCCCAGCCCATTAAGGCTCCAAAACCTGAACAACCAACTGTTAAACCTTAAAACAACGATTCCTCCCAAACGGCTGAGTCAAATCTTTAATGTAACCACTCTACGGAAAGGAAATCATCAATTCCTTTCCAATGGCACAGGTCTTACTCTTTGATTTGAACTGAGTCAAAAGTTATGCCTTGTACAAGACTAACAGGGGCAAAATGGTCACAAAAAAAATTCGTAAAAATTATGGATATGTCTCACATCCCCATAGGAAACATATTAAAAGATGAGAATGATCCAGCCCTCAGGGAATAAAATAAAAATATTTTACAATCCTCCAATGCGTAAAAATGCGGGTTGTTACAAGCTTTCTTCACCAATATTCATATTAGTAGGAGAAGACTTCTTGTTTCTTTAGTAAATATTTTCCCCTAATTTTTTTCGAATATTAAGTGATTTGTGTAAACTATTCCTTTCTTTCTGTAGATTAATCTCAGTATTAGTAGTACGATTATTAACAACATTAACATCTCCATCACCTTGAGATATCTTATCATCCATCTCCATTAAAGAGCCTTTATTTGACAATTCCTTGTGCACCCAATTTTTTTTTGCTATGCATGTGCTTACTCAATTGACCAAACACTTTACAATTGGAATAAATTGTTGGATGCCATTAATAATTAACATTTTGCCAAACAATCCTGTCATCATATTAATGGATTGGTATTTCTATACGAAATGTAAAATTGATATCAGTCTCCACAACAATCCTAGCATAAGAATTTCGAATTAACTATTCAGTAATATGATTCGTTTTTACAAGCCTACCTAGCACTGAAGAAATTCTAATAATTGCTTCTACTGTTTAGAAATCATGGTCTAGATTTTGCAATTGAATCCAAATTGGTATCGAATGTAGAAATTCACATGACAACTTCAGCCCTAGACACTTATTCATAAAAATTAATTTCTTTTTGTCAAAATATGGACCAGCTGAAAGAATATCCTCACATTCTTCCTCATTTTCCAGTTTTATGATAAAAAGCCATTTTCCCTTGTATATAATTAGTAGCTTCCTCCTATTTTCCAAGGGCTATCAATGTAATCCTTCAAGTACTTGTAATAAGGCTTATTACCATACACAACGAAAACAATTGAATTATTCCATTTTTCTCTTGTTTTATTGATTTGTTCTTTATCAATACATGCATACCTAATTTTCTCTTTTATGTTTGGTTCAAAGTAATTCAACTGAAGGGATTTATTGTGAGATTTGTTCACTTTGATGATTTATGTCCATGTTTTAAGAGTAATATTAATTGCTTCATGCATGTTTTGTGTCTTCGAATCCAACATAGGAAATTCGCTCAGAGAATCTATGTTAGGGTTTCCTTGCTGAAATTCCTTCAAATGCTTTTGATTAGCAACAAATCGTGATTTATTGCCTTTAGATTATAGAAAATGAGCAAAGTGATCCCTATTTGGTGGCCAATTTAGTAAAAAGATGTAGACGTTGATTTGGTGTTCAAATTAGTGGCCATTGTTCCTTCTTTGTGTATAAAAGTTGTTTTAATTAAGTGACTACCTTGATGTTGAGTAATACGTTTGAAATGCACATTGTCGTACCTGGGATTAAAGCAGTTATAGTCATCAATTTGATGCTAAAAAGGGTAAATGGAAAGGTTATTTGATATTACAACTAAAGCAGCAACCATTATTTAGGAATAGGATTTTCTTGTTTAAATTCCTTCAAATGCTTTTGATTAGCAGCAGGACGTGATTTATTGCCACTATATTGTAGAAAATGAGCAGAGCGATCCCTATTTGGTGGTTGAATTTGGTTAGATGGTGTAGATGTTGATCTAGTGTTCAGATAAGTCGTCGTTGTTCTTTTTTGTGTATACAAGTTAATTTAATTAAGTGACTACCTTGATAATGAGAAATATGTTTGAAATGCACACTCTCATACTTAGGTTTAAAGGCGGTTGTTGTCATCAAGTTGATGCTAAAAAGGTAAATGATGAGGCTGCTTGGTATTACAGTTAAAGCAACAGCCATAATTTTGTCCCTTGAGGAACATCCAATAAAATTGGAGCGATATAGAGAAGATTAGCACGACCCCTGAATAAGGATGACACACACAAATCAGGAAATGGTCCAAATTTGATGGAATTGAAGCATTTATTATTGATTGGAAATTAAAAATGATGATTTTATATTCCAATGTATGCTATGTGAGAGATATTTTGCAATAATTTAACCATATGTATATTATTTGGAAAAAGAATAAAAAATCTTTGGCTAGTTTAGTGATTGAAGCTTGAGTGATGCAATTAATATAGTTGGAATTTTTTTAAAAAGTTTCAAATACTATGTGTTTGGATACTCAAATTATGATTCTTAAGGGAATAAAAATTGTGATGTGTTGTTAGGATTTGTAAAAGAAATGTATTAACCTAAGTAAATTGCGAGGACGCAATTTATTTAAGGGGGAGTCAGTAACAACCGGGATTCTTGGATACCTTGAGTTAACAGATAATAAGATGTTTTGTAATTTTAAAATCAAGAAAAATAAAATTAGAGTTTAAGAGCCTAACTCATATAACAATTAAGCAAAGAAAATAAAGAATTTAAAATGTATAAGCAATTGTGTGTATTGGAATAAATTGAATCTGTTTGGCGTAATAAAAAAAATGTTCCAATCCCTGTTTTCTAAATAAATTTAAGATGATAATAATAAAGTCGGTGAAATTTTGTAAATTTTATTTAATAGATTTATTTAAATAAGTGTAATAATTAGAGATTATTACCTGATAACCTTTTTGGTTATTCAAATGAATAATAAAATATAAAATATTGATTTGGAATCAATATTTAAATGTTGTATATTTTAAAGTGAGGTTCAAAGCTATTTGAAATATTTAATTAAGTACTTTTTATGAAATAAGATGTTTGCGAAAAAATGGTGTAACATGTGATTAAGTGAATGTAAATGAATATAAATGTTGAAAATAAAGTTTATAAATTTTTATAAACATGGAATTTAAGGTGAAACAAGTATTATTAAGCTTTTATTATGTTATATTGTAATTATATATATATATATATATATATATGGGTATGTACGTATATGTGTGTGTGTGATGAATTTTTGTGTAAAGTTGTATTTTAAATATCTTGTAGTGAAAATAAAATGAGAAATCTATATTTATGTATCAAAATAATTTTTAATATGATTGTACAAATCATTTATATCAGAATAACGAGGTTTGTACAATTTCAAGAATGAAAATGTGTGTCTTTTTCATAAATAACAAAACATATAATTGAATTGAAATTATGAATTTTCGATGTTAATACGTTAAAACATGTGTTGAGCCTTATTAATTTTTTTTAACAAGTTGTGAAATCTTTTAATAGGCTTAAGCAATGTTAGTATACAACATGAGTTCGTAAAATTGTGATAAGGGATTTTAAAATTATGTAAATTTGTTACATAGCCAATTTAGAATTTTTTGCAACACTTTGTATTTTGTAACACTTACTTGAAATAGGTTAATGCATTTTAAATCCAAAGCCTATAGAAATGTCTGTAAATGGGCAAAAGAAAGTATATATACATTTATTTTCTTCCTGTTAGTTCTTCTCTCTTCTTCTTGAACTCTTACCTGAGAAAAAAGAAAGATGGTAATGGCTTAATCAAATCCTAAAGCCTAAGACATTTTACAAACAAAAATATAAAAGAGAGTTGTTAATCTTACTTTTTCATCAATTAAGAATCAAAGTAGGAATCATTTTCAAGTTCAGAGAAGAGGGGAAGATACTATAGATTCCTACATGAATTGCATGTCAACTCTCAGCCATTAGCGAGCATTAGGAAGGCAGAAGCTCCTCCTTTGATGCCAAATCAAGATAAAATCCTTCCCAATCAAGGTGAGTTTGTAAAACTCACACTTTCTAGCTTGACTTTAGATAGTGTAGATAAATTTTGATATGGTTTAGGTTTCCTGTGAAAAATCCGTTTACCTAAAAGTTTCCTACAAATTTTGAGTTACCGTAATAATATTATTTGAATCCATATTTGAATGAAAATTGCTCTTTATTTGTCTAATCTTTAGTTTTGATTATTTTTGTTGTGTGTTACCTGAGTTATATACTTCATATATGTACATTAGTTTGTCCTGAAATAGTCATAATATGATCTAAATATAAGCTCGAAATCGAGAGTGAATAGATAATAATTACCTGGGCCTTCTGCATGCCTTGTGTCGATATAACCAACATCAGTCTCGACACAGCCAACACCTATGTCGACATAAGGTGTTGCCTTTATCGACACAGGCAAAGAAGATTGCACAAGCTATCTCATGTCTTTGTGATATGTGCCTGAGCCCCATTCTTATGCATTTCTTAAGAGTTTCGCTGGATTTTTGATGTGAATTTTTTGACATGGTCTATGTGGCTTGATCCAATTATAAATCAAGCCAAAAGTATATATAAAAATCCGCAGTTCGGATTACAATTTTCATGATGAATTATAATGTTGTTTCTTTGTGAAAGCGTCTGTTTCTTTATTGTTAGAGATGCGGATTAAGTATCTTAAGACAAGTTAAACAATATAGGGGGTGAATAGTGTTTAATGTAATTTATTAAATTTCTTGAAATCTTTTTGAATAAAACACATAGTATACAGATAACAAATATCAACAAACACAAAATGCAAAAAGTAAAAGTAAAAGAAATTAATGGAAAGTACACATCAATTTTTTACAGGTTCGGGACTCCCTAACATCCAGTCCCACACAATGATGGGTTGATGTAGATTTTTTATTCAATAATATCCAATTACAGTCCTTAATTTCAGGGCTACAAGGGTTCACCCCAACTGATTTCAATTGCAGTGAGACTTAGTTGAATTCCGGGCTACAACTTTACACCTAATTGATTTCTTAGACCTAATCGCACACAATCACCTTGAACGGGACAGACCGCACCCTTCTCTTATTAGTTTTTGTAGTATTGACTCTATCGGACTTGATCTTGAGATCTTTGATTACAAACAACCAATAATTCTTGAGAAGCACTTGAATTTAGAGAGATTATGATTTAGAATTTAAAGAGAAGAAGAATGATATGATTTCTATTGAAATCGTTAGAGTAAAAGTGTAGGAAATCAAGAAATAAAGTACTACAATGGTAGGATGTAAAGAGAGGAAGAAGAAGATAATTAGTAATTAGAAAATTTGAATTATGGAAGATATTTATAGGTTTCCAATTGTCACGTTCTGAAACGATTTGAATTCAAAAGACACCTCATTTCAAAATTTAAAAAACACCTTAGTGCCTAGTATGTCCATATGCATAAAAGCATATGTCGACATATGCTAGTGTAAATCAAAAAATAAAATTTCAAACAAAGTAAACGATGTTTAAATAAATTATGGTGTATCCAGAGTTAAAATAAACTAATTTCCTATATATTCAAACATTCTTTTTCAAAGAAAAATATTTTAAAACTTATATAAAGATATACTAAAATAATTAAGAAATTAAATATAGAATGATATAAAAGTATAAATATATAGAACTATACATATATATATATATATATATGTATATATATTAAAAACTTAATATAAACAAGAAGGTTAAACAACATAAGTAATTATAAAACAAATAAAACTTAAGTTCAAAATTTATGAGTTTAAATATAAACTAGTTTCTAGGAGTTTATAAAATGATTATCAAAAGTTAAAATATCTTTAATAAAGAAGTATATATTCCGAATAAGAAAGTAATTTTGAAATCATTTGAAAACAAGATTTAAAATCAAGTAAATAAATTTGAAATTATTTTGAAATTTAGTTTAAAATTTGGATTTAAATTTTAAGATCTGAATTTAAATTTAATATAGAATCAAGTGCAAACCAGAGCTTTAACATAATTTCTAGACATACAGACTCTATACTTCTTGAACTCTTAAACTCTTGATATTCATGAGTTTTGAAACTTGAACTCTTCTAATTGAAATCTCGATTCATGTGAACTGTACAGTCTTCAAATATAAAATACCCGCATAGATTTCTTGTATACACACATGGATATTCTAGAAAATTATGTTAATATATATTTTATAACAATTATAATTGAAATAATGTAGAAGTTTTTTGTCATCAAAACCATTATCACCAACATCCCACTCCTTAATAATCTCCCCCTTTTTGATGATGACAATCTTGGTAATAAAATATTCATAACATGATGTCTTGATTCTTCGATTACTCTTACTTACTGCATTAACCCCCCTCGAAACTACTAACTTCCCTTAATATAAGTCCTATTTTATAATTCTCCCTCTTTGTCATAAAAAAACTATATATTCCTAATTTAATTCCAACACATCCCTTAAAAATAAGATATAAATCTGAATATTAGTCTACATATTAAATAACTATAATGTTCTAACTTTTATAACTTGAATAAATATGATTATAAACTCCATGTAGAATCAAATAAATCACACCAAGCCAGTAGATATATATATATATATATATCAATGCATTCAAATAATCCAATCAAACCAAATCAAACCACGCCCTAATTATAGTATTTTATTTAAAAGTTTGAAATAATCAACCAGACCACACAAATTAAAACAATTTCATACATTTAAGGAACTTCAACCCAATCATCTTCACCGAAGATTGGATCAGCTTTTATAACATCCCAGTCTTCGTTGTATTTGGTGAGAGGCACTCCAGTGATATTGTTGTCTTCATCTTTTGAAAGAAAGGCAATCATCCATCGAGTTGCATCAAAATGTTTCTCTTGTTGTTTGATCATCTTTATTTGACTTAATTCTAAATAACGCTGTTCTAGATGACGTTGATTACGAAGAATAATTAAGAGGATATTCTTGAAGGAATTAAGAATTTCTTCAAGGTTTTCACTAAGACTATGGATTTGAGTAGCCATAGTTTTGACTATATTAAGAAATAGTGAAAGGAAGTATAGGAGAAATGGACGGATAAGTTTTTCTAGGAGGAAAGGGTATAAATAGGCTCTAAAATTCATTTAAACTGAATAGACATGAGTTGGTTAGAGTAGTTTCAAATTCAAACAATTCCGTAAATTATACTGTTATATGTCGACATGGGTAAATGTATATGTCGACGTATACATGTATTATTTCAGGTTTTGAAGAATTTTAATGTTTTGTGATCCATTTCGACTTATATAAGTTTATTTTTGTTGTTTTAATAGTTATTCCAGAGATGTTTAAACAAGTATTGACAAAAATAAAGGATTTCATTTCAATCTAATGATAATGATGTATGAAATGAGTACATAACATAAGGTAGAAATGCGGAAACAGAAAAGAAAACACAATATGAAATTAAACTTAGAACTTAGTGAAGGAGGAGCATGACAAGCCAAGTTTTCTTCCAATTTTGAAAAGAACTTACTTATTTTAGTATATTTTTTTTAAAATTTCTTACTAAATGATCTCTTAAGTAACTTACGGTTCTTGGCTAAAATCTTTTGATTTTGAAGAATGGTTTTCCAGAATGGGTTGGTAGGAACTTCAATGCTTTCTAAAGATGTATGTTCTTCCTCTTCTTCAATGTCCATTTAATCGGTTTCTTCTTTTTGTTCAATTCTTGCTCGCTTTTCCGCGTATGTTTCATATGGATGAAATGCTAATGGAATCTAGAAATGAACCGTTCTCCTTTGAAATCGACTTCAAAATATTTAAAAATACGTGCAAGGTAAACTCCATGATATAACGTATTTTTCTTCTATCGAAATTTCCTTTAGTTGGAACTACTTAAAATTACTTCAGTCCAATTAATTTCATAATTTGCAAAGATAGCAAAAAGGGACTTGATAACTTTCATGATAGGGTTATTAAGGTTTCCGGATCAAGGAGTGATGTCATGTTGAAGTAGTAATTGAAGATTGTCTTTTTCATGATAAAACGATTATTGAATTCTAAATTTTCATCGTTTTCAAAAATGTGATGAAGATTTACCAAATCACTTTCATTGGTATTAAAATCTGAAAAAATCGTCCCTGTATTCTTGCAACCCAAAATGGTACTCAAAACGTCACAATCTAAAACAATTTGTGTTCCTTTAACACTACTCCAACTTTCATGTTCGCTTCCTTGATAAAAGTCACGATTCAAATTTGCATAAAATATTTTCACAAGATTAGGATAACAAACTTCATAATTATCTCAAGAATTAATAAGACTCAAAATCCCATTTTAATAAAAGTGAGTTTCAACTTCATAAGAAGCAAAATCATTAAAGATAGCAAAATTTCCCATGTCCATTTTACCAAAATTTACATAGCTAATGTAATCTTGGATAGAATTCGAGTTATTGAAGAGGAAACCCTTGATAGTCTTTGTTAATATAATGGTTTATGGAGTGCATGAGGAGACCATTAGAATGGTTACGAAGAGTATAGTAATATGAAGAGTAGTTTTGAATTTTGAAATAAAGATGGAAAATAAATGAAAGGATTAGGTAGTAAATAAAGAGAATCAAAAGACAATTTTCTGGTGTAAAGGACCCCTTTTCAGTCAAATTGAAGTTGGTGAAAAGTTGGCGAGAATTTCAAAAGTTTGAATTTCCAAATTTGAAATTCAAATTTGACTTTTTTGGTATATTGCGACTGTTGACGTGCTTTCTGGAAAAAGCGTCACACGAGAATACTCTAGTTAGCAACTTGCTCTAGCATAGAGAAAGTCATCTGAAGACACAAAGCGATCTGGTCAAAGTTACTCAGGACTTGAGCATAATTTTATGTTCAACGTTGTTCACTTGGATGAAGTGACAAGTATAGGAAATCTCGGATCCCGGCTCTCGGATCCCGACTCTCGGACCTTGGATCTCATGTCCCAGCTCTCGGGTCTCGGGTTTCGGCTCTCGGATCCCGAATCTCGGATCTCGGCTCTTGGCTCTCAGCTCTCGGATCCCAGCTCTCGGGTCTCGGCTCTCGGCTCTCGGATCCCAGCTCTAGGGTCCAGGCTCTCGGCTCTCGGATCCAGCCTGTTGGGTCTCGACTCTCGGGTCTCAAACATGAGAGCCGCTCCGGCTCTCGAACATGTCCGAGAGCCGCTCCGGGTCTCGACCACGAGCCGCGAACCGCCTATCACCCGCGAGCCACTTGGACACCACGAACCGCTAGACACCTGCGAGTCGCCAGGACACCATGAACCGCTTGACACCCGCGAGCCCCCTGGATACCACGACCCACCTAACACCCGCGAGCCGCCTGGTTTCCACGAGCCGCATCCCACGAACCGCCTGGAAGCACAACTATACATTTATTTAGCCCTGTTCTTTAGGCTATTTCCACTCCAATGGGAATGGATCAACTTACGCATGGCATGACACGAGATGGAGAGGATTTCTCCACGTTTTCCACCTCATTTCGATATTCTTGGGATGCGTGCCACGTGTCTTGCGAACCTGTAATACCCCGAATTTTCTATTAACAGTAAATTAACAAATTAAAGTATAATTAATTCAAAATGAAAGAATTAAGGGAAATAGGTTATGCCATTGCGCTCGTCTCGGAATTCTTCTTGAGATAGAGTCCGAGTTTGCGTAAATCGGACTACGTATGAAGGAGTTATGACCTCCGGAAGTTTCAGAATTCAATTTAAAATTCAAATAGTTCAAATGCAGTTCAAATTCGAAAAACAGACCCAAACTGGGCTGGGCGGGAAAATTCCCGCCCAGGACCCAGGTCGACCAGGGGGTCGACCTGGGTAACCAGGTCGACCATAGGGTCGACCCGGGGGTCGACCTGCCCAATCGACCTGGTTTGGCCCTGGCTGGCCTGGTCGGGTTTCTAGTCGAATTTCTGAGCTCTGGTGTGTCACTAGGACTGATTTGTCACTTTCTGATTGGCTTCTCTTGGTGTGTATGGTCTGGATTTACTCTATGATCATCTGACGGCTCAAATCAATCTTAAGTTCTATAAATATAACTCAACACTCAACCTAAATTCACACAAATAAAATAGAACTAGAGTCGTCATGCTGCTGGGAGGAAACTAAGAGTAGCCGTCAGTTAGAGAAAGCTTAGAGACGAGCAAAATTAAATTTAAAACAAGAATCAAACAACTTTTGTCTACCAAAAGGAAAGCATTGCAAATTCAGAACTCAGAAATCAGAAATCAAGACCGTCGTTTGTTGTAAGTATAGTGATTTTTACGATGTGAATAAAATTAAGAGTTGATTCGATGTAAAATGGAAATGGAATTGTGCTATTGTATAACGACGATGTTAATTAATATCTATGTATTGAAATGATTGTGTTGTGAATGGCATTGGGATGTTTGTGGTATAGTTGAGTTGATGTTGATCCTATTGTACATTTAGAATGAAAACAACATCACATGCAAGTTGTATAGTTCATGTTGTAATCTACACCTACATGCTTATGTGATTATATAGGTTGTATGTGCTAAGATCTCATGTATATACTTTATGCTAAAACCTCTATGCCTAAATGATTAAGTTCATATACATGCTCATATGTTTATACAAAAGTTGCAAAGTTCATAATTGGATCCATGCCAAGATCCATTTTAATACAAGTTTCATGTTATAGTAGTAAATATGATTGGATCTAGTTCACACATGCGATGAAATTATACATACTTTATGGGCATATCATATTCTTGTCATATGCTAGTGATGTTCGATGTTATGCCTAGATCTAAACATGTTTAGGCTTATGTTGTCTAAATCATATGCTAATTCATGTGACACCTATTTGGTTAGATCCCTATTTCAATGCAAGTTCACATATATGTAAGTTGATTTAGCCAATGTTGCAAATTCACATATATGTATGTTGATTTAGTCTACGTTGCAAGTTCACACCTATGACATTCATGTTGACTATTTTGCAGGTTCACACCTATGATATTCATATTGACCATGCTGAAAAATGTCAAGTTTACACCTATGTCATGTTTATGTTAACGAATTTCTTTATGCCAATTTTGTGTACGCTAAATTAGGCTAAGTTTTTAGCCTAATATTATATGTTAAAAATCATGCGGACGAAAAATTAGGCTAAGATTGTTAGCCTAATATTTAGACGGGGTAACGTTGGGAAAAATTGATAATTATAGGAAACTTGACATAAATTGGGGAAAATTATATGTATTGGCATGTTTGTCACATGCCAAAATTGGTGGCACTTGAATGGTATAGATTCTTATACCAAAAGTGATGAACTTGGAAAGTGGGCCATAACATTAAATTGTTAACAAATTTACATATAACAATTAATAGAGACAAATATGTAAATTTAGAAAATACGAGTATGCTTAACATGAGGTTGGATTGAGTTGTGATGTAAACCTGCCCGGACCCGCCCGGCTATCCAGTAGCCACAACAATACCTATCCAATGTGGGTGGTTAAGCATTGAGCCCAATAAGGACCCGAGGTTAGACTGAGTTACAGTGTAAACCTTCCCGGAACCGACCGGCACATCCAGTAACCGAAACAATACCTGTCTAATGTGAGTGGTCGGTGCTTTAAAGAGCTAAGGACAAACAAGTCAGGATGGTAGGGTTAAGTTAACTAAAACACTTAACCAATTCAACATGTTAATTAAACTGATGGGTGGGGTTAGGTAAATACATACACTTAACCACTTAACATGTTTGAATTGAAAACCCTAGTAACGGGGACACATTTCAGCAGTAACCCAATTAGGTATCATGGTACCCTGAAACTAGGCAGGGTGGGGCATGATTACTGGGTTGATTGTAAGCAGTCAAAAGCGACGGCGGTGGGTGCAACAGTGTGGGTTTTAACGGAATACGGGCGTGCACACACTTCGGAGCAGACAAATAGGGCACTGGGGGCACCAGTAGTTTAACCTATGCATTCTAGAATTGTGTCAGGCCGCCCCCATGGGACTTGATACACCCCATGGTGGGACCAGCATAGGTATCTACAATCATTGGGGGCCGTATGACACATATGATTTTGCGAGTAGGAGACGATCTTTAGAAAAGGGGATCACTTCACCCTAATCATGGGGTGCCAGTTGAGACAGTACAAGTAGGTGCAGAGATATAGTGTGGGGTGCGATAGTATATTAGTTTCAAAACTACTCTTTCTTTGTTTATGATGCTTTCCTATTTCCAGTTTGTACCTATCATGCCCTTTTTCTTATTCTCATACTGAAGAGTCACTAGACTTACCAGGCTTTATGTCTGACCCTATTATCTTTCGTCTTCTTTTCTTCCGTTCCTCCCCAAGTCCACAGGGAGGGAACAACCCAGTTTAGTCAGACTCTTTGCAAGCTTCAAGATAGTAGAAGTACGGTTTGGACTCTCTTTCCTTGGCTATGGCTGTTGGACACATTCTATGGGGATTTATGCAGTTTTAATTATGTTTTATGCTTCTTTATTTAATAACCAAGACAGAAATGATGATGTAATGTTTTGGAAGTTATTATGAGACAATTATGGAAATGTTTTGTATGAACACGTATTTATGAAATAAAAGTCTGTTTGTTTTCCGCTACTTATATACATGTGTTTACATATTTTTCTTGTGTTTATCTGTGACTTTTACTTATAAACCTCCACCAAAGTTAAGGCATTCCCTTTGTGAGTGACCTTAATGGAGGTGGGGTGTTTCACTTGGTATCAGAGCACTGTTTTACCAGATTAGATAAAGGTTTTTGAAACTATTTTCAAAAAGATGTTTAAAGAAGCATTCTTTTTCAAGAAAAAGTGTTGTTTTTAAAAGGCATAATCCCCCCCAAAGCCATATGCACTATCTCTCTATCCTTTTGTCTTGAATACTTTCCTTTTGTTGCAGCATGTCTGGAGATCTTAACCTTTCAGAAGGAGTATAGATCCCTGGCTGGTTCCAAAGGTACCTAGAGGCTAGGGCCAATAGTGCGGGCCTAGCATACATTCCTCCTCCCACAGTGGCAGCGGTTCCTCCTCCTCCTCCTCCTCCTCGTGGAAATACTTTCGCTAAGACATGTAGAGACTTCAAGGCTATGGGTGGAAAGGACTTTTATGGAACTGAATCCTTTGTGGTAGCAAGGAACTGGCTAAAGGAGACCGAAGATTTGTTCGTCATCTTCGAAGTTGACGACAGGAAAAAGATACAGCTAGCAGTGTGGTTGCTCAAAGACGAAGCTTCTTATTGGTAGGAAGTTACCCATGCTGAGAGGCCAGTGGAGACTTGGGAAGATTTCAGGATGAGGTTTGAGATGAAATTCCTCTCCCAAGCTGAAAGAAGCCTTCAAATGGAGAAGTTCCTGACTCTTAAACAAGGGAGTATGACAATCAAGGAGTACGTCAATCATTTTAATCAGCTGGCCAGATTTGGGCTGAATTTAGTTAACACCCAACACAAGAAGGCCCTTCGCTTCGTCAAAGGTCTGAATGAGCCTCTACACAGCCTTGCTATGACCCATATACCCATGGGAGCGACCTATGAAAGCATGGTGGACATGGCGCTGCTACACGAGGAAGATAAAGGCAAGAAAGAGGCAAAGGTGGAAGTGCCTCAAGAAAAGAAAGAGGGTTTACAGGCTAAGAAAACAGACTTCAAGAAAGGAGGGAAGAACAACAAATCCCATGAAAAAAGAAAGTGCAATTTCTGTGGCATTGTTGGACGTATAGAGAAAGACTGCAGAAAGAAGAAGGCGAAGATGAATGGTGGTTGCTTCATTTGCGGCGAGACTGGACACTTGGCTAAGGACTGCCCAAAGAAGCGGGGGCAGGGACAGAGGACTGGATCCACCTCAGGGGGACAGGTTCACGCGCTAGTGGCACCTCCATAGGAACGAGGTAGAAATATTTCTGTAGAAAGCTTAGTTTATCTCTATGATCATCCAGTTCGCACTCTTTTTGATTCTGGTGCATCACACTCCTTTATTTCATTTGCTTTAGTAGAATCTCTGCACCTAGACACTAGTATGGTAGAAGATCCCTTGGTTGTTTCAAATCCAATTGGGAGCTCGGCTTATTTGTCGATGGTTTGCTTGGATTTGAAAATCTCTATTCTAAGTGTTGAATTTAGATGTAGTGCCTTTGTTTTGGGGTTATCAGGATATGGACTAATCTTAGGCATGGACTGGTTATCTAGTAATGGTGCCATTCTTGATTGTGAGAAAAGAGTGGTTAGACTCTTGACTCGGCTCGGTAACACTCTATAAATTTCTCGTAATCTCTTGAATGCTGTTATGCTTAGTTATCTAGAGTCGCTTGACGCTTCTGTTGAGAATTTGCAGTCGGTTAGAGTGGTCCGGGAATATCCGGATGTCTTTGAAGAGGTGAAGGGCTTACCTCCAAAGCGGGAAATAGACTTCCGCATATATCTTATTGATAATGCAAAGCCCGTAGCTCAGCCTGTTAGACACATGGCCCCAAAGGAGAGAAAAGAGCTCAGTAAGCAAGTTAAGGAGCTTCTCGAGGAGGGGTTTATAAGGAGGAGTATCTCGGAATGAGGCGCTCCAGTGGTGTTCGCCACCAAAGCAGATGGTTCACTACGTCTTTGTGTGGACTATAGGGAGCTAAACAAGCTGACTAAAAAGAATAGACACCCGCTTCCCAGATTAGACGATTTGTTTGATCATCTTGTAGGTGCGTCGGTCTTCTCCCAACTTGATCTGGCTACTGGGTTCCATCTGCTAAGGGTAGCTGAAGATAACATTGATAAGACGACATTCAGAACCCCAGACGGTTTCTTCGAGTGGCTTGTCATGCCTTTCGGCTTGACAAACGCACCCACTTATTTCGTAGACCTAATGAGCAGGGTGTTCAGAGAATTCCTCAATAAGTTCGTGGTGGTCTTCGTAGACGATATTTTGATCTTCTCAAAGAATGAGGAAGAACATGCTCAACATCTGAAGGAAATCATGGAAACCCTTCGAGTTCATCAGCTAAAAGCCAAATTCTCCAAGTGCCACTTTTGGAGAGAAGAAGTAAGAATTCTTGGACATATAGTGTCCAAAGAGAGGTTAGCTGTGGACCCCGCGAAAGTGGTGGCAGTGCAAGATTGGAAGACACCAAGAAATGCAACCGAAGTCCGAAGCTTTCTTGGGCTAGCTGGTTTTTACCGAAAGTTCATTAGAGATTTCGCAAAAGTCTCAGCTCCACTCACAAGGCTAACAAATAAGAATCTAGCATTCGCTTGGGATCTGGACTATGATATTGCTTTCCAACGCCTAAAAAGGGCTCTTACAACAGCCCTAATTCTGACTTTGCCGGATGGAAGCAAGATGTTCACAGTATACACGGATGCTTGTGGTACAGGACTAGGCGCTATTCTGATGCAAGAAGGGAGGGTAGTAGCTTATGGTGGAAGACAATTGAAAGTTCATGAAAAGAACTACCCAACCCATGATCTTGAGTTAGCCACCATCGCCTTTGCGCTTAAGTCTTGGCGCCATTATCTCCTAGGTGAGAAGTATGAATTATATACTGACCATAAATCGTTGAAGTATCTTTTCTCGCAGAAAGATCTTAACTTGAGGCAGCAAAGGTGGATGGAGTTCCTTGCTTCGTATGATTTTGAGATTTCCTATAATCCTGGAAAGGGCAACGTAGTAGCAGATGCCTTGAGTAGAAAGAAGCTGACCTTAAGCCCTCTCTTTGTAGAAAGGCAAAGCATGGAGTATATAGCCAGTTTTGACTTTAGGCCCTCCTCCGATTTTGTACTGGGTTTATTGGCATCACTAAAAGTACAGCCCACTCTTTTAGACTCAATAGGGGTCGCACAACGTGAAGACCCTCAGCTTGTGGATGTGATTGATAAACTAATTAGGGGTGAAACTTCCAATCACCTCAATAGGTACTCCATTGATTATAAGGGTTGGCTAAGACGAGATGGAAGACTATACGTCCGAAAAGCAAGGAATTTAGTAAAGATGGTTCTCGAGGAAGCACATCATTCCAAGATGACAATACACACAGGTGGGGACAAGATGTACAAGGACGTAAAGAGAGTTTTCTATTGGAGCGGCATGAAGAAGGACGTGGCAGATTTCGTTTCTAAGTGCGTGACATGCCAACAGGTCAAGGCGGAACAAAAGAAACCTGGAGGACTACTTCATCCTCTAGAAGTCCCGCAATTGAAGTGGGATAGCATTTCAATGGAATTCATTGATGGGTTACGTAGGTCAAGAAGAGGCAATGCTAGCATTTGGGTAATAGTGGACATGCTCACTAAAAGCGCCCACTTTATACCTATCAAGAGTAGAAGGACTACCTCGTCTCTAGCTTCTCTTTATCTCAAGGAAATAGTTCGACTCCATGAAATACCCTCCAGCATAATGAGTGACCGAGATACCATCTTTACGAGCGAGTTTTGGCGGAGTCGGCAAGAAGCTGTAGGCACACAGTTATGCTTGAGCACGGCCTATCACCCCCAAACTGATGGTCAGACAGAAAGGGTGAATAGAGTATTAGAAGATCTTTTGAGACTATGCGTTCTTGACTTCAGAGGGATTTGGGAGGATCATCTTTCTTTAGTGGAATTCGCCTACAACAACAGTTACCAAGCCACCATCGGCATGGCGCCCTTCGAAGCTCTATATGGAAGACCGTGCCGATCACTAACTTGTTGGTGGGAGTCTACTGACAAGCTTATACTTAGGCCAGACATGATTAGAGAGACTTCAGAAAAAGTGGACTTGATACGAAGGAGAATGAAGACTGCCCAAGATAGACAGAAATCCTACGCCGACAAAAGAAGGACCGACCTTGAGTTTGAGGTTAGGGACAGGGTTTTCCTTAAGGTATCTCCTTTAAGGAACTTCGTTCGCTTTGGATCCACAGGAAAGCTAGCACCAAGATTTGTAGGACCATTCCCTATCATCGAGAAGATTGGGAAGATGGCTTATAGAGTAGAGCTGCCTGAAAGGTTGGCTGGAATTCATAACGTCTTTCACGTTTCTCATCTCCGAAAATGTCTACATGAATCTGCGGAAGTGGTGGAGCCAAGCATTCTAGAAGAAGCTGAAGTAGAACGCGAAGCAACTATGAGGAGAGTTCCAACTCGAATCGTAGGAACTGAAATCAAAAAGCTACGAAACCGCGAAGTCAAGCTCGTTAAAGTTCAATGGAGCGATGCCGAGGAAGACGCGACTTGGGAAACTGAGGACAGAATACGCACGGCTTACCCTTTTCATTTTTAGGGTACATCTTTGATCTCTCTTTTTCCTTAAGTTGTGCTTGTATCTATCTTTTTAGGTATATCTCCTCGGTCTTATCCCTTTTATCCTTAGGTAGAAACTAACGGATGTAAACATGTATTTGAAACATGTTATGATTGATGGCTGCAAGTGGTTGCAAGTGGTTGCTAGTGGTTGCTCGTGGATGCATATACACACACAACCTAGGTTTTAGATCGGCTCAGTCACTTCATACTGCATATGCATATATGTATTCATATTTGTATGTGGTTGAAACTTGATATGTTGTCATATGGATGTCGCATTTATATGGATGGTTGCGCACTCATGCAGAATTATGAGTCGGGAAAATTTTTCATACATAATGGAATCATGAAACTTACATGATTCGCATCAAGGAGGTCAACTGAATCAGTAGGCCGCCTGATTTTGCATTAGATAAGAAAATGTACACACACTATGCATATGATCATGAAGCATTAGAAGTCTTTTAAGGACAATGGACACCTGTGTTTGTTGGTTGAGTAGATGGATGATTAGATGTTAGGATATACGT
This sequence comes from Allium sativum, assembly GCA_030737875.1. Classification (NCBI taxonomy): domain Eukaryota; kingdom Viridiplantae; phylum Streptophyta; class Magnoliopsida; order Asparagales; family Amaryllidaceae; genus Allium; species Allium sativum. Next base: position 39,895,541 of record CM060921.1, on the reverse strand, counting down.
TCTTTTAGATTTGAAGATTTCGGGGACGAAATCCTTTAAGGAGGGGAGAATGTAACACCCCGAATTTTCTGTTAATAGTAAATTAACAAATTAAAGTATAATTAATTCAAAATGAAAGAATTAAGGGAAACGGGTTATACCATTGCGCTCGTCTCGGAATTCTGCTTGAGATAGAGTCTGAGTTTGCATAAATCGGACTCCGTATGAAGGATTTATGACCTCCGGAAGTTTTAGAATTCAATTTAAAATTCAAACAGTTCAAATGCAGTTCAAAATTCGAAAAACAGACCCAAACTGGGCTTGGCGGGAAAATTCCCACCCAGGACCCAGGTCGACCAGGGGGTCGACCTGGGTAACCAGGTCGACCATAGGGTCGACATGGGGGTCGACCTGCCCAGTCGACCTGGTTTGGCCCTGGCTAACCTGGTCAAGTTTCTGGTCGAATTTCTGAGCTCTGGTGTGTCACTAGGGCTGATTTGTCACTTTATGATTGGCTTCTCTTGGTGTATATGGTCTGGATTCACTCTATGATCATCTGACGGCTCAAATCAATCTGAAATTCTGTAAATACAACTCAACACTCAACCCAAATTCACACAAATAAAATAGAACTAGAGCCGTCATGCTGCTGGGAGGAAACTAAGAGTAGCCGTCAGTTAGAGAAAGCTTAGAGACGAGCAAAATTAAAGTTAAAACAAGAATCAAACAACGTTTGTCTACCCAAAGGAAAGCATTGCAAATTCAGAACTCAGAAATCAGAAATCAAGACCGTCGTTTGTTGTAAGTATAGTGATTTTTCCGATGTGAATAAAATTAAGAGTTGATTCGATGTAAAATGAAAATGGAATTGTGCTATTGTATAACGACGATGTTAATTCATTTCTATGTATTGAAATGTTTGTGTTGTGAATGGCATTGGGATGTTTGTGGTATAGTTGAGTTGATGTTGATCCTATTGTACATTTAGAATGAAAACAACATCACATGCAAGTTGTATAGTTCATGTTGTAATCTACACCTATATGTTTATGTGATTATATATGTTGTATGTGCAAAGATCTCATGTATATACTTTATGCTAAAACCTCTATGCCTAAATGATTAAGTTCATATACATGCTCATATGTTTATACAAAAGTTGCAAAGTTCATAATTGGATCCATGCCAAGATCCATTTTAATACAAGTTTCATGTTATAGTATTAAATATGATTGGATCTAGTTCACACATGCGATGAAATTATACATACTTTATGGACATGTCATATTCTTGTCATATGTTAGTGATGTTCGATGTTATGCCTAGATCTAAACATGTTTAGGCTTATGTTGTCTAAATCATATGCTAATTCATGTGACACCTATTTGGTTAGATCCCTATTTCAATGCAAGTTCACATATATGTAAGTTGATTTAGCCTATGTTGCAAATTCACATGTGTGTATGTTGATTTATCTATGTTGCAAGTTCACACCTATGACATTCATGTTGACTATTTTGCAAGTTCACACCTATGATGTTCATGTTGACCAAGCTGAAAAATGTCAAGTTTACACCTATGTCATGTTTTTGTTAATGAATTTCTTTATGCCAATTTTGTGTACGCTAAATTAAGCTAAGTTTTTAGCCTAATATTATATGTTGAAAATCATGCGGACGAAAAATTAGGCTAAGATTGTTAGCCTAATATTTGGATGGGGTAACGTTGGGAAAAATTGGTAATTATGGGAAACTTGACATAAATTGGTGAAGATTATATGTATTGGCATGTTTGTCACATGCCAAAATTGGTGGCACTTGAATGGTATAGATTCTTATACCAAAAGTGATGAACATGGAAAGTGGGCCATAACATTAAATTGTTAAAATATTTACATATAACAAGTAATAGAGTCAAATATGTAAATTTAGAAAATACGAGTATGCTTAACACGAGGTTGGATTGAGTTATGATGTAAACCTGCCCGAACCCGCCCGGTTGTCCAGTAGTCACAACAATACCTATCCAATGTGGGTGGTTAAGCATTGAGCCCAATAAGGACCCGAGGTTAGAATGAGTTACGGTGTAAACCTGCCCGGAAGCGACCGTCACATCCAGTAACCGTAATAATACTTGTCTAATGTGAGTGGTCGGTGCTTTAAAAAGCTAAGGAAAAACAAGTCAGGATGGTAGGGTTAAGTTAACTAAAACACTTAACCAATTCAACATGTTAATTAAACTGATTGGTGGGGTTAGGTAAATACATACACTTAACTACTTAACTTGTTTGACTAGAAAACCCTAGTAACGGGGACCCATTTCAGCAGTAACCCAATTAGGTATCATGTTACCCTGAAACTAGGCAGGGTGAGGCACGATTACTGGGCTGATTGTAAGCGGTCAAAAGCGACGGCGGTGGGTGCAACAATGTGGGTTCTAACGAAGTGCGGGCGTGCACACACTTCGAAGCAGACAAACAGGGCACTGGGGGCACTAGTAGTATAACCTATGCATTCTAGAATTGTGTCGGGCCGCCACCATGGGACTTGATACACCCCATGGTGGGACCAGCATAGGTATCTACAATCATTGGGGGTCGTATGACACATATGATTTTGCGAGTAGGAGCCGATCTTTAGAAAAGGGGATCACTTCACCCTGATCATGGGGTGCCAGTTGAGACAGCGCAAGTAGGTGCAGAGATATGTGTGGAGTGCGATAGTATATTCGTTTCAAAACTACTCTATCTTAGTTTATGATGCTTTCCTATTTCCAGTTTATACCTATCATGCCCTTTTTCTTAATCTTATACTGAAGAGTCACTAGACTTACCGGGCTTTATGTCTGACCCTATTTTCTTTCGGCTTCTTTTCTTCCGTCCCCCCCCCCAGGTCCACAGGGAGGAAACAACCCAGCTTAGTCAGACTCTTTGCAAGCTTCAAGATAGTAGATGTACGGTTTGGACTTTCTTTCCTTGGCTATGGCTATTGGACACACTCTATGGGGATTTATGCAGTTTTAATTATGTTTTATGCTTCTTTATTTAATAACCAAGACAGAAATGATGATGTAATGTTTTGGAAGTTATTATGAGACAATTATGGAAATGTTTTGTATCAACACGTATTTATGAAATAAAAGTTTGTTTGTTTTCCGCTGCTTATATATATGTTGTAACACCCCGAATTTCAATTAACACTAATGGTTAGTAATTAAAAGTATAATTAATCTCAGATGTGAGAATCAGGGGAAACGGGCTGCGTCATTGCGTTCGTCTCGGAAAAATACGCGAAATAGAGTCCGAGTTTGCGTAAAACGGGTACCGTATGAAAGAGATATGGACGAACGAAGTTAGGCAGAAAAACCCGAAATAGGCCATAAATGCACCGGCGCACTTGTTAAGTGCGCCAGTACAAAAATACACTGGCGCACTTGGGAAGTGCGCCCATGTCGGGACAGAAAACCTGCACAGTTTCTAGAGAGTTCTGTGGTTGGGTGCACCAGTTTGGGGTTTGGGCCTGGTCTTAGGGCTGATTTCTGGAAGGTTCCGAAATCTAAGGGTCCTAATCTAATTTAGGGTTAATCTAAGGGCCTAAAACACTCACCTAATCTATAAATACACCCTAAACCTACCCTAATCCATACTAAAAATAGAATTGAGGGCTACATGCCGCCAAATTAAATCTTAGAAGGAGCCTCCACTAATTTATGAAGAGGGTTGCAAGCTAATCACTCTCTAATCAACCTCTAATCCATTCTAAGCATCTTAATCTTCTTCATTTGGAGTGCAAATTTGCTAGTTGTGAGTTTCTATCACTCTAATGATCAATTGCTAAACTAAGTAGATGAGATATGATGAGATCATATGGTTTTGTTTGTGGATTAATGGGTTTTAAGTCATATGACATGATGTTAGTTTGCTAATGTATGTGGGTTATGCAAGTTTTGTGCTTTGTGATCATATGTTAATATGCAAGTTACATGTATGATAATATGCAAGTTACATGTATGATAATTATGCAAGTTGTATGTTTCTTCATATGCAAGTTTATGAGTTCATATGCAAGTATGTAACATGTTATGCAAGTTCATATGCAAGTTTATGAGTTCATATGCAAGTTATGTAACATGTTATGCAAGTTCATATGCAAGTATGTAACATGTTATGCAAGTTCATATGCAAGTTATGTGACATATTATATGCAAGTCATGTATTTGTTAATATGTAAGTTTATGTAACATGTTATGCAAATTAATATGCAAGTTATGTGATATGTTATACAAGATTATATGCAAGTTATGTGACATGTTATACAAGATTATATGCAAGTTATGTGACATGTTATACAAGATTATATGCAAGTTATGTGACATGTTATACAAGATTATATGCAAGTTATGTGACATGTTATACAAGATTATATACAAGTTATGTGACATGTTATACAAGATTATATGCAAGTTATGTGACATGTTATGCAAGTTCATATGCAAGTTATGTGTTTGTTAATATGCAAGATGGCACCTTTAAAACATGTTCATACATATGCAAGTTGACACCTTTTATATGTGTTATGTCATGTGAACGAAATTACGTGGGAACGATGGGGTTAATTAAATGCATATGTTAATAAGATTGTGTGAAATTAATATAATTATGCATAACATAAAATAAAAGAACATAGTATGGGAATTTGCCTATTAAGTTAGGTGTACCCATACCATGTGTAGGGAATTTACCTATTGAGTTAGGTCTACCCATACTACGGAGTTGGGAATTTACCTATAGAGTTAGGTCTACCCATATTCTGGAAAACATGATTAATTAATTAGGGATAATTAATATAAATTATGAGGGTGATTAATTAGGTGTAATTAATCGACTAAGACACGAGGTTGGACTCAGTTGTAGCGTAAAACTGCCCGGACCCAACCGGCTTAACCAGTTGCTACAGATGTTAGCCCAATGTGAGAGGTCTTAGGCACAAATTAAATACGTGATTAAAGTAAAGACACGAGGTTAGACCCTTTTTATGACGTTAGGCTGCCCGGACCCAACCGGCATATCCAGCAATCATAAAAGACGGTCTAATGTGAGAGGTCTTTATGAGGTCATGATCTTAATTAATTAATTAAGAAACACTTAACCATATTAGCATGTAGAGGGACATGAGGTGTTAAGTGGGGGCCTTGGGTGGCAATAGAAAATACGATTAGAATACTTAACCAAGATGAAACATGTAATTAAACATGATTAAAGGGTTAAGTGGGAAACACTAGTGTGTGTGCCAAGCTTAGGGGGATGGCTTGTGCTGGGGGCCCATTTCAACCAGTAACCCATACGTATCTTAGTGGGCTCGACCCATGTCGAGGACGGGACACGCATACTGGGCTTGACTATAAGAGGCCAAAATGGGTTAGCGGTGGCAACGCATGACCAACGGGTTTCATATGCGTGTGTGGACCCGGGCTGGTAAATAAGACGTTGTTGCATCGTGTAGATATAAGCCGTGCACCGTTAATTTTATCAGGTTTCCACGTTGGGGAATGGTACACCCCACGGTGGGGCCAGCACGGGTATCTACGTTAGGGAGCCGATCGAATGGGGAGTAGTGTGTACACCTAGTGGATTGTAGGGAACCGTGGTGTCTACTCAGTCACCTAGGGGTACGCGAGAACTATTAAGTTAATTTTATAAGTCCATGGGTGGGATCAACCTTTAAGTTAGGGACGACTGGTGTGGTGCAGTTTAGTAATTTACCTTTGGAAGGGTAGATGTGTCTTTATCTTTTATCTTAGTTTAGTTGACTGCTTAGTGTATCCATTCATCCCCATTAGTTACCGTATATCAGTTTATGTCTTCTCTGGTTACTTTAACGATTGTATTGTTAAAGTTATAGGACTCGCTCAGACTTATGTCTAACCCCGTTGTTTTTATCTTTTTTCCCAACCCTCAGGTCCTACGGTGGATCCTAGCAGTAGTGGAGCTTGATCGGATTGCTGTTCCAGTCTTTAGGAGCTTGGATAGATGTAAAGCTCCAGTTACCCAGTTATCTTTTCTTTTGTCATGGCTATTGTATGAGAGTGGGATTATGTACTTCTTTATTTTGATGGATATTGTACTTGACTTTTATTGTGGTTTTATGATGTAACCAGACATGTTTTACTTCCGCTGTTATGAGATGATGTTTTAAATTTCAAGTACTATTTATATCTGTCTTGTTGTAATTTTTCTGTTCTATATTCACTAAAATACTCCACCGATGCTATGGCATTCCCTTAGTGAGTGACCATAGCGGAAGTGGGGTGTTACACGTGGTATCAGAGCTTAAGGTTACCAGAACAGATAAAATTTTTAGAAAAACTATTTTCTAAGAATATTTTTGAAAAAAGTATTTTCAAAAACATGTCTTTTAAGAGAAAAGTTTTTGAAAAAAAGCATAATCCCCAATAGCCATATCTTTATCCTTCGGAATCTCCTTTTTGAATCTTTCCTCTTTCGTTTCAGCATGGCTGAAGATCTCAACATCCCGGAGGGCTTAGTTATACCACTATGGTATAGGAGGTTACAAGAGGCTAGGGCCGCGGCTGCGGGTCCAGCCAATGCTACTACACCAGAGGCAACCGCTCCTCCTCCTCAGCCTAGAGTGGATAATTTTGCTAAGATTTGCAAGGAGTTCAAGGCTATAGGAGGAAAACCTTTTCTAGGTTCAGAGACTTTCGTAGAGGCTAGAGATTGGCTTAAGGAAGTGGAAGAGTTGCTAGATATCTTTGAAGTGGAAGAGGGAAAGAAAGTCAAGTTGGCGGCTTGGTTAATGAAGGGAGAGGCCTCATTCTGGTGGGAGGTCACTAATGGAGAACGCCCTGTTGACTCTTGGGCAGATTTCAAGCAAAGATTTGGGGCTAAGTTTCTCTCAAGGGCGGAAGAGAATCTGTTTATGGAGAAGTTCTTGAATTTGAAGCAAGGGAATCTCACGGTGAAAGAATATGTCAACAAATTCAATCAATTAGCAAGGTTTGGCATAGAGTTGGTGAATACACCGGAGAAGAAGGCTTTGAGGTTCGTTAGAGGCTTGAACGAACCATTGCAAGGAATAGCTATGACTCACATTCCTATGGGGGCCACCTTTGAGAAGCTTGTGTACATGGCACTTATGCATGAGGATGATAAGAGTTCTAAGGCACCAGAGAAGAAGGGGGATCAGAAGAAACCGCAACAACAACAACAAGGCAAGGGTAGAAAAGGCAATGGTGACAAGGGGAAGAAGAAGGAGAAGTGCTTCAATTGTGGGACCCCAGGCCACCTCAGCAAGGATTGTCGCAAAAAGAAGAAGACCGGTTGCTTTCATTGTGGTGAAGCAGGACATCTTGTGAAGGACTGCCCAAAGAAGGGGCAGAAGACGGGGTCTACCTCAGGAGGACAGGTGCAAGCTCTTATGGCACCAGCTCAGGCAGGGGGGCAAGTTCAGGCTCTCTCAGTTCCACCAATTCAGCAGAGAGGTAGAACTATTTCCGTTGAAAGTCTGGTTTTTCTGTTTGATCATCCAGTTCGTACTTTGTTTGACTCTGGCGCATCGCATTCTTTTATCTCATCATCGTTAGTTGAGTCACTGCACTTAGACACCAGTCTAGTTGATGATCCCTTGGTTGTTTCAAACCCAATTGGGGGCTCCATATATCTGTCTATGATATGTTTGGGTTTGAAGATTTCTATACTTAGCGTTGAGTTTGGATGTGATGCTTTTGTATTGGGCTTCACGGGCTATGGGTTGATTTTGGGCATGGACTGGTTATCCAGTAATGGTGCCGTTCTTGATTGTGAAAGGAGAGTTGTCAGGCTTATGACCCGCTTGGGTAATACTCTCGAGATCTCTTGTAATCCCATGGAATCTGTTTTGCTAAGTTATCTTGAATCGCTCGATGCTTCGGTCGAGAGTTTGCGTTCTGTTAGAGTGGTCCGGGAATATCCGGATGTGTTTGAAGAAGTGAAGGGTTTGCCTCCGAAGCGGGAGATAGATTTCCGAATTTATTTGGTGGATAATGCCAAACCAGTGTCTTTGCCAGTACGCCACATGGCTCCTCGTGAGAGAAGATAACTTCATAAGCAAGTAGGGGAGTTGCTTGAGAAGGGGTTCATAAGGCGAAGTATATCGGAGTGGGGAGCTCCAGTAGTGTTTGCCACGAAGGCGGATGGGTCCCTCAGACTTTGTGTGGATTATGGAGAACTTAATAAGCTCACGAAGAAGAATAGACACCCATTACCGAGGATAGATGATCTCTTTGATCAGTTGGTTGGCGCCTCAGTGTTTTCGCAGATGGACTTAGCTACAGGGTTTCATCAGTTGAGAGTGGCGGAGGACAGTATAGAGAAGACTGCTTTCCGGACTCCGGATGGTTTTTATGAGTGGCTTGTGATGCCATTTGTGTTGACAAACGCCCCTGCATACTTTGTTGATCTGATGAGTAGAGTGTTCAGAGAGTATCTGAATAAGTTTGTAGTGGTCTTTGTGGATGACATCTTGGTCTTTTCCAAGAGTGAAGAAGAGCATGCCTTACATCTCAGAGAAGTGTTGGAGACTCTTCGAGCACATAGTCTTAAAGCTAAATTCTCTAAATGTCATTTTTGGAGAAGAGAAGTGCGATTCTTAGGGCATGTGGTCTCTAAGGAAGGGATAGCTGTGGATCCCGCAAAGATAGTATCTATCCAGGATTGGAAAGTTCCTAGAAATGCTACCGAAGTAAGAAGTTTCTTGGGGTTGGCAGGATATTATAGGAAGTTCATCAAAGACTTCGCGAAGATATCAGCCCCATTAACCCGCTTGACGAAGAAGAATCTGGTTTTCTCATGGGACGTAGATTGTGATGAAGCTTTCCGACGGTTAAAGAGAGCTTTGACCACCGCTCCAGTTTTAGTGCTTCCAGATGGGAGTAAGCCGTTTGTTGTTTATACCGATGCTTGTGGGACAGGATTAGGCGCAGTCTTGATGCAGGAGGGAAGGGCAATAGACTATGGAGGGAGGCAATTGAGAGTGCATAAGAAGAATTACCCTACCCATGATCTAGAGTTGGCCGCGATTGTTTTCGCACTTAAGTCTTGGCGCCATTATCTTCTTGGTGAGAGATTCGAGTTGTTCACTGACCATAAATCATTGAAGTACTTATTCTCTCGGAAGGATTTAAACTTAAGACAGCAAAGGTGGATGGAGTTCTTAGCATCCTATGATTTCGAGATAGCGTATACCCCTGGCAAGGGTAACGTAGTGGCGGACGCCTTGAGTAGAAAAAGGCTATCTTTGAGTCCATTGTTCGTGGAACGGCGAAGCTTGGAGTTTCTTTCTTTGTTCGACTTCAGACCTTCTGTTGACTTTGTACCTGGTTTGTTAGCATCCTTGGAGGTTAGACCTACTCTTTTGGGACGGATTGGCGAGGCTCAGCGAGACGACCCACAGTTGGTTGAGTTGGTAGAGAAGCTTATAAGGGGGGAGTCGTCCAGCCATTTGGGTAGATACACCATAGATGATAGGGGATGGTTGCATAGAGACGGTAGACTTTGTGTACCGCAAGATAAGGGTTTGAAGAAGGCTATTTTGGATGATGCACATCGTTCAAGGATGACTATTCATCCCGGTGGAGACAAAATGTACCAAGATATGAAGAGAGTTTTCTTCTGGGCCGGTATGAAGAAAGATGTGGCCGAGTATGTGGGTAGATGCTTAGTGTGCCAACAAGTTAAAGTGGAGCAAAGGAAACCCGGTGGGTTGCTACACCCATTGGAAGTTCCGCAATGGAAGTGGGATAGTGTCTCGATGGATTTCATCGATGGGTTACCGAGATCGAGGAAGGGCAATACGGGAATTTGGGTTGTGGTAGACAGACTTACCAAGAGTGCCCATTTTATACCCGTGAAGAGTAAGAGGACCGCTCCATGGATTGCTTCAGTCTATGTTAGAGAGATTGTTAGATTGCATGGCGTACCATCCAGCATTGTGAGTGATCGAGATCCTATCTTCACTAGTGAGTTTTGGAGAAGTTTGCAAGAGGCGGTAGGGACTCAGTTGTGTTTGAGCACCGCATATCATCCTCAGACGGACGGTCAGACCGAGAGGGTGAACCGTATCTTAGAAGATCTTTTGAGGCTTTGTATCTTGGATTTTGGAGGTACATGGGAAGAACATCTTCCTTTGGTGGAGTTCGCATACAATAACAGCTTTCAGTCTAGTATTGGCATGGCACCTTTCGAAGCTCTTTATGGAAGGCCTTGTCAATCTCCTACATGTTGGTGGGAATCTACGGATAAGATCTTGCTTGGGCCATATATGGTTAGAGAGACTTCAGAGAAGATTGATTTGATTCGAAGAAGGATGAAGGCAGCACAAGATAGACAGAAATCTTATGCGGATCGGAGAAGGACGGATCTTGAGTTTGAGGTTGGGGACATGGTTTTTGTCAAAGTATCTCCGTTGAGAAATGTTGTTCGCTTTGGGTCCGTTGGGAAGTTAGCACCGAGGTTTGTTGGGCCGTTTCCTATTAAGGAAAGGATTGGACGGATGGCATATAGGGTGGAGTTGCCCGACAGACTTAGTGGTGTTCATGATGTATTCCATGTATCACATTTGAGGAAGTGCTTACATGAGACCGCAGAGGTCGTAGAGCCGAGCTTGCTTAGAGATGTAGAGGTAGAGCGTGATGCGATGATTCGACGAGCTCCTACTCGCATCCTTGGGTCAGAAACTAGGAAGTTGAGGAACAGAGAAGTTCAACTAGTTAAAGTGCAATGGGGAGAAGACGAGGGCAATGCTACTTGGGAGACGGAAGCGAAGATGCGTTCTTTGTACCCATTTCTTTTTGAGAGTATGTCTTTTAACTTCTCCTTTATCGCTTGTCTAGTACTTATCTTATCTTTAGTATATCCTCTCGCTAGTACCTATGACCTTTAGATAGGGTAAAGCCTATGGTTGAAACATGTGTTTGAAACATGTTATGGTTGATGGATGCATGTGGATGCAATTGTTTGCTAGTGGTTGCTTGTGGATGCATATACACACACATTAGGCACTAGATCGGCTCAGTCACTTCATGTTGCATATCGCATAAATGGATGTGGTAGTTAGATTGATGGATGTATCATGGCTGTGTTATCATGTGGATGATGCATTTTTGTGTATGGTTGTGCACGCATATAGAAATTGTATGTGTCAATAGGGTTTCGCTTACATATTGGATGCATGGCACTATCATGGTTTGCATTAAGGAGGTCGACTGAATCAGTAGACCGCCTGATTTTGCATTAGTATACGGACATATACACACACTTTCTGCATATGTTCATACATCATTAGAAGTTTCTAAGGATAATGGTTGCTTGTGGTTGATGGTTTAGTAGATGGTTGTTTGGTTGGTAGGATACGTTCTTCTTGACTTAGAGATTTCGAGGACGAAATCCTTTAAGTAGGGGAGAATGTAACACCCCGAATTTCAATTAACACTAATGGTTAGTAATTAAAAGTATAATTAATCTCAAATTTGAGAATCAGGGGAAACGGGCTGCGTCATTGCGTTCGTCTCGGAAAAATACGCGAAATAGAGTCCGAGTTTGCGTAAAACGGGTACCGTATGAAAGGGATATGGACGAACGAAGTTAGGCAGAAAAACCCGAAACAGGCCAGAAATGCACTGGCGCACTTGTGAAGTGCGCCAGTACAAAAATACACTGGTGCACTTGGGAAGTGCGCCCATGTCGGGACAGAAAACCTGCACAGTTTCTAGAGAGTTCTGTGGTTGGGTGCACCAGTTTGGGGTTTGGGCCTGGTCTAAGGGCTGATTTCTGGAAGGTTCCGAAATCTAAGGGTCCTAATCTAATTTAGGGTTAATCTAAGGGCCTAAAACACTCACCTAATCTATAAATACACCCTAAACCTACCCTAATCCATACTAAAAATAGAATTGAGGGCTACATGCCGCCAAATTAAATCTTAGAAGGAGCCTCCACTAATTTATGAAGAGGGTTGCAAGCTAATCACTCTCTAATCAACCTCTAATCCATTCTAAGCATCTTAATCTTCTTCATTTGGAGTGCAAATTTGCTAGTTGTAAGTTTCTATCACTCTAATGATCAATTGCTAAACTAAGTAGATGAGATATGATGAGATCATATGGTTTTGTTTGTGGATTAATGGGTTTTAAGTCATATGACATGATGTTAGTTTGCTAATGTATGTGGGTTATGCAAGTTTTGTGCTTTGTGATCATATGTTAATATGCAAGTTACATGTATGATAATATGCAAGTTACATGTATGATAATTATGCAAGTTGTATGTTTCTTCATATGCAAGTTTATGAGTTCATATGCAAGTATGTAACATGTTATGCAAGTTCATATGCAAGTTTATGAGTTCATATGCAAGTTATGTAACATGTTATGCAAGTTCATATGCAAGTATGTAACATGTTATGCAAGTTCATATGCAAGTTATGTGACATATTATATGCAAGTCATGTATTTGTTAATATGTAAGTTTATGTAACATGTTATGCAAATTAATATGCAAGTTATGTGATATGTTATACAAGATTATATGCAAGTTATGTGACATGTTATACAAGATTATATGCAAGTTATGTGACATGTTATACAAGATTATATGCAAGTTATGTGACATGTTATACAAGATTATATGCAAGTTATGTGACATGTTATACAAGATTATATACAAGTTATGTGACAAGTTATACAAGATTATATGCAAGTTATGTGACATGTTATGCAAGTTCATATGCAAGTTATGTGTTTGTTAATATGCAAGATGGCACCTTTAAAACATGTTCATACATATGCAAGTTGACACCTTTTATATGTGTTATGTCATGTGAACGAAATTACGTGGGAACGATGGGGTTAATTAAATGCATATGTTAATAAGATTGTGTGAAATTAATATAATTATGCATAACATAAAATAAATGAACATAGTATGGGAATTTGCCTATTAAGTTAGGTGTACCCATACTATGTGTTGGGAATTTACCTATTGAGTTAGGTCTACCCATACTACGGAGTTGGGAATTTACCTATTGAGTTAGGTCTACCCATATTCTGGAAAACATGATTAATTAATTAGGGATAATTAATATAAATTATGAGGGTGATTAATTAGGTGTAATTAATCGACTAAGACACGAGGTTGGACTCAGTTGTAGCGTAAAACTGCCCGGACCCAACCGGCTTAACCAGTTGCTACAGATGTTAGCCCAATGTGAGAGGTCTTAGGCACAAATTAAATACGTGATTAAAGTAAAGACACGAGGTTAGGCCCTTTTTATGACGTAAGGCTGCCCGGACCCAACCGGCATATCCAGCAGTCATAAAAGACGGTCTAATGTGAGAGGTCTTTATGAGGTCATGATCTTAATTAATTAATTAAGAAACACTTAACCATATTAGCATGTAGAGGGACATGAGGTGTTAAGTGGGGGCCTTGGGTGGCAATAGAAAATACGATTAGAATACTTAACCAAGATGAAACATGTAATTAAACATGATTAAAGGGTTAAGTGGGAAACACTAGTGTGTGGGCCAAGCTTAGGGGGATGGCTTGTGCTGGGGGCCCATTTCAACCAGTAACCCATACGTATCTTAGTGGGCTCGACCCATGTCGAGGACGGGACACGCATACTGGGCTTGACTATAAGAGGCCAAAATGGGTTAGCGGTGGCAACGCATGACCAACGGGTTTCATATGCGTGTGTGGACCCGGGCTGGTAAATAAGACGTTGTTGCATCGTGTAGATATAAGCCGTGCACCGTTAATTTTATCAGGTTGCCACGTTGGGGAATGGTACACCCCACGGTGGGGCCAGCACGGGTATCTACGTTAGGGAGCCGATCGAATGGGGAGTAGTGTGTACACCTAGTGGATTGTAGGGCCCCGTGGCGTCTACTCAGTCACCTAGGGGTACGCGAGAACTATTAAGTTAATTTTATAAGTCCATGGGTGGGATCAACCTTTGAGTTAGGGACGACTGGTGTGGTGCAGTTTAGTAATTTACCTTTGGAAGGGTAGATGCGTCTTTATCTTTTATCTTAGTTTAGTTGACTGCTTAGTGTAGCCATTCATCCCCATTAGTTACCGTATATCAGTTTATGTCTTCTCTGGTTACTTTAACGATTGTATTGTTAAAGTTATAGGACTCGCTCAGACTTATGTCTGACCCCGTTGTTTTTATCTTTTTTCCCAACCCTCAGGTCCTACGGTAGATCCTAGCAGTAGTGGAGCTTGATCGGATTGCTGTTCCAGTCTTTAGGAGCTTGGATAGATGTAAAGCTCCAGTTACCCAGTTATCTTTTCTTTTGTCATGGCTATTGTATGAGAGTGGGATTATGTACTTCTTTATTTTGATGGATATTGTACTTGACTTTTATTGTGGTTTTATGATGTAACCAGACATGTTTTACTTCCGCTGTTATGAGATGATGTTTTAAATTTCAAGTACTATTTATATCTGTCTTGTTGTAATTTTTCTGTTCTATATTCACTAAAATACTCCACCGATGCTATGGCATTCCCTTAGTGAGTGACCATAGCGGAAGTGGGGTGTTACATATGTGTTTATATATCTGTCTTGTGTTTATCTGTGACTTTTACTTATAAACCTCCACCAAAGTTAAGGCATTCCCATTGTGAGTGACCTTAATGGAGGTGGGGTGTTTCAGAACCGGTACCCCAAAATGGCTATAAATACACCTCTTGAGGGCAAAAGAAGGGACTTTTTCCTCCCTCCTGGACTTTTGGATGAGGCTTTTCTCCTAAGTCTCCACAGCTTCTGCCATTATTGAAGTGCAAGGATTTTGCACCTTCCCACATACAAACTTTTCTCATTCAATACATTTAACATGTGGATTACATGCATAAACTCTTGTAGTCTCAATTAGCACATGGATTGTGTGTCTTCATGTAACTGATTCTTGTAATCTGTCAGTATAACAGTAAAATATAAAGTGGACGTAGGCTACATCTACAACCGAACTACCATAAAAACCTTGTGTGTTTGCTATTATTTTCTCTTTACTGCATTATGTGATCTGAGATTTGTGATTACGATGACTTCACATAACATTTGGGTGTTAGTGTCGTTTTATGATCTAATATTTTGGCACGCCATGTGGGGGGCACACGACAACTTCAACTCCTAGCTTGAATAGAAGTGGATTATTGGGCTATTGGATCAATGGTAAAGCGAAAGAAAGATGGGACCTTCTCCCGTGCTGAAGGCGAAGGCGCTAGAAACAACAACAGTGAGGAAGCATCCTCTCAGGGAAATCCATAAGGATACCTGACTAGAGACGAGATGGAGTTATAGCTGAACTGAGAGATCATATGGCAAGACAAGATGATCTCATTCGTAAACAATGGGAAAAGATGGATGAATTCTTCGCTTGGATGAATGGAAGGGCGAGCAACAATATACAGATCGATGGAAGTGGCATAGAAATGGATCGACATGCATCAACTCACCAAGTTACTCAAGCAGTAGATCCCAATAGGATTGGATTGGGTCTCACCTGATCCACGACACCACTTGAGCTCGGGGGCAATCCCCTCCCTCTTGGAAATGGTCGAGCTCGACCATCTTTATCTCTGGTTCAAATGGACACAAGAGTGCACACTCCCACTCAACAACAACAGGGAATGGCTCATGGCATAGACCCAGGTCCGCGGCCCTCGATCCGAATGCAATGGCTCATCAACAACTTCCTCACTCTCTTACATTCAACGCTAGGGGCATCAACTCTGATCTTGGCAATCTACTGCAACTCTTCGAAGACGATTGGCTCGCTAATTTAATTCAGTGCCTCTCGAGAGGCCAAACTTATTAGAATGACGTTGACGACATCAATCACAATCCGTTCACATGGGAAATCAAAAATTCCCGCACCCCTCCAGATTTTAAGCTTCCAGTTCTAGAACTATACAACGGCAGGACAGATCCTACCATGCACCTGGTGTGATATAAAGGACATATGGAAGTTCAATCGGCATCGGAAAACATCATGGAAAAATGCGTCCCCCTCTTTTTGACTGATATAGCTGCTATGTGGATTCAGCAGCTCAAACCTGAGTCGATCAACAACTAGAATATGTTGGTAAACCACTTTATCGAACAATTTCATGTCCACATAGGTCGACCCAAAAACGTCATGTCACTCACTTCAATTGAGCAAACATCTAGAGAAACTCTACATTCGTTCCTCAAAAGATTCAACACTGCATATCATCTGTTGAAAGACTAGAACCATCTATGGCATTGATGGCGGTTGTATCCGATGTTCTGGATACATTGGACTTCAAAACATCTTTGCACTGAGACCCACCGCGAGATCCCGTCGAATTCTACTTTGAAGCAGACAAATTTCTGCGTGATGAAGATGCCAAATATGAGAAGGCTACTCTCGATGTTAACATGCTCAAAGGAGGAGAACCACCTGGTAATGGAAAGGGCAATGACAGGGGCAAAGGAACAACCGCTGTCAAGAATGATTGCAACACTCAACTCCGGAGAGGGCCCAAATGCGAAAAGTACACTGAACTTAATGCAACGCTGACTGACATATACATAGATACAAGGGGTGCTACCTCCTATCCAATGCCTCCCAAGAGGGAGCCAACGCTAGCACAACACAATTCTGGAAGGCACTGCACGTTTCATGACATGGACGGTCATAACACTAATGACTGCTGGCATTTGCGAGATTTAATTGAGGAGCGGGTTAGACGTGGAGAGTTGTCCGAGTATGTCACACAACCAACAACGCCAGCATCTGACTCTGCGCTACCACCATAGAGAGGAAACGTTCCTAAATCGAGCAATCACGGGATTATCATCAACTGATCCCACTAAGTGGATCTTTTTAGTTTGCCAGACTTCGGTCTGTAGTTCATGTTTTTAAGCTTTTAGGCGATTTCTCGCATCTCTTTGTTTTCTCTGCATGTAATAAAAGCGGTCACATCTGCCCACATGCACGGAACCAGCTTATGGTCTCCAGTCATGTCCGGCAAATGACCGCTGCATTTTCATGAATTAGTTATAAGCATTGAGCTCCATCTCCAAACTGGGTCCGTCTAGTATAAACAAACATCACTAGCATTTCCTTTGTCGTCTTACCCCCATAAGGCCGTCTTGGAACCTCATTAGCATTTCCTTGGTCGTCTTACCCCGGTAAGGCCATCTTGGAACCTCATTAGCATTTCCTTGGTCGTCTTACCCCGGTAAGGCCGTCTTGGAACCTCATTAGCATTTCCATGTTCGTCTTACCCTGATAAGGCCATCTTGGAACCTCATAGCAATTCCTTGGTCGTCTTACACCGGTAAGGCCGTCTTGGAGCCATTTTTACATTGTTTATCTTTATCTTCTTGCAGATATAGGCCTGGATTCCTCAGATTATCCAGAACACATCTAATTTATCTAGCAAGATATGTTCTGATGGGCAAACATGTTGACAACTTTTTGGCAAAAGTCATCACACGAGAATACTCTAGTTAGCAACTTGCTCAAGCATAGAGAACGTCATCCGAAGACATAAAGTGATTTGGTCGAAGTTACTCCGGACTTGAGCATAATTTTATGTTCAACGGTGTTCGCTCGGATGAAGTGACATAGTATAGGAAATCTCGGATCCAGGCTCTCGGACCCCGGTTCTCGGGTCCCGACTTTCAGGTCCTGGCACTCGGATCTGGCTCTCGGATCCCGGCTCTCGGGTCTCGGCTCTCGCATCTTGAACAAGAGAGTCACTCCGGCTCTCGAACATGTCCGAGAGCTGCTCCAAGTCTCAAACACAAGCCATGAACCTCCTAGCACGCGCGAACCACCTAGACACCACAAACCGCCTGACATCCGCGAGCCGCCTGGACACCATGAACCGCCTGACACTCGAGAGCCGCCTGGACACCACGACCCACCAAAAACCCATGAGCCGCCTGGACACCACGAGTCGCGTCCCACGAACCGCCTGGAAGCAGCAACTACACATGGATTTAGCCCTATTCTTTAGGCTATTTCCAATCTAATGGGAATGGATCAACTTACACATGGCATGACACGACTCCACGTTTTCCACCTCATTTTGAGATTTTCGGGATGCGTGCCAAGTGTCCCGCAAACCGGTACCCTAAAATGGCTATAAATACACCACTTGAAGGCAAAAGAAGGGATTATTTCCTCTCTCCTGGACTTTTGGATGAGGCTTTTCTCCTACATCCCCACAACTTCTGCCATTACTGAAGTGCAAGGATTTTGCACCTTCCCACATTCAAACTCTTCTCATTAAATACATTTAACACGTAGATTACATGCATAAACTCTTTTAGTCTCAATTAACACATGGATTGTGTGTCTGCATGTAACTGATTCTTGTAATCTGTCAGTATAACAGTAAGATTATCAAGTGGACATAGGCTACATCTACAGCCGAACCACTACAAAAACCTTGTGTGTTCCCTGTTATTTACTCTGTACTGCATTTTGTGATCTGAGATTTGTGATTGCGATGACTTTACATAGCATTTGGGTGTTAGTGCCATTTTTTGGCTAACGCCGACATAGGCAAATGGTCATGTCGACAAACCCCTTTATATTTTCAAGATGATTTTTGAATTTTGACCTTTTGAATTATAAAAATACTTTATATATTATAATTATTAAATAATAATTATTTTAAATTTCAAATTTCAAGTTTCAAATTTGAATTTTGAATTAAGATTAAATTCTAAGCACAACAAACAATCAATTAAACAACCATTCAACCAAAAATTTTAAAATTATTATATAAAGGTGTACCAATTTTTATATCTATTCTTTGATTTCATCTGATTTGCAAACTGTAGTAAAACACATATTCAAATTATTTATTTCTCAATCTTCATCACTGAAAGATGAATCTGAATCGTCTAATGTTGCTGCATGCACTCTTTTCCTTTTCTTTGATGAATTGTCATTAGTAGATTGATTTTATTTTTATGGATATGGACAGAACCTTTTCAGATGGCCTAATTCATTGTAGTTATAACATTTAATATTACTCGGTTTTTTTAATTATTTTTCACATGATTTATCTGTTCATTCCTTTTGAAATCATTCCTTTTTCCGTATCTTAGTAATTATCTAAAATTCCTTATCATTAGAGTTGTTTGTTCATCATCATCATTATCTAAGTCTGAATCTTCAATTGATGCCTTAAATGCTATCGATTTCTTTTCTGATGATTTAATTTCTTTTCTTTCTTGCATCTGAACTTCAAACAACATTAAATTATCGATTAATTCCTCAATTTTCATTGTACTGATGTCGTTGGATTCTTCAATTAATGAATTTAAAATTTTCTCACTTGATCTTCCTCAGAATATGATTTTCTTAAAGCCATTAGTTAATGCACGATTTCCTAGAACCTGTAGTACATATCGGAGATAGACTTATTCTGATTCATTTTAAATAACTCAAATTGATTCGTTAACATGAATATTTTAGTTTGTTTGACTTTCCTTGTTCCTTCACGGGTAACTTGCAAAATTTTCCATATTTCATATGCAGACTTACGAACAGATGCTGTATTAAATTCATTCATATCTAATGAAAAAAATAAAATGTTCATAGCCTTAAATTATTTTGTGCAGTGGCTTTCTGATCATTAGTCAATTGTGCAGAATTAACAATGGGTTCAAAATATTCTTTTTGTGTGATAATCCAAGTGTCTAATCCAACATATTGTAAATAAATTTTCATTCTACATGAAAAATATGCATAATTGTTGCCGTTAAAAAGTGGTGGTCTAACAGTAAACTGACCCTCTACGAATGAACCACCATCAGTGACAATTCCAGTGTTGGTTGCCATTTAAACTTTTCAAAATTCAGAGTATGAAATTTTTGAAAGCCAATGCTCTAATACCAATTGCTGGTGATGCGGATTAAGGATCTTAAGGCAAGTTAAACACTAGAGGGGGTGAATAGTGTTTAATGGAATTTATTAAATTTCTTGAAATCTTTTTAAATCAAACACACAGTATAGAGATCATAGATATCAATAAACACAAAATCAATCACAGAATGCAGAAAGTAAAAGAAAAAGCAATAAAATGAAAGTACATAATGGGATTTTATACTGGTCTGGGACTCTCCTTCATGCAGTTCGACACAATGTTACGCTGACGCGCATTTTTTATTCAACAATATCCAATTACAATCCTTGATTTCAGTGCTACCAGGTCCCACCCCAACTGATTCCAAATACAGTGAGATTTAGTCGATTTCCAGGCAATAATTTACAACCAATCGATTTCTGGGACACAATCGCATCCTGTCACTTTAAATGGGACAAGACACCACCCTTCTCTTATCAGTTTCTGTAGTATTGACTTTATAGTACTTGATCTTGAGATCTTTGATTACAATGCCCATAACTCTTGAGAAGCACTTGAATTCAGAGAGATTTTGATTTATAATTAAAGAGAAGAAGAATGATATGATTTATATTGAAATCGATATAGTATAAGTGTAGGAAATCAAGAAATAAAGTACTATAATGGTAGGATGTAAAGAGAGGAAGAAGAAGATAAGTAGTTATTTGAAAAAATCAAATTATGGAAGGTATTTGTAGGTTTCCAATAGTCACGACGTTCCTGAAAGGACTTGAATTCAAAAGACCTCTTCAAAATTTGAAAAACACCTTAACGGCTAGTATGTCGACATGCATAAAAGCATATGTCGACATATGCTAGTGTAAAATAAAAAAAATATAGTTTAAAACAAAGTAAATGATTTTTAAATAAATTATGGTGAATCCAGAGTTAAACCAAACTAAATTCCTTTATATTTAAACATTCTTTTTTAAAGAAATTTATATTTAAAAGCTTATATAAAGTTATACTACAAATAATTAAGAAATTAAATACCGAATGATATAAACGTATAAATATATAAAACAATACATACATATTAAAAAATTAATATAAAAAAGATGGTTAAATAACATAAGTAATTATAAAACAAGTAAAACTTAAGTTCCAAATCTATAAGTTTAAATATAAACTAGTTTTCAGGAGTTTAGAAAATGATCATCATGAGTTAAAATATCTTTTATAGTAAAGAAGTATATATTTTGAATAAGAATGTAATTTTGAAATCGTTTGAAAACAAGATTTAAAATCAAGTAAATAAATTTGAAATTATTCTACAATCAAGTCTAAAAATCAAGGATTTAAATTTTAAGATTAAAATTTCAATTTGAAAATAGAATCAAGCGCTAATCAAAGTTTTAACATAATTTTTAGGCATACCGACTCTATAATTCTTGAACTCTTGATTTTTTGATACTCATGAGTCTTGAAACTTGAACTTTTCTTATTGAAATCTTGATTCTTGTGAACTGTGAAGTTTTCAAGTATATAAAATCTACATAGATTTCATGTATACACACATATATATTCTAGAAAATTGTGTTAATATATATTTTATAACAATAATAATTGAAACAAAATAGAAACAAGGTTGTTGTCATAAAATATGTTATCATCAACATCCTAGTTTTTAACGTTTCTGACACTGTGCACGTTTATACGATGAAATTGAAAAGGGATTTCCTTCTGAATATTATTAGCTTTGAGACAACAAGATTTTACAAGTTTGGGTTTTGTAAATTAAATTGTCTTAAGACAAAAGTAAGAACAATATTTTCTAAGTAAAATTATTTTAAAAGATATCAAAATGTTATCCATATTTCCATATTAAACTTGTTTTCTTAAAGTAACTATTTTTTCATATATAAAATCACACATTTTTGCACGCTTCGAGAAAGAGAGGTTGTGACTTGAACGATGTACTTAATCGCGTGGTATGGAACACAAGATTAATTATATTGGTTGATACCTATCCTGATGATCGAATATATTTGATATTTTCTAGTGTGAAGTAGGCTAGTATATAGTAAATCATGTAATGAAAACGTATGGTATGGGACGTACTATTTTCATTATTCAGATTACTATTTGGGAGTCGGTGACACATTCTTCGTTGTTTGTGTGCGCCAGTACTCGCTTTCAGGGGAATCTAGACTTGGAGGGAGTCTTATATATGTATATAATTGACGGGGGTCAAGATACACTCATCCTATGGGGTCATAGTGATCAAAACCTAAATATATGTATAATACTTAGCATAAGCTTCAAAGGGGAGCTCATTTGTGATGCATGTGCAATAGTTCTTGATGTTTTGGATCCATTTTGTGATTTTGTTGATTTTGTGTGATGTTTTGGATCCATCTTTGATGTTGTATTATGGTAAATTCCCATTATAGCCTTACGTGTAATTTGAGAATTTAAGATTTGTGATCACTTTTGTGGAGTTAAACTCTTATGAGTTTACTATGTAGTATTTGGAGTATTTTGATGATATTTTATACGTGTTTGATGACTTTGGGTTTTAAAAGTGGATATATGTTTTTAGCTCAAAGTTAATGCCTGTTTATCATAATAAATTTTCTTATGTTGATCATGTGTCTTACGGCCCTAATTTGGGTGTTAGGGTAATCTGTATGGAGGGAAATACCCAAGTCTATGTTCATGGTGTTCAAGAGTAATTTGAATATTAACTCATGAATTTATTTTTTGAAATATGTTGTTTTGAGTTATTTTATTCCTTTCTAATAGAAAGAAATATCTTTTCTTTGTTTTTGAGTTTAGTTTGGATTATGAGATTCCTTCCCTTATGAAAAGGAATTGCTCTCTTAATGACAGTATTATGTGTTTATCTTATTATACTGATATTTTTAAGCTAGAATGACCCATATATTTATACTGCCCCATAAGCCCCACATTAAACTAAGGAAAAGTTCATTGTATGACATGCCAGGTCGATATGGGACGATAATCAAAGAAGAATAACTCGAAACAGAACCTGTTGTATAACTCATAGTGCATGGATAAAATATAATTGAAAATATAAACCAGTTATAGTAGTGAAGCATAGTAGAACAGAAAACCTGATCTTAATAACTTCACGGAGCCATCTGTACAAACGTATGTATAAATGAGTAATCCGTACATCATGCCTCATTGCATATCTCTCAGAGTATCAATAATCACCAACAAATAACAGAAACAAAAGAATATCTATATAGCATAGTAATAGTACACCATCCTCTCGCTCATCATCGAATGGTATCAATACCTATTACCTACTATCCTAGTCTACTCACCAACAATATTGATGAGTAACCTAGGGTAATAAGAGGGAAACGTAAAATCTTGAGTCAGATAACAATCTTAGTATGCGAAAAAATAACTAACAATGGTTACACATGATATATGAGTATAGCTAGTTCAATCATTTGATCTGTCCAGCAACCAAAGAGTTAGCACATGATAATCATCTCTAAGAAGCATGAATAGTTAATTGATTCTTTAATAACATATTCAATGATTTTTCTCTATTTGAAACTATTTTCAAGACCGTTGATTTTAGATTTCAAATCATTATTCTAGTTTATTAGATTAGAGCAACGATCGATCTCAAATTCTCTTTTCTCGACGTTATTTCATTTTAAGATCGAATTTTCATTTTCAAGCAATTTGATTTTAGCTTTGGACTCAGAAATATCAAATTCAAATTGTTTTTGCTTTTCTAATTCAAGTTTTTCAAATTCTTTGAATTTTTCGAATTCTTTCTCAAGCTCATTCAAATTTTTTTGGTTTTCAGCATTTTCTCTTTTTCAAAAAAATATTTGGAATTAATCTTATCCAACTCCTTTTGCAAAGCATCATTTTTACAAATTAGATCATCCTAATTTTGTTTTAAACTCATAACTTTTTTTCCAAGCTTTTGAAAATTTTCATTGTGATGAGCTAAATCAGTTTTAAAATTCATACAATTTTTACAACCGGAGTTTTCAAGTTTTAATTCCAATATATTATTTTTGCGAATCAACTCACAATTTTTAGATTTTAGAAGTTTGTTATTCCATTGAAGATTATCAACAGTTTTGGTTAAATCGACCACATATAAACAAAATCTTCATTTGAAAAATCTCCTATCTCATCATCTGTTGAGTATCCATCGTCTAATCTATCTTAATTTTCATCTGTAAAACCCGTTAAGCATAATTCTGAGCTTGAATTGGCCTTTGAGGGTTTTGAGCAGTTGTTCTTTCTTCCATACAACGCGTCGAGAGTTTTCCAAATACCCTGTGCAGTTGAAACTGATAAGTACTAATGTAAGAAACAACAATACGCATTGCAATATCATTGTTATCTACATTGTCTCCTCCATTCATAATAATATCCCAATATCTAATATGAACAAATTTTAAATAAAATTCCATTTTGGATTTCTAATTTTAAAAAATCTGTTCCATTGAAAATAGTTGGAATATAACTGGACTGACTCTCGCTAGACTAACAACTAGGGGAATCCAAGACTCTAGAGTTAATAGTAAATACCTGCTCTGATACGACTTGTAGGATCTAGATTAACCCTAGAGCGGGTAAATAGGGTTTATTGCAATTTTATGAGAAATTAGATTATCATAGCAAGATTGCAGCAGAGAAAATAAATGCGAAAAATAAATGACACAGATTTTACCCCACTTTGACAAACCCTGCCTAATGTTGCCTTCCCTAAGGTTTCTACTAGAATTAAAACAATCTCTACGCTTAAAAAATTCTTGTAAACTCATGAAACCCGCTCCAAACTGTTCGAATTCTACGCTCAAAACCCCGTACAGATCTTTATCCCTAAGATCAAATTTTCATCGAATTACAAACCCATAACTCGTAAACCCTAACTATAAATCCTATACCTAGAACCTAGTTTACAGAAAACTAGAAAACTGATACATCAATTACAAAAGAAATATAAAAACGAAAACAATTTAAAAATAGTGAAAACACCAGAAAAATCTATGTATAATAAAATGGATGGCCTCCCTTTTTGTTTCTTTATCACTTAAAAAACCCGCTTCCTCTTCTTCCTTTGATGGCGGCCAAAAACAATAAACTGGAGTTTTTGTTCCTTCGCAAAAAATCTCGACTTCTGGTTTTTGATGTAGTTCGATTCAATGATGGTTGTGATGCTTGTTATTATTTGTCGATCGATTTGGTCTTGGGATCGAAACTCCTTATGAATTGTGAGTATTTTGAAATTTGTTTCTCTCATGTTTTCTTGTGGATCGATGATCAGTTGGCCTGTGATGAGTGGTGTATAAATAGAGTTTAAAAACCTTTTCAATATATGATTTCGTGTGTGACTTGCCTTTGATATTGCTTGATTGATATTTGGTTTCCACGACTTTGAATTGCAATGTATATATGGAAATTCTTGATTGAGATTCTTTCCTAAAAAATGCCGATTGATTTCTGGAAACAATGTATTATTTTCTTGACTTAAAACAGACTTGCGATTTTTTAGAAAGTATATAAAATTGTGAACCTTTCCTTCCTAAAATAACTTGAACATGTTTGATAATCCTTGCATGCTTTTCATTGATGTATCTAGCCAAGTTTTTATCCACAGGGTATTTGGAGAATAAGTGGATATTCTTGCATGCAACATTGATGAATTTTATTTACACCTTGCCTAAAATACCAACGTGTTGTTAATGCTCCAATTCAATTTCTGGAAATCTTTCTTGTAAAATTTTGGAAAATAAATTCTTTGTCAAATATAACTTTGATTACGCAGAAAAAATCTTTCCAAACAACCTTTATTCACATTGTTTGATCTTGCGAGATTTTCAACGATTGAAATTGAATTTCTTTGCCAAATTTACATTTGCAAATTTTTGGATAGTAATGAAAATGTTCCCAAATATGTCCCTTGATTTTGCTAATTGGAAAAACATATTCTTGCATGTTATTCCCATATATGTTCCTTGATTTTGCAGATTGGAAAAACTTTTGTTTGCATGTTGTTCTGGCTTATACACATGTACACTTGTATATGTGAGTGTCCGGTATTGTATATGTGTTCCTATATGTGAGCACTTGTGCATGAACTAAATTTGCTTTTGTATACTATAATTCATGCATTGGCTTAGCTGCTGCACATTATGTTGTGTATTCTTTGTAGCCTCCTGTCTTGACATGATTCGTATGCGTACACATGTCTTGAATGTTGTGTGAAGCCATTTACCATTCTTATGACCCCTGACTTGTGCTATTTCCATCCACGCTTGTTTGAAACTAAAATGTGATCCCATGCACTCTGTTTGATCACTTGAGTTATCCCTTGTGCTTGCTCTTGCCTGGTGCTTGCCTCACTTTCCATGTTTTTGTGACTTGACCAATTTTTTCATGTGTGTATACTTATTCTCTAAATCATGTGCATTTCAACATGCAAGTTGCTGCACTTTTTAAGCTACTTACCTGAACCTAAAACTGCGTGTGTAGTTGCTATTGTGTATGTTGAACTTGCACATACATTTGTGTACTTCATTGTGCTCTGTTTTGCATAGTTTGATCTGCTCCTTCCTTAACTAATTTGGTTTTGAGTTTGCATCTTGCACATCCATCCATGCTTGCATGAAGTGTATTTGACTTGTTGCACCATCCTTAATGTTGCATGTATGTGTGTACTGCCCATGTACACTGTGCTGACCCTTTAAGAACTACTGCACCATTTTGTCTTGCTTATGCCATATGCATATTCATGCTCTGTTGCTACAGAACCTTTGTATTGTGCATGTTGCACTCATGTTCTTGATCACTTGAGTTGCTGCATGAACTTGTACATGTATTTGAAAACTGCCAATCCTTGTCAAATCTAACCATTATGAGCACTTGTTGATGTCTCTGTTCAATTGCTTTGTTATGTCATGCCCTCCTTGCTGCATGAGCTTTTTATTTATGTCATTTGCCATTTCTCTTAACCTGTTTGGCTTGAATTGTGCACTCACTGATGTTTGACCATATTGCTCCTGCACAATATCAAAATATATGTGTATATACATACACATGTATGTGTCATGTATCGTGCATTTGCAATTATATTTTCTATATACATAACCAAACCACTATACGTTGTGTCGTGGTTGGTCAAGATCAGCATACCACAATTGTGAGTTGATGCTGGTCTTGATCATCAGACCACTATATCTGTGTTGAGGCTGATCTGCAGGTACAAGATATATAGTCTACCTTGTGGTATTTATTATGAATCATTGTGAATATCACAAGAATTTTAGACCCAAATAGATGCATATACATATAATACCAAGTCAAGAAATATAATGATAAACACAAAAAACTCCGAGGAAAATAAAATTTAAAATAAAGTTTTATGTACTAGAATTTAATCTACTTTGTTCCAGTTTACTATGTGTGTTTCCATGACAGGTATATAGGTGGCTGGACTGAATCTGAAGTAGACTGAAGACAGGAATGTGTTAGTGAGTGTAATTGAGATAGCAGATTGAAATGTACATAAGAGAGTGTGTATAACTGAGTTTGTATATTATTCTGAGTGACTAAGCGTTTGTCGTGAGGAACCAATGTAATTAATGAAATTGAATGTATTATATCATTGAGATGTACAATAATGGAGTTAGAAGTTTGTACTGTTCAAATGTTGAAATAAAATATTATATTTGAATAAAACACTGTTTGAATATTTAAAATCTTGTGCAATAGTATTCTATTCAAATATAAGTATTTATTTATGTGTGATGTAATATAACATTGTACAGTTACTAACCTTTTATATTATAATACATATGTTTGTTATCATCAAACAAAAATAATATTGTTATATACAACATGCACGTTAAAGGGGCTACTATTGGCTTGAAAAGTAAAGAATGAAGAGGGAAGATGAAGCAGCAGTGTAGTGGGTTTGGGTAGCATATTGGGTCGAGTCAAATTTTGGGCAATGGTGAGATAAACTATGTTTGTTTTATTTAAGTTATTTAATATAAGTTACGTGTTAGGTGTTTAAATGCATATCTCAATCAAAAACAATCCGATCAACAAACAAGTTTTTGCGTCGGGCTCGAACCAACGAACACGACAGAGCAGTGTAGTTAATTGATAGTTTGGGTTAAGTAGAATACTATAACATATTTAAACAAACATGTTTTACATAGATTTGTTGTAAATAATAACGTCATTTAAAATTTTATGTTTAAATTGTGTTGTTTATTTGGATAAATAAGATACTGTCAAGTTCTTTCGTATAATATTAATTATTATGGACATCTATTCAGCAGAATAAAACTTCATTTTATGCTTACTATGTGAAAATTAAAATATGCGATTAATTTTTTATCAATATTAATTGATATGAATTAAATATTTATTTGACATTGGAGTGTGAACTATTAATTGTTACGCCATATTGTTTGCGACATTGACATGTAACAACCCAAAATTTTAATATACATTAATTAATTAACAAATTAGTTAAATAAGGAATAAGTTGTAAAAATTATTAGAATTTTAACTATGAAAGTTACACCATTATGTCTATGACAATTTTCTAATTAACTTACATGTAAAGTAACAAGTAAGGTTCGTAAAAAACAGAGCTCATATGAGAAAGTTATAAAAGAGACAAGTTAATTCGAAAATAAACAAAAGAAGGAAGCTTATACGAAAATTTTCACAAATTGACGAATTAGATCATGGGACCTTTTCATGCATAAATTGTCAAAATCTGAGTTTGTATGAGAGAGATATCGCAAAAATAGAATTAAAAAAAATTTGATGCGGAGGGCTGGCCCAAGCAAGGCATTGGTCGACATACCAGGGCTAAATGGCCCAAATCACAGCCAGAAATATGCCGGACGGGCCGGGTATTTATACTAAGTTATGTTTGCATGTTTTTATTGGCTTATTATAAATCCAGGGTTGACGTGGCAATCCCTGATTAGTCTAATGACATGGCCAGTTCAGATTAAAACCCTAATATCTGAAGGTCTAGGATCTTTTAGCCCACCTGTGAATAAACCTCCATCCTTCTCCCCATTTCTTCACAACACATCTCTTCCCCTCCTAGGCTAGTCTTCTTTTGGATATCGAACACCCTAATTTTAAATACAAGCCTAGTCTTAAGACATACCACCTTAATTTTAAATTTTAGGGGATTGAGATTAAATAAAAATAATTTTTGTTTTATTTTCTTCTAAAGGTTCTACCAGGGCCACGGGGGAAGCTTTTCTAGTGATTTTTATGATTATTTAGATTTTTGATTAAGTTTAGGTAAATAGGAATAATAGTATTTGTAGTTTTGTTTACAGTTCTTTTACTTAGAGTTTATTTACAGTTTTAGTTTGTTTTTATTTTCCTGTTTGTAGTTTCTTTAATTTTTATGACTTTTTTTTGTAGTTTTTGTTTAATTAGTATTCGATTTCTATAAGAATATTCTCAATCTTCTTTTCCCTCTTCTTCAATGGATTTTTACAGTTTAGTTTGGTTATTCCCAAATATGCCTAAAAGGCATATGTACATGACTGATCTAGGCATAGATTTAAATGCCTAATTATCTACAACTGGTTATAATCCTTAATTTGTGTGCATTGTATATGACTTATTTAGGCACTAATTATGCGCCTAAATTTTAGGCAACAGATTATTATCCTTTTTTTTGCAAAGTCGACGGGGTTAAGTGGTCCCCTGCCACTTTATTAGTATACCAAAGCCGAAAACATAGAAACAGAGTTAGAGGAAACAACAAAAAAGAGTATAGAGAATACAAGGCATATTAATGCTACGAAGAAACTAAACACTAAACAAAATGTCGAAAACTGCAAGTTGTAACAGCTTTTCTAAAACAACAACAACTTTAGCTTCCAAAAATTCCTAGATCGTATGTAAATCGTAAGAATTTAAGGCCATCATATAGATGCTTCATAAGAGTAGTTTGAATTGAGCAATACTAAATCTTATGGTCTGGTCGAAGACACATTTGTTCCTCTCATGCCAAACAGCATGTACAAATTTTTTCAAAGCGTAATTAAATATTCTAGCTTTGTTGCTCCTCCCTTTGACCTTGTATCCAATGTCTTCCCATTCATGCTGACTATTGAGGTGTTGATTCACATTTCTAGTGCTCATCCGAATATCACTCCAAAGTTGGTTGATGATACTACAGTAAAAAAGAGATGCTCAACCGTCTCGGATTCACAATTACAGATGATGCATAAATGATAGATTGAGATTCCACGATGGAGGAGCATATCCTTGGTAATGATTGCTCCATTCTTGACCTTCCATAAACTCAAATTTTTTTTAGCAACAGCATAATTGCGCTATATAGACTTACTCTAGCTGTAGTTAATCATATTATTATTACCAGACATCATATTATACATACAATTAATGTGGAACTGCTCACCAAGCATTTTCCAATGTGCAAGCTTTCTAGCTCTAGTGTCACTCCAAGCTCTCCTAATTTTTATCCACATATTTTGAATATTCTGATTGGAGGAGGTTGGAAGTATCAAATTGTTACCAAACAAGAAGCTGGCAACAGAGCTTTCAAGAGAAATACCAGATTGCAATTTGTCCAGGTATGAAACAGAGTGATCAATTATCTGACCATACTCATACCAAGGGTCATACCAAAATTTGATATGTTCAAAAGCTAGGCGCCGAAATTTAAAATATAAAATAAGGGAGGAAGCTATCTTTGAGTCTGAGAATGCTTTTCCAGGTTGAACTCATATTGTTTTTCAAATTCATGGTCCAAATACTGTCTCTTTTGAGAACATGCGTATTAAACCGTGAAACCCACAAACTGTTTCTTCTATTAAGAATATCATCGAAATGTTTTCCAAACGTAGATTTGTTCCATAAGCACATATTGATAATGCCAAGTCCCCCTTTACTAATTGGTTTTTCAAGATTTGCAAAGGACGTTGGCGCTAAGTATTTCTCATGGATGTTACCTTTCCATAAGAAGCGCATAAAAGTAGAACATGATAAGCAATTTTTGAGGTAAAATATATATTCTCGCCTAATAGATATGCATCCCAATAATCACTGACTTAACGAGTGTTAGCCTACCTGCTTGACTAAGCTTCCTAGTCGACCAACGCTGAAGTCTATTCGTTATTTTAGAAAATAAAGGAATGCAGTGTAGTGTAGTAATTCTTGTGGTAGTTAATAGTAAACCAAGGTAAGAGTTAGTTGCATTTTCGTGTCTTAACCTAGTTTGAGTATGAATTTGTGCAATGTGACCTTGACTTATGCCAACAGCCATGAATTCAAATTTTTCTAAGTTTATTTTTAAACCTGTCATTCTATAGAAACTATCAAGTGCATTCAAAATACTGGCAAGAGTGTCTCCATCAGGTTTGCAGAAGATGATTAGGTCATCTACAAACATAAGAGTAGTAATTCTGGGGTTGCCACATTTGGGATGCACCTTAACATGATTAGAAACAGCCAGTTCGTCAATCATACAAGTTAGCAATTCCATCACTACAATAAACAGGTAAGCGGAGATTGGGTTTCCCTAGTGAATACCCTGTTTACTTTTAAAAAAAAACCACAGAAGGCCCATTGATATTAATCGAGAAATTAAGAGAGCTAATGCATTCGTACACCCATGCATTAAAACAGGGGAAAACCCATGTCACTTAAGATACGAATGATCGCAGACCATTGAATGGTGTCAAACGCTTTCCTAATATCAAGCTTAAGCATCATACGAGGAGAGATGTTTTTGCTGTTATAACCCTTGAGTAATTCATGAGCTAATAAAACGTTATCTAAAATATTTCTACCGGGAAGAATAGATGACTGATTAGCGGAAATAAGATCTGACAAAACTGCTTTTAATCTAGTGGCTAAAATCTTGGAAATACATTTATAAATCGAATTACAGCAAGAAATTGGGTAAAACGAAGAAACAAAACATGCATTAGAAACATTAAGAATTAAGGCAATCACTGTATTGTTAAAAGAACCAGTTAACTTAGACTTTCTGAAAAAACAATGAATAGCCCTACATGTATGCCTTTCAACTAGATTCCAGTAGTGTGGGTAATAAAAGGCATTAAAGCCAATAGGCCCTCCGCTAGAGTTCTTATTTAACAAAAACATGGCATTTTTAATCTTGATATCAGTTATAGGCTTACTTAAGCTAGAAAATTGATCAGAATTAATATGAGGAAGAAACATTGGGTTAATAGCTTCAATATTCGGTTCAAAGTTGCCAACATTGCCGAAAATATCAGTAAAGTGCTTAATAAATGCATTTTGAATACCATTTTGAGTGGCAAAAGTAACACCATCCAGATCAGTGATAGAAAAAATGTTCTCTCTATTGTGTTTAGCCTTTAGAGTTGCATGAAAGTAAGCAGAATTTATATCCCCATCATGTACCCAATTGACTCTAGATTTTTGTTTTCTCATTAAGGATTCATGGTGAAGAGCAACATTGAGATTATTGGCATATTCAGTTTCTATGCTAGCTAGTGACGGATCGATTAGGTTATAATCATTTGAAGTTGTATGTTAACAAGTATCTGCTTCCAATAATGAGAGAAACCACAACCAGAACCGAATTTGTCACTAGCCCATATTTTTAAAGCATTTTTAATAGCCTTAAGCTTCTTATGAAAGATAAACAAGGGATTACCAAAAGCAGGGACAAACCATTCCTTAACAGCAATATCAGTTCAATTAGAGTCTTCAACCTAAGTGTTGAAGAACTTGAAACTTGGTCTTCTAAAAATCTCATTCTCCCCCAAATGTAAGATTTGTAGGAATGATCGGACGAAACAGAAGGAGGAAGTTCATTAGACAAGGAAGGCCATTTGTCTACGGCTAAAACATTACAAAAAGAGTGATCTATTTTCGAAAAGGTCCTAACTCCATCACGCTTACTATTATTCCACTTGTATTAAACACCAAATGAGTTAACTTCTAGCAAGTCAGAATTAGACAATGCAATGTTAAGAGAGTTGATTTTAGTTAACAAACTGGATTACCACCAATATGATCAGAAAGATGGAGAGGAGAGTTAAAGTCTCCACTAACTAACCTGGGGTGAGTCTGTAGACTTAAAGCAGGGAACAAATTAAAAAGATTAGTTCTAGCATTAGCAGAGTTCAAAGCGTAAACAACTGTGAAATAATAAGAAGTCGCATATGGTAAATGCAGGTTGTGGCAATGTATGTGTTGACTCGATGAGGTGATAATTGTAAATTGATGAACAACAAGATTGTAAATAATTAATATTATACCGTAGCTTGCCTCATGCAGGTTATTTAAAAATAGCCAGTTTTGATTAATGTACCTTACCGCTCTCTCAGTCAGCGCTTCATTAAGCTTCGTTTCCAGAATTGCAAGCAATATAAGGTTATATTTCCTGATTAACATCTTACATTGGTCTATCTTGATGTCTTGATGCACTCCTGATGTTCCAGACACATTGATTTTGCTGCATTGGAAGACTCCATGTTCTTTATATTATTTTCCATAGATCTTGTCAAGATCTGATTTGGGTCCACTGCTTTCATCGAACTGCATTGTGTATCCTTCTTGGTACTACCAGTTTCTAAGAGATGAGGATCAGCTGGTTCTTTATGTCCAGGTGGACGTGGAATTTTGTTGTATGGGTGATCATTTCGCAAAACATGCAGCGACATTGACGATGAGTTTATCTGTTCACCAGAGCTAATAGACTGAACTGACACTTTCCTTTAATGGTTGATACCATTGTATCAACAACATCTTCACCAGCAGAAGTGAGACCACCTAAGATTGGAAAATTTGCAGTTAATATTGGGTTTAATTCATGGATTTATTCATCATGATTAAGAGCAGAGGCATTTGCTTTTGCAGTAGTGGAGCATTGCGCAACTATACCCTGATAATTGTTTACCGCATTACTGTCCTGAACACACTCCATACTCTTGTTATTCTGACCATAAAAACTATTAGTTCCAATCTCCTTGAATTCACTAGCCTTGACTTTATTTTGTTGTTCTGTTAAGGAATTCCCTTTGTGGAAACTGTGAACTAATTGAGGATCTGGAGTGACATTATCCTTTTCCTTGCTTAGTTGTTCAATTCGTAACTCCTGAAGTTCTCCAAACCTGTTGTGCAAAGGTAAGATGCTATTGCTATTATTATTTTTCTTACTCATGCTGACAACATTATCATTCAAATTGGCTTTATCTTTAGATTGAGACGCCTCTTTAAGTTAAATCTCCTTCTTCAAGAAATCTATCCACATTCTTCGAAACATCTCCTTTTCTTCTATGCCACTAAGCTTCGTTTTCTGTAGGCCAGAAATCACCAAAGGTAGCTTTATTCCTAGCATTCTTGATAGTGATATTCTTCTTATACCTTTCAACTCTCTACCATGGAGGACCCTAGGAGGGTTCTTTCTTCTCTGATCATGGTTCACTGCTCTTTGTTGTTGGTTATCTGTGTTGTTCACATTGTTGTTTTGCTCTTTCGTTACATAAGTCATAGTCTTCACATAGTTTACCGCATTATTTTACACTGTTGTACCTCCTCTTTTTGGTTGCTTACTTGCTCTTTTTCCTACTTGCTCTTCACTTTTATCTTCCAAGTCTGTCTTTCCTTGACAATCACCGTTTCTGTGCCCAAACACTTTACATTCAGTACAAACCAGAGGCTTCCAGAGATATGTTGCTTTGATACTTTGAGTTTCACCATCCGGCGTTATGACTAAGAAGTCATCCACTAGTTCAGTATCTGGTTTTACTTCTATAAGGCATCTCGCTTACTCTAGTCTTTCTAGACGTTCAGTCATCCCATCCATACAAATTAGCCTTCCCAGTATACAAGCTAGCTAGTTAATGCCCAGAAGAGACCATGTAAATAGTGGTATGTTCGAGATTTGCACCCACACAGGCACGGCTCTGACAGAACCTCAGACATTGTTAATACGAGGGTCATACAGCTTAATTGTGAACAATTTGTTTCTCATTAAGACGGGATCCCCTCTAAGCACTTTTTTCCTATCTTCCTCAATTGCGAATTGAAATAGAAAGATTACGCCCTCAGATTTCACCTGAAAAGATCCTTTCAGATTCCAGAGGGATGAGACTTTCTGAACTACAACTGTAACGAACTGGAGTTTTCGACTCCGAAAATCAACATCAAATTACCGTGTTGACCATTCAGACATCGAACATTCCAGATCATTAATAGAAAGAAGTTAGAGGGTGAGATATGTAAGAAATAAATATTAGAATAGAAGAAGAAGAAGAAGAAACAACACAACCCAGAGTCTCACATCGCAGCGGAACAAAATATAATACAGAAATAAATCTTTATTGAGAGCTTTAAAATACTTACAGTATCAGAGTATATCATACACTGGGACAGTTATACTAGCATGTTCCCATATACAACACACAGCGGAATAGCAGCTATATAATATCATATGCCTGAACACCTCCAGCTCGTCTCTTCACAACAGTCGATAACCTGAACCTGTACAACCCGGTCTAACCCGAGCATTTACAAAACACCAGGTCAGTCTGGTGAACCAGAGTGAGATAAACTCGCACAGTATAAGGGTAAATCATCCAATCATGATTTTAAAGTTCAAAATCTTTTCGAAAGAAAAGGATAATCGTAAGACCAAATCCACACATAAACACGGACGGTTTTTACCTTATGATAACCCAAAACAGTTTTGAAACCAATATCTTTTCTGATATTATAATAATGTCTAAGTACAAGTAAATAACAATCTAGTGGAACGCTTGCATCTCACGCTCCACATATATAGTACACAATCAAAACCCGCGGGCGCTTATTTGATATTGGATTCCGACCTTGACAAGGTATGGGACCACCTGCCGATCGTGTATCTCTAGAGACGAATACACTGGGTTCAACAAGAACTTCTTGCAACCCGGCCCTCACATGACCGACCACTCATTTCGCTTGAGTGTATCGAATGTATATCACCGACGGTTGGGATCAGCAACCGTCTCCCGAAAAGGGACAACATTGAAACATAGATTTAAGAAAAAATAGGATTTTCTCTAGATAGGTGATTATACACCCTAATGGGAGCGACCCACATAGCCATGCTGCCTGCTCGATTTTTGTCATTTCCCAGTTGATGAGGCTTGAGGCCAGAATTAACTCTTGAACATCTGGTCGTCATTCACTTTGAATGCCACATCGTCAAATCCATCAGATATCACTAATGGATATCCACAAAAATACTCTAGTTGGAAGCTAAGAGAGCGGCAATTCTCCGCCAACAACCATAGCACGTTTGAAGAAATCAACGTACGTGATCCTTTGGAAATACTCTGTCAGACATTCGTCCATATACGTCATCCAGGAACAGGATGAACCGAAGGCACTCTCCTACTTCATCCAATATAGGAATCACCCCATGGATCAGTAGCGAGAAGTCCTTGCAACCCGTAGATTCCAACTACGACAGAATCACAGCTTATCTCTACTTGCCAGGCAGAGAATATTAGTGGTTCTTCCGTTTATGAAAATCCACGGTCTTCAATGCTCCATCTCGATCATCTTCTGATATCTTCACGTATTTGTTGGACGGAATGGTTTTCGAATATGAATTCGATCCCGGTCTTTCCATACCAACAATCGTATTGGACAGGTTTGATAGTCGGTGTTTTAACTATCAAAATATACAGTGTTTCAATCATGACACTCCAATGAGTTCACTGGTTAAGTATTCAGCATCGCCTGGCCTTTTAACACTTGATTTACTTTGTTAAATCAAAACTTCTAACTCTGTTAATATTTAAAAATACGATATTTGAATAACTCTAATTCGATTTAACTCTAATCGATTAACTCCAATTTTACATAACTCCATTCGCTTGACTCTAGATCGCGGCGATCACAATGGTTACGCCTGATTCCCTCAGGAAACATCCGACCGCCGTAGGCTATCTGCAGTCCTACGAATTACGCTAACAGTCGTACGCAATGGCAACTCATCTAAATCACTATGTTTGACTAACCCTAGCTTGAATAACTATATTCAATATTAATTAATATAGAATAAAACTAACTTCATATTTTTTTTACTTCGAATCTCTCGATATATATATATATATATATATATATATATATATATATATATATTTTCAAATTTCCACCAAACGTTGCATTATTTCACTAATGGAGATAACGAACCATCACCAACCTCTTTTACGATTTCTAACTAATATCATCTTTAGGTAATCCTGATGTTGTTCAAGTTGGGGTATTCTAATTACCTCTCAGACTTTGATCAACAACGTTCATACCTTCAGATAAATATAAGTTGAAATCAAAAACCAATATTTCATTTCCAATCTCAAACAATTCCCATTATAACTCGGAGTTGGTTATTCAACCCTATAACCCACTTCTTTACCCCGATTCACCTTTTCCAATCTCCTTTCAAATATGTTCAACTATTCCTACTGTGGAAAACTTATTTTAATTCCCTCTTTTGCTAATCCAAATATCTGGTAACGTTAATTCAAAATTAACGATATGACACTTCAAACTTCTTTTATATGAATCCTGGCTTATCTTAAGCCCTTTTATCCAAATTCCCTTTTTAAAACACTTATTAAAATTTAAAACAATATTGTTTAAAACTATTTTATTTGATTAATTCGACCAACTCATTTAGAAATCAATTCCAGTTTAAAACTGTTAACTTAGTCAACCCAAAATTCGATTCTCTCGATAATCGATTCCAATTAGTTCTCCCTTTAAATTAATTAAAATATAATTAATTTAAGTAATTCCATTAATTGTTTCTTTACAAGATAATTACCAAACTTAAATCATTCGACTCATTTCTTTTTCTCCTACTTATAATCTGATTGACATCAGCATTCACTTGAAAAAAATAAATTAATATCAAATCAAAGTCTTAAATAAATAAAAATATTTATTTCTCTTTAAAAACTTTTATTCAAAATATATATTTCAAAATCTAACCCTAGTTATAAAATAAAATTTTATAACTTCATCTCTATCGATTCACCTAACGGTGAATCAATATTCATAAAACGATTGATTTTATAGGCCATACGCTGCCAAATTCTCAACCAATATCGTCTATTGGTTTAAACAAACAAATGTTGAACATTTCAATCAAACATCAGCAATCAAATCAATCACCCCAAACAGGACAGTTCATATATGATAATATGAAATAAATAATATATTTGAGGGATCCGGTTGGGTCCCTCCAACCTGTTCTTCCCTGAAATCACAACGGTTATCACAGAACTGATCATTCAGTTTCAACCAATTCACATGCAATTCAAACAATTTAAAACACGTTTATTTTATAAACATGACCATCGAGGTAAGTTACCTCCGTTGGATCCAATCGTTAAAAATAATTATTTGGTATTCTATTGAAATTAAACACAGTTTAATTTCATCAGTTAAATCAACAAACAGGTGTATAACTGGCAACCAAGCAAACATCAGCAAGCAGAGCACACAAAATAAAAATACCCAATTTATATAAAAATATAAATGGGAAAACTGAGTGAGTTTAACTCACCTTGGTTTGATATTGTTGTTTGGACGGTCGGTTTTAATTAAATTAAACGAGTGTTTAATTTAATTAAAAATCCCAGTTGATTTCAGTAGCGTCCGGTTCAGTTCCATAACGAGGTCTTTGTTGAAATGAGTCCAACATCTCTTGAATCGTCCGGTTCTGATCATGGTCATGGATTATAAATGATATAATTTTTTTTTTTTACAATTCAATTATATCATTAATTTTAGTAATTATAAATTAATAACTTAATTACCTTTAAACTTTAGAACAATATGGCCGAATTATTCATTTTGTTTGTTTTTCTTTTCCCCCCTGCATATTCACGCCTTCTACCCTGCAACAAATGTGATTCAAGTTTTTAGATCATCCTTTAATTATAACTAACTCTAACTAAATTATTATAATAAGGTGATAATAACGTTTATTACTTGATTCAAGAATTAACGGCTGATACTTCTGTCCTTGGCTTTTTCTTTCCAGCTTGTTCACCACTTTACCACATTCCAACCTAAGTATTTGAGAATACAGGACCAGTTTAAACCGGTTTCTTCCTTAAACAACTCTTATTCTTCATTTAAATGCATACTGCTTCAAGAAGAGGAAGTCAAACAAATCCTATTGGTTTACCGTTGCTCACGCTACTCACGTCCTTCTCGTTTTCAATCCTCCCGGGCTTCCCATCACAAAGCCGTTGTTTTCCCCTATTCGATCCCGTACCCTTTCCATTGCCTCACATTCGCACCCAAGCCCTGACCAATGATCAGGCCACGCTGCATTGACCCCCTCCCTCCGTTCAACCATTGCCCTCAGCCTCGTTCCTCCCATCGCCTCCGTCCCTCGGCAAAAACCCCACAACTGAAGTCACTTTCGAACCCAAATCCGGCCTCAACATCAAACGAGAACCGATCCTGACAATCGGATAGAAAGGCCTTGCTACGTTGTATGGTTTCACGTTGAAGGATCTTCAAAATAGTGAAGGATTTGGTCGAATTTTAGAGGAAATGTTTTTGATAAGAACTGCCGTCCATTCCTTTAGTGGCGGCTGTGAATTTTGTTGAATACAGAATAGGGTTTTGACGAACGAAAGTGTTAGGTTATATATATACATTGAGAGTTATAATATTATTTAATTTTAACGAAACTTACGGCTAAAGTAGTTGATTAAAACCCCTACAAATGATTTCTGTCTTCTAATGAAAAGGCTAATCTCGGTATAAAAAGATATTCCGGACCCAACGGGACAAGTTTCGTCGAAATCCGAGGTCGTATGAAAAAATTTCCTTTATAAAACCGGAAATAAACACGCGTTTAATTTTTCCACGATCACCAGATAAATCAAATCAACTTGAAACTTTGAAATCCTACAATAATTTGTTGATACGAACCCAACGGCACCAGTTTCGTCGCATTCTGAGACTGTTTCCCCGGTAGGCTATTTTTACTGCGTACCGCAATACCCTTTTTGACGCCAAATTTCACAGTCTCCAAAAATAACAAACTATATACCTATCCTAACTCTAATCGACGATACGAACTCAACGGAACTGGTTTTGTGGCTTAATTCGATCGTCTGTTCAAGTTACACTCAAATATCTCTTTATTTCTTTAATTACGCGCTGTATAATTTGATTGGGCGTTTACGGCTACCTTGGTCACATACGACATTGGTTTTCCATGCCGTTTGATTTTCTGATAATAATTTAATGATGCGGTCGCAGTGTAGCTAATTTCATCGAAAACAGAGTTCGTTTGCAAAATG
Source organism: Allium sativum (assembly GCA_030737875.1). Lineage (NCBI taxonomy): Eukaryota > Viridiplantae > Streptophyta > Magnoliopsida > Asparagales > Amaryllidaceae > Allium > Allium sativum. Next base: position 39,855,269 of record CM060921.1, on the reverse strand, counting down.
ACCATTTTAACGGCCGATAACGATTTCCATAGCGTTTTTTCCAAAATTTGATTTAGCCATAACTCGCAATCTGTAACACGGAATCTGGAATTTTCTCCTTCATATGAAAACTATCGTCAACACGCTCCCAACGTTTCTTGTTTCACAGAAATCCGACTTATATCGGACTCTGTATGTCCAGTTGAAGTTCAAACTCGAATTTTCAAACTACAACGCTATATTTCAAGCTCTATTTATAATTATATAAATATATAACGTCGAACTTTGTTTAAATAGCGAATTAGATATTAATTCCATCGATATTCCAAATAAAATATTTAAATTAAATAAATTAAATTACATATTCGAGTGCCAAAAACACGGGTCGTTACATTCTTCCCCCCTTAAAATAATTTCGTCCTCGAAATTGCTAAGGTAAGAAAGAACGTTATAAACTCATTAATTTCAAATCTAATTTTATATTAAATTAGAAACCAATTCAATACTGTAAATAAATATTTTCAAAAATATCGAAAATTTTCTAATACTTTAAATTTTCGAAAAATTTCGCCAGCACCTCCTCTGTACGGCTCAATCGGTACAACCACAACTTGCCTCTCTGGGCCTTCTCCAATTCAAAAGAAAATAAAACAGCCAAGTGGCTTGCCAAATCAGCTCACGAATCTCCAAATCCATGTAAAAATAAACGTGTACCTTTTTGTCGGGCATATCATTATATCCTTCCCATCTGCTACCCTGTCAGCTTATACAAATGCATTCCCAACGAAATTCCAACTTTATCCTCATAACCAAATCCTTCACGCATCCAAGCCAAATACCATTCTTAACTCACTTTCCACCCATTATCGATTTCAACTCTTAACTTACCAGTCCAATGCCATTTCAGATTCTTGTCTCACAATCCAAAATCTGATTCTACTTGATATATTATATCCCGATTCAATTTCCAGTTAATTGATTTCAATTCAATTCATATTTGCTTTCACAAATTTCAATTTAATTTTGTTTTTGTTCAAACAATTTCCTTGAGAGTTTTTAAACAGTTTAGCTCTTTCAAGAAAATCAAAAATTCCATTTACAGGATTCAAAACAACTTGTTTTTCTCAAAACAATTCAAAACAAGATTTTTTGGTAGTAATCCGTCACTTAGAACTCGGAAATGAACACTGAAGATGTGGCCAGCATCATCAGAGTTATTTCTCAGCTATCGAAGTGAGTTCAATACTATATCATTTCAAAACTCCAATTTTAAACACTTTCATTTTGAAATCTATTTCAAAATACTAAACACAATGCTTGTGAAACAAATTTAAAATCTCCCAGGATTTTAAAATTCTCATATATTCAATTCAAGTTCATTTGCAAACTCCTTTCCCACCTTTTTTTTGGGAATTTTAATTCCAATCCTGACTTAAATTTCAGATTTAATAAATCTGCTTTTATATTATTATACTGATATGAATTCTGATTGGTCATTTACATAACCATTTCAACTATAATCAACCAACACCTCCAATATACTATAATTAATCATTCTTTTATATGAAAATATAATTTAGGTAAAATTATTTCATTTACCCTCTTTCAAAGCATATTGCGTCGGTTTATCGTACTTGAGTGTTTGGAAACTCTATCGATACAGTGGATCAAACCGATCGACCAGAATTCATAAACAACTCAAACAAATAAATCTCCACAATATAAAAGATTTTTTTATAAAATCTACAAATACGTTCACTCGTATATATACACTCAAACTCAATCTAGGGTATTACTAACCCCATCTCTATTGAGTCACGCCACAGAGCCAAGGTAATCACTTAACCTTTAGCTCTGATACCACTGTAACGAACTGGAGTTTTCGACTCCGAAAATCAACATCAAATTACCGTGTTGACCATTCAGACATCGAACATTCCAGATCATTAATAGAAAGAAGTTAGAGGGTGAGATAAGAAATAAATAAATATTAGAATAGAAGAAGAAGAAGAAGAAACAACACAACCCAGAGTCTCACATCGCAGCGGAACAAAATATAATACAGAAATAAATCTTTATTGAGAGCTTTAAAATACTTACAGTATCAGAGTATATCATACACTGGGACAGTTATACTAGCATGTTCCCATATACAACACACAGCGGAATAGCAGCTATATAATATCATATGCCTGAACACCTCCAGCTCGTCTCTTCACAACAGTCGATAACCTGAACCTGTACAACCCGGTCTAACCCGAGCATTTACAAAACACCAGGTCAGTCTGGTGAACCAGAGTGAGATAAACTCGCACAATATAAGGGTAAATCATCCAATCATGATTTTAAAGTTCAAAATCTTTTCGAAAGAAAAGGATAATCGTAAGACCAAATCCACACATAAACACGGACGGTTTTTACCTTACGATAACCCAAAACAGTTTTGAAACCAATATCTTTTCTGATATTATAATAATGTCTAAGTACAAGTAAATAACAATCTAGTGGAACGCTTGCATCTCACGCTCCACATATATAGTACACAATCAAAACCCGCGGGCGCTTATTTGATATTGGATTCCGACCTTGACAAGGTATGGGACCACCTGCCGATCGTGTATCTCTAGAGACGAATACACTGGGTTCAACAAGAACTTCTTGCAACCCGGCCCTCACATGACCGACCACTCATTTCGCTTGAGTGTATCGAATGTATATCACCGACGGTTGGGATCAGCAACTGTCTCCCGAAAAGGGACAGCATTGAAACATAGATTTAAGAAACAAATAGGATTTTCTCTAGATAGGTGATTATACACCCTAATGGGAGCGACCTACATAGCCATGCTGCCTGCCCGATTTTTGTCATTTCCCAGTTGATGAGGCTTGAGGCCAGAATTAACTCTTGAACATCTGGTCGTCATTCACTTTGAATGCCACATCGTCAAATCCATCAGATATCACTAATTGATATCCACAAAAATACTCTAGCTGGAAGCTAAGAGAGCGGCAATTCTCCGCCAACAACCATAGCACGTTTGAAGAAATCAACGTACGTGATCCTTTGGAAATACTCTGTCAGACATTCGTCCATATACGTCATACAAGAACAGGATGAACTAAAGGCACTCTCCTACTGCATCCAATATAGGAATCACCCCCATGGATCAGTAGCGAGAAGTCCTTGCAACCCGTAGATTCCAACTACGACAGAATCACAGCTTATCTCTACTTGCCAGGCAGAGAATATTAGTGGTTCCTCCGTTTATGAAAATCCACGGTCTTCAATGCTCCATCTCGATCATCTTCTGATATCTTCACGTATTTGTTGGACGGAATGGTTTTCGAATATGAATTCGATCCCGGTCTTTCCTTACCAACAATCGTATTGGACAGGTTTGATAGTCGGTGTTTTAACTATTAAAATATACAGTGTTTCAATCATGACACTCCAATGAGTTCACTGGTTAAGTATTCAGCATCGCCTGGCCTTTTAACACTTGATTTACTTTGTTAAATCAAAACTTCTAACTCTGTTAATATTTAAAAATACGATATTTGAATAACTCTAATTCGATTTAACTCTAATCGATTAACTCCAATTTTACATAACTCCATTCGCTTGACTCTAGATCGCAGCGATCACAATGGTTACGCCTGATTCCCTCAGGAAACATCCGACCGCCGTAGGCTATCTGCAGCCCTGCGAATTACGCTAGCAGTCGTACGCAATGGCAACTCATCTAAATCACTATGTTTGACTAACCCTAGCTTGAATAACTATATTCAATATTAATTAATATAGAATAAAACTAACTTCATATTTTCTTTACTTCGAATCTCTCGATATATATATATATATATATATTTTCAAATTTCCACCAAACGTTGCATTATTTCACTAATGGAGATAACGAACCATCACCAACCTCTTTTACGATTTCTAACTAATATCATCTTTAGGTAATCCTGATGTTGTTCAAGTTGGGTTATTCTAATTACCTCTCAGACCTTGATCAACAACGTTCATACCTTCAGATAAATATAAGTTGAAATCAAAAACCAATATTTCATTTCCAATCTCAAACAATTCCCATTATAACTCGGAGTTGGTTATTCAACCCTATAACCCACTTCTTTACCCCGATTCACCTTTTCCAATCTCCTTTCAAATATGTTCAACTATTCCTACTTTGGAAAACTTATTTTAATTCCCTCTTTTGCTCAATCCAAATATCTGGTAACGTTAATTCAAAATTAACGATATGACACTTCAAACTTCCTTTATATGAATCCTGGCTTATCTTAAGCCCTTTTATCCAAATTCCCTTTTTAAAACACTTATTAAAATTTAAAACAATATTGTTTAAAACTATTTTATTTGATTAATTCGACCAACTCATTTAGAAATCAATTCCAGTTTTAAACTGTTAACTTAGTCAACCCAAAACTCGATTCTCTCGATAATCGATTCCAATTAGTTCTCCCTTTAAATTAATTAAAATATAATTAATTTAAGTAATTCCATTAATTGTTTCTTTACAAGATAATTACCAAACTTAAATCATTCGACTCATTTCTTTTTCTCCTACTTATAATCTGACTGACATCAGCATTCACTTGAAAAAAATAAATTAATATCAAATCAAAGTCTTAAATAAATAAAAATATTTATTTCTCTTTAAAAACTTTTATTCAAAATATATATATTTCAAAATCTAACCCTAGTTATAAAATAAAATTTTATAACTTCATCTCTATCGATTCACCTAACGGAGAATCAATATTTATAAAACGATTGATTTTATAGGCCATACGCTGCCAAATTCTCAACCAATATTGTCTATTGGTTTAAACAAACAGATGTTGAACATTTTAATCAAACATCAACAATCAAATCAATCACCCCAAACAGGACAGTTCATATATGATAATATGAAATAAATAATATATTTGAGGGATCCGGTTGGGTCCCTCCAACCTGTTCATCCCTGAAATCACAACGGTTATCACAGAACTGATCATTCAGTTTCAACTAATTCACACGCAATTCAAACAATTTAAAACACCTTTATTTTATAAACGTGACCATCGAGGTAAGTTACCTCCGTTGGATCCAATCGTTAAAAATAATGATTTGGTATTCTACTGAAATTAAACACAGTTTTATTTCATCAGTTAAATCAACAAACAGGTGTATAACTAGCAACCAAGCAAACATCAGCAAGCAGAGCACACAAAATAAAAATACCCAATTTATATAAAAATATAAATGGGAAAACTGAGTGAGTTTAACTCACCTTGGTTTGATATCGTTGTTTGGATGGTCGGTTTTAATTAAATTAAACGAGTGTTTAATTTGATTAAAAATCCCAGTTGATTTCAGTAGCGTCCGGTTCGGTTCCATAACGAGGTCTTTGTTGAAATGAGTCCAACATCTCTTGAATCGTCCGGTTCTGATCATGGTCATGGATTATAAATGATATAAGTTTTTTTTTACAATTCAATTATATCATTAATTTTAGTAATTATAAATTAATAACTTAATTACCTTTAAACTTTAGAACAATATGGCCGAATTATTCATTTTGTTTGTTTTTCTTTTCCCCCCTGCATATTCACGCCTTCTACCCTGCAACAAATGTGATTCAAGTTTTTAGATCATCCTTTAATTATAACTAACTCTAACTAAATTATTATAATAAGGTGATAATAACGTTTATTACTTGATTTAAGAATTAACGGCTGATACTTCTATCCTTGGCTTTCTCTTTCCAGCTTGTTCACCACTTTACCACATTCCAACCTAAGTATTTGAGAATACAGGACCAGTTTCAACCGGTTTCTTCCTTAAACAACTCCTATTCTTCATTTAAATGCATACTGCTTCAAGAAGAGGAAGTCAAACAAATCCTATTGGTTTACCGTTGCTCACGCTACTCACGTCCTTCTCGTTTTCAATCCTCCCGGGCTTCCCATCACAAAGCCGCTGTTTTCCCCTATTCGATCCCGTACCCTTTCCATTGCCTCACATTCGCACCCAAGCCCTGACCAACGATCAGGCCACGCTGTATTGACCCCCTCCCTCCGTTCAACCATTGCCCTCAGCCTCGTTCCTCCCATCGCCTCCGTCCCTCGGCAAAAGCCCCACAACTGAAGTCACTTTCGAACCCAAATCCGGCCTCAACATCAAACGAGAACCGATCCTGACAATCGAATAGAAAGGCCTTGCTACGTTGTATGGTTTCACGTTGAAGGATCTTCAAAATAGTGAAGGATTTGGTCGAATTTTAGAGGAAATGTTTTTGATAAGAACTGCCGTCCATTCCTTTAGTGGCGGCTGTGAATTTTGTTGAATACAGAATAGGGTTTTGACGAACGAAAATGTTAGGTTATATATACATTGAGAGTTATAATATTATTTAATTTTAACGAAACTTACGGCTAAAGTAGTTGATTAAAACCCCTACAAATGATTTCTGTCTTCTGATGAAAAGGCTAATCTCGGTATAAAAAGATATTCCGGACCCAACGGGACAAGTTTCGTCGAAATCCGAGGTCGTATGAAAAAATTTCCTTTATAAAACCGGAAATAAACATGCGTTTAATTTTTCCACGATCACCAGATAAATCAAATCAACTTGAAACTTTGAAATCCTACAATAATTTGTTGATACGAACCCAACGGCACCAGTTTCGTCGCATTCTGAGACTGTTTCCCTGGTAGGCTATTTTTACTGCGTACCGCAATACCCTTTTTGACGCCAAATTTCACAGTCTCCAAAAATAACAAACTATATACCTATCCTAACTCTAATCGACGATACGAACTCAACGGAACTGGTTTCGTGGCTTAATTCGATCGTCTGTTCAAGTTACACTCAAATATCTCTTTATTTCTTTAATTACGTGCTGTATAATTTGATTGGGCGTTTACGGCTACCGTGGTCACATACGACATTGGTTTTCCATGCCGTTTGATTTTCTGATAATAATTTAATGATGCGGTCGCAGTGTAGCTAATTTCGTCGAAAACAGAGTTCGTTTGCAAAATGACCATTTTAACGGCCGATAACGATTTCCCTAGCGTTTTTTCCAAAATTTGATTTAGCCATAACTCGCAATCTGTAACACGGAATCTGGAATTTTCTCCTTCATATGAAAACTATCGTCAACACGCTCCCAACGTTTCTTGTTTCACAGAAATCCGACTTATATCGGACTCTGTATGTCCAGTTGAAGTTCAAACTCGAATTTTCAAACTACAACGCTATATTTCAAGCTCTATTTATAATTATATAAATATATAACGTCGAACTTTGTTTAAATAGCGAATTAGATATTAATTCCATCGATATTCCAAATAAAATATTTAAATTAAATAAATTAAATTACATATTCGAGTGCCAAAAACACGGGTCGTTACAACAACAGTATAAGTAAGCGGCTCATCCGAAAAGAAGCCTACAAGCGTGTCTTTCCCCACAAGAGTTCCTGCATTCACAATTTATTCAGTAAATTCCATAACACCATTTCCATCGAAGGTAGGAAACATATCTACTGGTTCATAACTGCTCGCATTTCTAGGTAGGTGCCGAAACATAGACGTCCAGTGTTTCTTGACAGCGATTGGAACAGAAGATGATTGAGGAATTGGCACAGAGGAAGACGAGGCTAAATGTGAGTCCGGGGGACCCGGAGGAGGAGGTGTTGAGGATCTAAGAGAGGCGGAGGATCTATGAGAGGCGGAGGAACGGAGGGATGGTTGTGAAGCATAGAATCATTTAGGGGAGGAGGAATCGAAATAGAAAGCTCTGCCATGGAAATACCCATTGAGAACTTTAGGTCTCATTTTTATTATCCATTTGTTCCATGCACCTTTTGGGAAATCTGATTAAATTGGAATAATGGAAACAAGATTGGATAATTTAGGGCTAATTTGACATGTGATGTAAACTCTAATGAAAAGGGCATGTTGGACTGATAATAGACAAATTTGATTAGGTTTGTCATATTGGCTATGATACACATTATGATAGAAAAATGAATTGTAACATATAATTGCATAAATATGATAAATTGGGGAATCATAATAAACAAGTGTGGTTTATTTGCAAATATGAACATGACATGAAATTGTTAAAAGAACAATTAGACTTTATATGAAATTATTAACTTAAAATGTATTAAGTTACGAGCCTAATAAAATTTTATGGCGACCTTTTGATTAGGCAATACTATGATGGTCTTGTGATTAGTCAGTTCTATGGTGGCCTTGTGATTAGGCAATTCTATCGTGGTCTTATGATTTGACAATTCTATAGCAATGGTTTCTATGGTTAATGAACATATAGTTAGGCTTAATAATATTAAAGTTAAAAAATGACATTAAATTATAAGTGTAAACTATATGGTTTCTATAAAGGCCTAAATTAAGGGGGATTTGGGTCAGGTAATTATTTTTTGGAGATCCATACCATTCCCTTTGTAATGCATACAATCTCATAAAGGAGGTGAGGGCATGCACGATGTCGTGGAGGTCGTAAAATGGTCCAAATTGAAGTGGGTACGGGTGCGTTCTGGCAGTTCAATGTGCATGCATTGACTGACTAGGGAAAATAGGACTATGTGACACCTGTCATTAACTCCATATTTTTTGATGATGGGTCTTGCCTGATAAACCCAAGACCCATAGTGGGCATAGGTTATCACTATATTAATGGTCGACCGATGTGCAGTATTAGGGAGAATTTTTCCTAACTATGTTATGTTCTGAAATTTGTGGAAGTGCAAACAGTCAAAAATCAAAGTTTTATGGAATGAGAAAAATTAACCCTATCTATAACTTTTTATGACATCATGTATGTTCACTTTAGGTGTATATGTACATTTGCCCTATCTAAGACTAGAAGTACTGTTTTATCTATTTCTTTTACTTATCAATCGTGATAGTAATTATAACATCTCAACTGACTTTATGTATGACCCACTCCTCCTCTTTCTTTTTCCTTTCTCCCATTAGGCTCACAAGGTAGAAGTTAAATGGTATCGACAACTTGGAAAGAGCGGTGTCCAAGATCTAAGATTTTGGTTGTTATCTATCAAATTTCTCTTTATTTTGTTACTGTTCTAAGTTGAACTAGAGAGAGGATTTTACTATTTACTCCGATTTAAGTCGAGATTAGAAAGGAAGATGTTTTGTAACTTATTGTTTTGCAATGACAATTTTATTAAAGAAATAAAAGTTTTCGTTGTTTTTCTTTAATGTCTGGTGAATCCTAGTCTATGTAATTTGTTTCTATGTACCTATAGCGCTCCACATTCCTAGTATGATCTTAAGTGGGAATACAAAGGGGTGTTGGGAATTTCTTTTGGTATCAGAGCCTATGGTTACAGGATTCCTAAAAGTAGTTTCAAAATAAAGAATTTTCCCAAAAAAAAAATTAGATTTACAAAAGAAAAAGGTATTTTTAAAATATAAAAATCCCCTCATGTCCATCTCTTTTCCTTGTCTTATTCTCTCCTATCTTCGTTGAGTTATTTATAAAGCAACTTATCTAGGCTTTTCTATATGTATAGAGACCTTATATTTTTTATAGGTTGAAGTTTTGACTTATGGATAAGCCCGTTTAGCTCATTATTTAAGGAAAAAGAGAATCTTGCTACCTGACAAATATAAAGTAGGGCTAGGCATTGGTAAGATAACCTTAGAGGGAAAGGATAGCAAAATAAAATTATAGGTATTGCTCTAAAGATTCAGGAGGATATCATTAGTTGTAACAAGGAAATTGTTGATGTAGCACTAGGCCAAGAAGGTTATAAGGAAGATGTTGGTCAAAAGAATGCATAACAAAAGATAGTAAAATATTTTTATTTTATTCCCTGAGGGTTGGATCATTCTCATCTTTTATTATGCTGCTTATGGGGATGTAAGGCATATTCATAAATTTTACCGATTTTGTTTGTGACCATTTTGCTCCTGTTAGTCTTGTACAGAGCATAACTTTTGACTCAGGTCGAATCAGAGGGTGAGATCGGTGCCATTGGAAGGAATTGATGATTGTCTTTCCGTAGAGTGGTTACATTAAAGATTTGGCTCAGCGGTTTGGGAGAAACCGCTGTTTTATGGTTTTTCAGTTGGTTGTTCAAGTTTGAAGAGCCTAATGGGCTGAATTGGGGAGAGCCATTAGTGGGCTGGTGGAATCCTATAAATAGAGGGTGAGAGAGGAGGGAAAAGGTTTACTTTCCAATTCTCTCATTTGGCGGCATTGATCTCCTTCTTCCTCTAACACTTTTTCACCATTAAAAATCCAAATCTAAGGAGGGAAATCATAGATCTACACCATAAGAGGCTAGATCTACATCATTTCAAAGGTGAATTCATCGGATCGAGGAGTTTGTTTCGAATTGCTCTCTGTCCGGATTCATAATTATATCATTTTAGCTTGTATTGGAGAATCAGTGAGTTGATTACATCTCTCACATGGATTCAATAGTGTGTATGGGTAGTAGATCATTTTTTTCATCAAATTCAAGTGTATTTCCTCAGATTCATGCATTGGTAAGTTTATTTTCATATAGATCACCCTAGGATCTGATGTAGCAAGTTTAGACAGGTAATTTCTATGATATTTCATACAAATGTGCAAGTTAGATCCATGGTTTTTGTTCATATGCATATTTGTGGTGATTTTGGTGGATTTGACATTATCATGGATAGAATTGTCATATTGATGATATTGTTGATTTCATAACATGCTTGTAAACCTTTTGGATGAATTGGATAAATTAGTTTCGTCGGATTTATCGTTTGGCGAAGTTTTGGTCGAAATCGGAGTTAAATTACAATATGCAGGTTTTGGATCGGACCAAAGTGGATCGGACCAAAGTGGATCGGACCAAAGTGGATCGGACGAAAAGTGGATTGGACCAAAGTGGGTCCGACCAAAGTGGGTCTGACCAAAGTGGGTCGGACCAAAGTGGGTCTGTCTAAAGTGGATCGGACCAAAGTGGGTCAGCCTATTCTGGTCAGCCATTTCTAGTCAGCCATTTTTGCCACTTCTGGGCAACTATTTCTGGTCGGACACTTCCGGTGATGATGTGACTTCAAAGTGAATTCAATTTGGAAGTGTTGAAAAGTGTTTGTTATTCGTTGTATGCAACAAATGGGGAGACCAGTCAAGGATGTATTGAGCTCGTGTGAAGTGATAACTCTAAGGTGTTCTGAGCTAATTAATAGTCGTAATTGACAACAACTTGAGAGACGAAGGCCGAGGAATTTTTGTTGTCGTAGGTTCTAGCGGACTCAAAGCAGAGGTACAATTGAAGACCAATTGTAGGTCGAGTACCTTGGGCATTGTGTATGGCCTAGACACGTGTTGAGTATAGCATGTGGAATGTGTTGAGTATAGCATGTGGAGTTTTGCTAGAACCGGGGGCATCGTGTGTGGTCCTTAACAATTGATGGCAAATTGTTAGCCAGTCATATGATAACGAAGTTTCCAAAGCAAGGTTGGCGGTGATAGCCAGAGTCAGTCATGGACGTTTGAATGTATGTTGTGATCATGACTGAGTTGCTTTGCCATATATGAATCGATGCTTTAATTGCCATGACTGAATTCTTATTCCTTTGGGTATATGGATTGTAAAGTCTATCACTGTCATGTAATGGGGAAGGAAATGAAGAGTTCTTCTCTGAAGCTGGGTAGATTAGTTGATTATTTACCCATTCTCATATACTTTATTGATGAAGTTTGTTAGCTGTTTTATCGCTCACTAAGACTGTTGTTTGACTCAAGGTTTTATGTTTCCTCTTATTACCTTGGGCTGTTCATACGGTTGTGGATGGGAAGACTGAGTAATAGGTGGTAGGTATTGCTTTAGTGAGGACGACGATGCTGATCGATAGCGAGCAGGAGGCTCACGTACCAGTTTTATTACTATCTAGTATTTGTTTCCGCTGTTTGCTATTTCTCTATGTGTTGTAGCGAGGAAAATTGTACAAATATTATTGTTGTTATCCATGTGTATGGGAAATACTTCCTAGTTGTTATGAAAGTTTAGTGTTTTCTGCTTCATTATCACTACCTGTTGTATATGTTCTATTATATTTTATCCTTGCGCTGTGAGTTTACGACAGGTTTTGTTTTTATACCATACCTCGATGATCGTCCAAAGTTGCCTGGCGCACTTTCAGCGCATTATTCCTCTTGTACAGTGCGGGGGCTGTGGGCGGTCGTTGTGACACCCTACATCCGTTAATGTCACTCACTAAGGGAATTCATTAAGTTTCGTGAAGCGCTATAGGTAAACAGACATAGAATAATTACAAGACAAATATAAATAAGGCAGCAGCGGAAAATTTAAACTTTATTTCAAGCATAAGTCATAATACCATGGTCCACAATTTCATAAGTCACAAAAACCATTACAATAAAATAACATCTGTCTTGCACCATCAGAGTACATACATCATTCCCCCAATAAAAAGAGTTAAGCCATAGTAGAGACAAGAACTTGAGCCATACTTCAGAAATAGCTCATAGCAAGATGATATCTAATTCCTGATTAAGTTTGAGTGTTTCTCCTTGAGAACCTGGGGGGGAGAGGGAGGGAAAACGGAAGAAGGGGATACAACAGGGTCAAACATAAAGCCCGACGAGTCTATTTACTTTTGGCCAGTAGATAAATAAAAGCAACATGATTGGCATATAAAGTCTATAAGAGAAATCACTACATAAATGGCAGGTGTGACAAGGTAAGCATGTTAAGGTGTATGTGCCTCACTAATGATTACTCTTCACTACTACTAGTATAACTGAAATGAGATGATCCATTCCACTATTGTTGGTAGGCTTAGGTCATATATCCAAGCATACCCTAAACCCTACCCTAATCGATCGGCCCCTACCCTGTAGATATCATGTGTTGGCCCCACAGTAGGAGGTACCACTGCCTAAAGTGGCAACCCATGGTGTGCACAACCATATCTACAAGTGCCACGGTCGTCTTAGCCCCCTCTGCCCGGCCCATGCATGCACATGTCCCCGTTCGTTTTGCGCCGCCCACACCGTCCGTCTCATTTGGATCTCTTACAATTAATCAGTAAGGGTGTCCCTTCTCCGCCTAGTACAGAGTTCTTTACTTGTTACCAACTCCGGATTACTAACTGAAATAGGTCCCACACAATATGATACAAGTTGTCCCCCTTGTCTTGTATCCCCACTAGGTTTTCCACTGACTATGTATACCCTTAGGTGTCCTTAATTACATAGCTATACTAGTTATGCTTACCCTAAAGGTTGTCTTTACTTACATAACTTCGTTACATTATCTACCAGTTATGTATACCATTAGGTGTCTTTAATTACATAACCTTATTACATTATCTACTGGTTATGCACTAGGTGTCTTTAATTACATAACCTTATTGGGTTAAGTTCGTGGGCCTATATATACATATTACCCACTCCCTCTAATTTACTTAACCCACCACTACCCATCCAATTTTACTTAACCCTAACTTAAGTCCATAGTCATATTAGGTTAAGTAGTTCATTTCATTACCATGTCCAATTATGGTTATAATGGGCTAGACCTCCTATATAAGGCCTACTACGTGTGGATGCTGGATATACCGGTCGGGTACAGGCAGTCTTATTCCATAGTAGGGCTTAACCTTGTATCTTAGCCCAATTCGTATTTGCGTATTTAGACCTCCCACATTAGGTTCAACATTAGTGGCTGCTGGATATGCCGGTCGGGTCCGGACAGATTTCCACCACTAATGTAACCTAACCTCATGTCATAAGTACAATTTACAATTCCTAATTGTAAATTACTAAACATTCCAAATTAATCCAAATCTACCTATGTCATTATAGGTAACTATTTCTATGTTTTCCCCATTTGATTTTCATGTCCCATTTCATATAAACATTACATAAATTATGCAAATTATAATCCCTTTTTCCTTGTTTCCTCTCTAACGTATTTGTACGTATTTTGGCAGCATCTAGGCTATAAAGTAGCCTAGCAACAACAATAAAAAGGGAATATGACGAAGGTGATAGTTTTAATATATCTTGGCATAAACATAAACATAAACTGGTATGATAACAAGGTGAATGGTCATGTAATCATCATGGCAAGGTAGGCATAAAAGTGATGAACTTGCAACAACTACGATGTCAAAGCAACATAATGAGATCTAAATTAACCATAAGGTGTCCAATTATTTAGATCTAGCATATAAGGGTGACATGGTAACATGTTTAGATCTAAAGATGGATTCACATGTCAAGTTTACTACATAACTCAATGGATCACAATATGACAGGTGAAAGGTGATTAACATAAAGATCTAGATCCAAGTAATGTTACAACTATCCCAATTAATAGATGTACATCCACCATAATCATGGTTACAAGTCAAGATCCACATAAGTAACATAATCAAATCTCCACAATTTTATTAGATCTAGAAAAATAGATCTGTCATGACATAGTATAGAATTTCATATTAACACAGAATCATACTTTACAACATATCCAATTCATAGTCTTTCAAAGTATACTTTCATTTATCTAAATCTAAAAGTAATCTAGAAATTTACAGCGTTAGGCTTAGAGAATTTAGGAAGAACGGATATAGAATTTCTGAATTGGATTTGTAGGATATGTTGTTGTAGAAAACGGTTCAGTTCGCACTCCAGCAGCATATGGCCTCCATGACTCCGAAGGAAGAAAATATGAGGAATATGACACGTATATATAGCTGCCAGACCCCCTGAAACCGAGTGCCACCTCAACCCTTGGGGTGTCGACACTGTGGGTGGGTCGACGCCTAGATCGACACCCCTTCAGGGGGATCGAACCCTAGGTCGACACCCCTCTAGGGGGGTCGACTCCCTAGAGCGGGAATATTGCCGCTCAGAGGAATTTTTTGAATTTGAATCCTCTGGATAGGATTCTGAATCATCTCTGAATCACCTCTGACTCATGTGTATAAATAAAATATTTCGGTGCGTATACAAACTTAAAACCCTCATTACTTCTTTAATCGGTGTCTGTTTTATGCAAACCAAATGTCTATCTTGACCAGAATTTAGAGACGGACGCAATGGTGCAGTCCGTTTCCTCTAATTCTGAAAATTAAATTAATTATTATTCAATTTATTCTCTTTAATGTCATTAAAAATTCGCGGTGTTACATTCTCCCCTACTCAAAAGATTTCATCCCCGAAATCACTAAGTTGAGAAGAATGCATATCCTACCATCCATCATCCATCTACTCATCCACCAATCAGTGGCATCCATTGTCCTTAAAGATTTCTAATGCTTATATGAATATATGCAAAGGTGTATGTATATGTCCCAACACTAATGCGAAGATCGGGCGATCTAGTGATTCAGTTGACCTCCTTAATGCAATGTATGTTAGTGCCTGAATCCAATATGTATGCAAATAAACCTATTGTATCATATAAGTTCTATATATGCGCACAATTATTCGTCCAAATGCGACATCCATATGCCAGTTCATCCATTTCCATCCATAAAAGGAAAGAAAATGCGCACACATCCATATGCAGTATGAAAGTGATTGAGCCGATCTTAGTGCCTAATGTGTATGTATATGCATCCACAAGCAACCACTAACAAACACTTGCATCCATCAAACATAACATGTTTCAAACACATGTTTACATTCATAGGATTCCTATCTAAAGGTCGAAAATACAATGGATAAGATATATTCTATTGACAAAAACAAGTACTGATAAAACTTAGGAAAGAAGTTAAGAAAATACGCTTGAAGAGAAATGGGTACGAAGCACGAATCTTGTCTTTGGTCTCCCAAGTCGCATCTTCTGGGTTATCTCCCCAATGAACCTTTAGCAACTTGATTTCCTTATTGTGCAGCTTCTTAACCTCTGACCCAAGAATACGGGTAGGGACTCGTCTGACCGTCGCCTCCCGTTCCACTTCGAATTCTTCCAACATGCTCGGCTCAACAACTTCCACGGGGTCATGCAAGCACTTCCACAGATGAGAGACATGGAAAACGTCATGAACACCGGATAGATTTTCTGGGAGCTTTACTCTATAGGACATTTGGCCATTCCTCTCAGTTATGGGAAATAGTCCCACAAACCTAGGTGCCAACTTCCCTACTGATCCGAAGTGAACCACATTCCTCAGAGGTGATACTTTGATTAAAACTAAGTCTCCTACTTCGAATTCGATGTCAGTCCTTCTATTGTCTGCATAGGACTTTTGCCTATCTTGAGCTGTCTTCATCCACCGTCGAATAAGGTCAATCTTTTCGGACGTTTCTCTAACCATATCTGGTCTAAGTAATAATCCTTTTGTAGATTCCCACCAACTAGTTGGTGATCTACAGGGTCGTCCGTACAATGCTTCGAAGGGTGCCATGCCGATGCTGGCTTGAAAACTGTTATTATACACAAAACTCTACTAAAGGAAGATGCTCTTCCCAAGTCCCTCCGAAGTCTTGGATACACAGTCTTAAAAGATCTTATATAATCCTATTCACCCTCTCCGTCTATCCATCGGTCTGAGGATGATAAGCAGTGCTCAAACACAACTGTGTACCTAATGCTTCTTGCAAGCTCCTCCGAAATTCGCTGGTAAAGATGGGGTCATGATCGCTCACGATGCTGTAAGGTACTCCATGAAGACGAACTATCTCTCGGACATAAATTGCTGCCAACCATGATGTCGTCCTCTTGCTCTTAACTGGAATAAAGTGAGCGCTCTTAGTGAGTCTATACACTATCACCCAAATATTGGTATTACCTTTCTTTGATCTAGGCAAACCATCAATGAAATCCATAGAGACGCACTCCCATTTCCACCGCGGAACCTCCAATGGATGAAGTATTCCACCGAGCTTCTTTTTCTCAGCTTTAACTTGCTGGCAAACTAAACATTGAGAAACAAATTCGGCCACATCCTTCTTCATCCCAGCCCAAAAGAAAACCCTCTTCATATCCCTGTACATCTTGTCACCGCCTGGATGAATGGTCATCTTCGAATGTTGGGCTTCTTCTAGGACTGCCTTTATCAAGCTTCCAGTTTGAGGAACATAAAGTCTTCCATTTATTCGCAACCACCCCTTTTCATCTATGGCACACCTACTAAGGTGACTAGAAGTCTCCCCTCTTCTGAGCTTATCCATGATGTCTAGAATCTATGGGTCACCTTGTTGCAAAGCTCCTATCTAATACACAAGAGTCATTCGTATCCCCAAGGATGCAAATAAATCTTGTAAAACCCCGATAGAGGGTCTAAAATCAAAAGATGATATGAACTCCAAGTTCTTTCTTTCCACAAAGAGAGGACTCGGGACCACACTCTGCCTACTTAATTCGTCTGCCACCACATTACCCTTGCCAGGGGTATAAGCAATTTCAAAATCATATGAAGCTAAGAACTCCATCACCGTTATTGCCTTAACTTGAGATCCTTCTGTGAGAATAGATACTTGAGAGATTTATGATCAGTGTATAATTCGAACTTTTCTCGAAGTAAATAATGACGCTACGTCTTTAACGCGAATACTACGGCAGCTATTTCTAAATCATAGGTGGGGTAGTTCTTCTCATTAACTCTTAACTGTCTACCCCCATAACATATTACTTTCCCTTCTTGTATCAGAACCGTACCAAGCCCTGTATTGCACGTATCAGTGTAAACAATAAACAATTTACTCCCATCGGGCAAGGTCAAGACTGGGGCTGTTGTCAGAGCCTTCTTCAGCCGTTGGAAAGCAACGTCACAGTCTATGTCCAATGAAAATGCCAAATTCTTCTTTGTTAGCCTGGCGAGAGGGGATGATATCTTCACGAAGTCCTTAATGAACTTCCTATAATAACCTGCCAACCCAAGAAAGCTTCTCACTTCGGTTGCATTTTTAGGAATCTGCCAATCTTTTACTACAACCACCTTCATGAGATCTACAACTATCCCATCTTTGGAGACTACATGCCCCAAGAATCTTACCTCCTTTCTCCAGAAATGGCATTTGGATAACTTTACTTTTAGCTGATAGTTACTGAGAGTTTCCAAAATTTCTCCCAAATGCTAGGCATGCTCTTCTTCTCTCTTGGAGAAGATCAAAATTCATCAATGAAGACTACGACGAATTTGTTTAGGAACTCCCGAAACACCCTACTCATCAAACCAACAAAATAGGCGGGTGCATTCGTCAACCCAAAACGCATAACTAGCCATTCAAAGAAATCATCTGAAGTTCTGCAAGCAGTCTTATCTATGTTGTCCTCAGCTACCCTCAACCGATGGAACCCCGTAGCCAAGTCTAACGGAGAAAATAACGAGGGACCAACAAGCTGATCAGATAAATCATCAATCCTTGGAAGTGGGTGCCTATTCTTCTTGGTGAGCTTATTTAACTCTCTATAGTCAACACACAAACGAAGCAAACCATCCTCTTTAGTTGTGAATACTACTGGAGCACCCCACTCAGATATGCTTCGTCTGATAATGCAACTGGCTTGGAGCACCCCATTTAGTTGTGAATCCCTCCTTTCCCTTGGAGCCATATGGCGTACTGGTAATGCAACTGACTTTGCATTGTCCACCAGATATATGCGAAAGTCAATTTCGTGCCTTGGAGGTAAACCTCATACCTCATCAAAAACATCTGAATAATCTCGAACCACTGGAACAGAATGCAAATCATCTATGGATGTGTCTAGAGACTCTAGGAAACTAAGCATAACAGACCTTTGAGGGTCACAAGAAACTTTGAGGGTCTTCCCATGACAAGTCGGGAGTCTAACAAACCTCCTCTCACAACCCAGAATAGCCCCATATGTGGTAAGCCAATCCATTTCTAGAATCAACCCATAGCCCATAAACTTGAGAACATACGCGTCGCATTCAAATTCAATACCTAACACGGATATTTTCAAACCCCGACAAATCATCGATAAATGAGCCGAACCACCATTGGGGTTTGAAACAACTACGGGATCTACTACCATACTAGTAATTAAGTGCAAAAATTCAACCACAGAACTAGATATAAACGAGTGTGAAGCACCAGAATCAAAAAGTGTTCTAACTGGATGGTTTAAAAGAGAAACTAAACTTTCTACGGAAACTTTTCTACCTCTTTCAGGAGCACTGATCGCGAGAGCATGCACTTGCCCTTCAGAAGTCACTGCTCTTTGACCTTGTCCCTGCGATCCCTGTTTCTTCTGGCACTCTTTAGAGAAGTGTCCGACCTCTCCGCAATTAAAGCAATTGGTCTTCCTTCTCTTACAATCTTTGATCAGGTGGCCCTCCTTTCCAATTGTAACATTTTCTTTTATCTTTGCCTTTGTCATCTTCCCCCTTTCTTTTGCTGTTGGCTGTTGTTGCTGCCCTTTCTTGGGCCACACCTTTTTATTCCATGATGTCCCCTCATCTTTTGTTGTCGTCTTTTCTCCCTTGTCCTCTTCATGCATTAGGGCCATATCAGCAAGCTTTTCAAAGGTGGCCCCATTGGAAGATGGGACATAGCTAAACTGCAACAACCCGTATTTTCAATAATCTGTTATAACGTAAATCGAGGCAGAATTTAATTTATAAATCTGAATCAAGGGAAAAGGGCTATGCCATTACGTTCGTATCGGAAAAATACGCGAAATAGAGTCCGAGTTTTCGAAAATCGGAGTCCGTATGACCCGACTAAGGCCCAACGAAGTTTTCAGAAAATTTCAAAGTAAAAACAGATTTCAAATTCAAGTTTGAATTTGGAAATTTGGGCCAGTTTGGGCCAGGCGGGAAAATTCCCGCCAGAGCACCCAAGTCGACAGCCCTGTCGACTTGGGAGTCGACTTGGTTGGACCCAAGTCGACAGCCCTATCGACTTGGCTGTCGACTTGGTCCAGCCGGGCTGTTTAGCCTGGTGCACCATTTAGAGATTGTGTTGAGCTTGGGGGCCAGATTCGGTTTTGAGGGCTGAGATTGGAACTAGGGTTTAATCCTATGGCCTAAAACACTTGCCTAATCTATAAATAAGACCCTAAGCTAGCCCTAAATCATCATTATTCATTCTAGTAACTAAACTATGGCAAAATCAATCCTCTCATGGCCTCCACTCTCTTCATAAAATTCCTAAATAAATTTCTATGAGATTTTCCATGCATACAAGTGTTTTAAAGCTTGTATGAGCATCATTAGCTTGCATTCAAGTCAAGTTTCTATATTTGCATCATAAAGCAAGAGTTTTGATCATTTTGGCTTAAGGGTTTTCTATTAAAGCTTGCATTTTGGGTTTAATTGGTTGCATAAGGACTTTGTCATATTTCCTAAGCATTGTAAGCCCTATTCTACTTTCATATTTAAACTCTAAAGTTAAATGTATGATATGCAAGTTTGATATGTTATGATATGCAAGTTTATTATGTCATGATATGCAAGTTTGATATGTTATGATATGCAAGTATATTATGTCATGATATGCAAGTTTGATATGTTATGATATGCAAGTTTATTATGTCATGCTATGCAAGTTTGATATGTTATGATATGCAAGTTTATCATGTTATGTTATGCAAGTTTGATATGCAAGTTCGTCACATGATATGCAAGTATGTTATGCAAGTTCGGGTTGATCATTTGGTTCATGTTATCATGTTATGCAAGCTTATCTTGAGTATATGAACATAAAGCTCCAAGCTTTATGCTAAAGGTTGCATTTTGGCAACATGTAAGTTATCATATCTCTTATGATAACTTGCATGTGAGGCTAAATGCGAACTTATGGCCATGTCTGCATGTCATTTAGCACCATGTATCACCAATATGCCAAGTTTGGTTTTATGCATGCTTTTGAGGCCTAAAAATGTAATATGCAAGTATATGAACATATGTACATTTCTTATGCCACCATGTTGAACTTGTGGCTTCAACACCTTTATGTCATGATTATGCCAAGTTCCCTCTTTCTATCCTTTATGCGCTATTGCGATATGTAAGCGATGGGATTGCGTTTGGGGTTGGGTAAACTTAAAAGACATAAAAACATAAGCTTGGGAATTTACCTATTAAGTTAGGTCTACCCATTGGGAATTTACCTATTAAGTTAGGTCTACCCAATTGCTTGAAAACTTGTAATGTGTTTTGGAAACATGATGGACATGACACTTAGAAAATATAAGTGTGACCAACTCGAGGTTGGGTTGAGTTTGTAGCGTAAAGCTACCCGGAACCGACCGGCTTAACTATTTGCTACAAACAGTAGGACCCAATGTGAGAAGTTGGTCATGTTGTACCTTGAACCCGAGGTTAGACCAAGTTGTGGTGTAAAGCTACCCGGAACCGACCGGCTTAACTAGTAACCGCAACAACGTCTAATGTGAGAGGTTAAGGCGCATTAAATTAATTAATGCCTCATGATTAGGTTTAAGTCATGGACCGCTTGAATACTTAACCAATTAAACACGATGGGTTGGTAGGGTTAAGTCATGAACCTTGGGTACACTTAACCAACTTGGTACTTGAATGGGTTGGGTTAACCACGTTTAACCCATTAAGGAAACCCTAGTTACGTGGTCCTTTGCACCAGTAACCCTCTTAGTTGTATCATGATACCCTAGGGACTAGGCTAGGGAGGGGCACGATTACTGGATGCCATGTAAGCGACCAAAACGACGGCTGAGTAGGTGCGCCGGTGTAGGTTCAGGCGGGCCATGGTAGTGCACATGGTCCGAAGTTGAAAAAGCAGGCACGGGCACCAGTAGGTTTAGACTGTGCGTGCATTGATTTGTGTCAGTGGTTGACACCCTAGGACTTGATACACCCTAGGGTGGACCTAGCATAGTTTAGCTACACTTCGTAGTTGGGCCGTATGACACCGACACTTGACGAGTTAGGCTTATAGGGAGCCGATCGATTAGACCGTGCTAGTTGGACCTTGGTTTAGGTCATTCATGATGTTTGGGCCAAACTTGGGCCTGGGGATCACTTCTTGTTTACACTTTGGACCTCGTATTGGGGTCACTACAGGTTATTGGGCCAAAGCTTGGGCCAAGGGATCAATTCTTGTTTATTCAAGTCATGTTAGTTTGCTAGTACACATGTGGTGCAAAAATCTCAAACCTGATTATGCGATGACACCTTTATCTACCTTGTTAGTTAATCATCATGCTAGTATGTTGTTATCCTTATGTTCATCCCTGCTGCTCATGCCAATTAACTTTACCAGTTTACATTGATTGTAGTAGGGCTTACTCAGTCTTTTTGACTGACCTGTTTTCTTTCGCCTCTTTTCTTCCGTTTCCCCCCTCCCCCCCCCCCCCCCCCCCAGGTTATCAGGGTGGGAACGTTGGAGCTTAGCTTGGATTCTTGATCGCTTGCTTGTGGGATTTAGCTCATGTACGGTCTTGACATGAAGCTAGCTATGGTTATCACTTATTTTAGGGGATAGTACTTATGTATTTCAGTTTTTCAGTGATGTTGTTTCTTTCTAGACTTGTGTATTTAGAAAGTTGACATTATGTTGTACCAGACTTGTTTTGAAATACTTTGAAATCTTCCGCTGTTTTACTTATCTTATTTACTCTGTTTACATATATACATATGTTCTTGTTCTGCCTTGATATATCATTATGCATGTTTACCTGATACAAACGCCCCTCCAAAGTCAGAGTGCTTACAAGAGCCACCCTGGCGGAGGTGGGGTGTTACATTTGGTATCAGAGCATATGGTTTACGAGAAGGAACAAAAAGGTTTTTAAGAAAACTTTTGGAAAACTATTTTCAAAACCAAGTATAAAGTATTTTCCAAAGAAAAGTCTAGTTTATTTTAAAGGCTATTCCCCAAAAAGCCATCAGCAAAAATTCCTTCGTTTTTCTCCATTCTGAATCTATCTTTTTCTTCGTTTTCAGTATGGCCGATAACTCTGCTATTCCGGAAGGAGTACACGTACCTGTTTGGTATAGGAGACTTTTGGAGGCTAGGGCGACCGAAGCCGGCCCCGCAGATGTTCCTCCTCCTCTGGTAGTTAATGTTCCTCCTCCTCCTCCTCCGGTAGTTAATGTTCCTCCTCCTCCTGTCGCTGAGGTTCCTCTTCCTCCTCCCCCTCAGTATCCTCTGGCTGACTTCGCAAAGACTTGCAAGGATTTCAAAGCAATGGGTGGTAGGAACTTTCAAGGCACTGAGACTTTTGTAGAGGCTAGAAATTGGTTGAAAGAGACCGAGGATTTATTTTCTATCTTTGAGTTAGACGATCAGAGGAAGATCTTGTTGGCGGTTTGGCTTATGAAGGATGAGGCCGCTTATTGGTGGGAAGTCACCAATGGTATTAGGCCTGTTGAGACTTGGGCCGATTTCAGGGCAAGGTTCGTGCTTAAGTTTCTATCTTCTGCTGAGGAGAATCTGCAAATGGAGAGGTTCATAACTTTGAAACAAGGAGATATGTCTGTCAAAGAATTTGTGAACAAATTCAATCAGTTAGCTCGTTTTGGCTTGGATATGGTGAATACTCCTCCGAAGAAGGCTCTTCGTTTTGCTAGAGGATTGAATGAGTCGTTGCAGGGATTGGCTATGTCACATATTCCCCATGGTGCCACGTTTGAGAGCTTGGTTGATATGGCGTTACTTCAGGGAGATGTCAAGAAAAATGATACTCAAGCCAAGAAGACTGATTCCCAGGGAAAAGGAATTCAGGGTAATCCAAGTGGTCAGAGCAGTCAAGGCAATCAGAACAACAAGAATAACAAGGGCAACAAGAACAAGGCAAAGGAAACAAGAAAGTGCAACTTCTGTGGGATTGTTGGGCACATAGTCAAGGACTGTAGGAAGAAGAGAAGGAAATTGGGTGGGTGCTTTCACCGTGGAGAGACGGGACATTTTAACAAGGATTGCCCTAGGAGGCAAGGGCAAGGCCAGGGTCAGCCTCAGCGTGCTGGACCTTCAGGAGGGCAAGTTCATGCTCTCAATGCCGCTCCAGTTCCCGATCGAGGTAGTATTTCTGTGGAGAGCCTTGTATATATTTCTGATTTTCCAGTTCTTACCTTGTTTGATTCTGGTGCATCGCATAGCTTTATCCCATCTGATCTAGTTGAAAGTTTGCACCTAAGTACTAGTCTAGTTAATGATCCCGTGTGTGTTTTAAATCCAATTGGGGGTTCCGCCCATTTGTCTGTTATCTACGTGGATCTGAAAATCTCTATCTTTAGTGTGGAGATCTCGTGTGATGCTTATATTCTCGGTTTCTTGGGGTATGGGTTGATTTTGGGCTTGGATGGGTTGTCCAGTTTTGGAGCCATCCTTGATTTTTGAGCATAGGGTTGTGAGGCTCATGACTCGCCTCGGTGACACCCTAAAAATTTCTTGTAACCCTATGAGTCCCGTCATGTTGTGTTATCTTGAATCCCTCAAACTCGTCTATCGATAGTTTGCAATCGGTGAGGGTAGTCCGAGAATATCCTGATATCTTGGGTGAAGTGAAGGGGGGGGGGGGGGGGTTTACCCCCAAGCGAGAGATTGATTTCCGCATTTATCTGGTTGATAATGCCAAGATAGTTTCGTGGCCGGTTAGGCACATGGTCCCGCAAGATGAGAGTTATGAAAGCAAGTCAGGTAGTTGCTTGAGAAGAACTTCATTAGACGAAGTATATCTGAATGGGGAGCGCCTGTAGTATTTACTACAAAGGCAGATGGTTCTCTTCGACTTTGTGTCGATTATCGTGAGTTAAACAAAGAGAATAGACAACCATTGCCAAGGATCGATGATTTGTTCGATCAGCTTGTAGGAACATCTGTTTTCTCTTGATCTTGCTACTGGATTCCATCAGCTCAGAGTAGCTGAAGATAGTATAGACAAGACTGCGTTCAGAACTCCGGATGGATTCTTAGAATGGCTGGTCATGCCATTCAGTTTGACTAATGCACCCGCCTACTTCGTGGACTTGATAAGTAGGGTGTCTAGGGAGTTCCTGAACGAGTTTGTGGTAGTCTTCGTAGATGATATTCTGATCTTCTCAAAGGATGAGGAAGAGCACGCAAGACATCTCAAGGAGGTGATGGATACGCTTAGAGCGCATCATTTGAAAGCCAAGTCCACCAAATGTCATTTTGGAGAAAAAGGAGTTAGATTTCTTGGGCATATAGTTTCTAAGCAAGGCTTAGTGGTGGATCCTGCTAAAGTGGTCGCGGTTCAAGACCGGAAAGCTCCGACGAGGACAATTGAAAAAAAGAAGTTCTCTCAGTTTAATTAGTTAGTTAGCGTCCCTTGAGCTTAGACCTATCCTTCTGGATCAAGCAGGGACTTCGCAGAAAGAAGACCCGCAGTTAGTCGAGATCATGGACAAGTTGATTCGAGGTGAGATGTTAAGACACCTCGCTATAGATAACTAGGGATGGCTAAGACGCGATGAGAGAAAGAAGGTTCTTGAAGATGCACATCACCCGAGGAGGTGGCCGAGATTTTCCCAAGGTGCATGTTGTGCCAACAGGTTAAAGGCCGAGTCGTAGAAGCCCGGTGGGCTATTATATCCGTTGGAGGTCCCCGCAATGGAAGAGGGAAAAGCATCACGAAGGATTTCGTGGATGGACTGCCTAGGTCAAGGGAAGAGAATACGAGCATGTGGGTCATAGTAGGTAGACTCACGAAGAGCGCTCATTTCACTCCAGTAAAGAGCGAAAGGACTGCATCATAGCTAGCAACAGTTTACTTTCAAGAAATAAAGCAGTTGCACGAGGTTCACTAAAGTATAGTTAGTAACCATGACTTAATCTTCACTAGCCACTTTTGGGATAGTCTACGAGAAGTCATGGGCAAGCAACTGAATCTAAGCACGGCCTATCATTTGCAGGCGGATGGTTCATTGGCAACGTGGATTGGTATTTTCGAGAAAAGTTCTGCTGCGTGGAATACTTTATGGTAAGTAAACGAGATCCAGGATTCACTAGTGAATTTTGGAGAGCTTGCATGAAATCATGAGGTCATGGTTATGCTTAAGCCAAGAATGATAGTAGAGTAAGTGAAAGAGGAAGACGAGAGGCGACAATGAAATGGGTTCCAACTCATATTTGGAAATAAGAGTTAAGAAGGTAAGAAATCATGAGGTAAAAGACGGTCAAAGCACTGTGGAGTTAAGCTCAAGGAAACGTGACTTAGAAGATTGAAGGCTAGATACGCGCATCATATCTCTTTCTAAGAGTATATCCTTGATCCTTGTTTTCTTGTGGAACTTACTCGCATGTTATCTTTTTATGTATATCCTCTCGGTCCCATTTTCGGTCCCATTTCTGTCGGGAGGTATGACTTATTGGCTAGTAATACATGTCAGGGTTTGAAGGGGGTCCGTTAGGTTGACTAAACCTTTTAGGCTTTTATAAAATATGGGTTGGGTTAGGAAGGGATTTCTTGTAATCCGAAAGAGGAGTATATCCTGCCTATCTTCCCGATCTCTTTGTAGCATATCTTTTGCTATCCATGTTTGTCTTGATTATCTAGTTTATCGTGTTAATCTTGTCATGAGAACCTTAGGTAGAAACCCTTTGGATGAAACATGTGTTTGAAACATGTTATGCTTGATGGTTGCAAGTGGTTGCAAGTGTTTGCAAGTGGTTACTCGTGGATGCATTATACACGTTAGGCACTAGATCGGCTCACACACTCCTCATATTGCATATGCATGAGTGTTTACGCTTATTCATGGATGAAATTTTTTTGTGTTATCACATGGATGTTGCATATGGATGTATGTTATGTGCACACATATAGATGTTATACATTATGTTAGGAATTGCATACATATGGATTCATTTCACTAACGTAATTTGCATTGAGGATATTTGCATTAGATAAGGACATATACACACACCTTTGCATATGTTCATACAACATTTAGAATCTTGTAAGGAAAATGATTGCTCGTGGATGATGTTTTGAGTAGATGGGTGTTGGATGGTAGGATACGTTCTTCCTAACTTGAAGATTTCGGGGACGAAATCCTTTAAGGAGGGGAGAATGTAACAACCCGTATTTTCAATAATCTGTTATAATGTAAATCGAGGTAGAATTTAATTTATAAATCTGAATCAAGGGAAACGGGCTATGCCATTGCGTTCGTATCGGAAAAGTACGCGAAATAGAGTCCGAGTTTTCGAAAATCGGAGTCCGTATGACCCGACTAAGGCCCAACGAAGTTTTCAGAAAATTTCAAAGTAAAAACAGATTTCAAATTCAAGTTTGAATTTGGAAATTTGGACCAGTTTGGGCCAGGCGGGAAAATTCCCGCCAGAGCACCCAAGTCGACAGCCCTGTCGACTTGGGAGTCGACTTGGTTGGACCCAAGTCGACAGCCCTGTCGACTTGGCTGTCGACTTGGTCCAGCCGGGCTGTTTAGCCTGGTGCACCATTTAGAGATTGTGTTGAGCTTAGGGGCCAGATTCGGTTTTGAGGGCTGAGATTGGAACTAGGGTTTAATCCTATGGCCTAAAACACTTGCCTAATCTATAAGTAAGACCCTAAGCTAGCCCTAAATCATCATTATTCATTCTAGTAACTAAACTATGGCAAAATCAATCCTCTCATGGCCTCCACTCTCTTCATAAAATTCCTAAATAAATTTCTATGAGATTTTCCATGCATACAAGTGTTTTCAAGCTTGTATGAGCATCATTAGCTTGCATTCAAGTCAAGTTTCTATATTTGCATCATAAAGCAAGAGTTTTGATCATTTTGGCTTAAGGGTTTTCTATTAAAGCTTGCATTTTGGGTTTAATTGGTTGCATAAGGACTTTGTCATATTTCCTAAGCATTGTAAGCCTTATTCTACTTTCATATTTAAACTCTAAAGTTAAATGTATGATATGCAAGTTTGATATGTTATGATATGCAAGTTTATTATGTCATGATATGCAAGTTTGATATGTTATGATATGCAAGTTTATTATGTCATGATATGCAAGTTTAATATGTTATGATATGCAAGTTTATTATGTCATGCTATGCAAGTTTGATATGTTATGATGTACAAGTTTATCATGTTATGTTATGCAAGTTTGATATGCAAGTTCGTCACATGATATGCAAGTATGTTATGCAAGTTTGGGTTGATCATTTGGTTCATGTTATCATGTTATGCAAACTTATCTTGAGTATATGAACATAAAGCTCCAAGCTTTATGCTAAAGGTTGCATTTTGGCAACATGTAAGTTATCATATCTCTTATGATAACTTGCATGTGAGGCTAAATGCGAACTTATGGCCATGTCTACATGTCATTTAGCACCATGTATCACCAATATGCCAAGTTCGGTTTTATGCATGCTTTTGAGACCTAAAAATGTAATATGCAAGTATATGAACAAATGTACATTTCTTATGCCACCATGTTGAACTTGTGGCTTCAACACCTTTATGTCACGATTATGCCAAGTTCCCTCTTTCTATCCTTTATGCGCTATTGCGATATGTAAGCGATGGGATTGCGTTTGGGGTTGGGTAAACTTAAAAGACATAAAAACATAAGCTTGGGAATTTACCTATTAAGTTAGGTCTACCCATTGGGAATTTACCTATTAAGTTAGGTCTACCCAATTGCTTGAAAACTTGTAATGTGTTTTGGAAACATGATGGACATGACACTTAGAAAACATAAGTGTGACCAACTCCAGGTTGGGTTGAGTTTGTAGCGTAAAGCTACCCGGAACCGACCGGCTTAACTAGTTGCTACAAACAATAGGACCCAATGTGAGAAGTTGGTCATGTTGTACCTTGAACCCGAGGTTAGACCAAGTTGTGGTGTAAAGCTACCCGGAACCGACTGGCTTAACTAGTAACCGCAACAAAGTCTAATGTGAGAGGTTAAGGCGCATTAAATTAATTAATGCCTCATGATTAGGGTTAAGTCATGGACCGCTTGAATACTTAACCAATTAAACACGATGGGTTGGTAGGGTTAAGTCATGAACCTGGGGTACACTTAACCAACTTGGTACTTGAATGGGTTGGGTTAACCACGTTTAACCCATTAAGGAAACCCTAGTTATGTGGTCCTTTGCACCAGTAACCCTCTTAGTTGTATCATGATACCCTAGGGACTAGGCTAGGGAGGGGCACGATTACTGGATGCCATGTAAGCGACCAAAACGACGGCTGAGTAGGTGTGCCGGTGTAGGTTCAGGCGGGCCATGGTCGTGCACATGGTCCGAAGTTGAAAAAGCAGGCACGGGCACCAGTAGGTTTAGACCGTGCGTGCATTGATTTGTGTCAGTGGTTGACACCCTAGGACTTGATACACCCTAGGGTGGACCTAGCACAGTTCAGCTACACTTCATAGTTGGGCCGTATGACACCGACACTTGACGAGTTAGGCTTATAGGGAGCCGATCGACTAGACCGTGCTAGTTGGACCTTGGTTTAGGTCATTCATGATGTTTGGGCCAAACTTTGGCCTGAGGATCACTTCTTGTTTACACTTTGGACCTCGTATTGGGGTCACTACAGGTTATTGGGCCAAAGCTTGGGCCAAGGGATCAATTCTTGTTTATTCAAGTCATGTTAGTTTGCTAGTACACCTGTGGTGCAAAAACCTTAAACCTGATTATGCGATGACACCTTTATCTACCTTGTTAGTTAATCATCATGCTAGTATGTTGTTATCCTTATGTTCATCCCTGCTGCTCATGCCAGTTAACTTTACCAGTTTACATTGATTGTAGTAGGGCTTACTCAGTCTTTTTGACTGACCTGTTTTCTTTCGCCTTTTTTCTTCCGTTTCCCCCCCCCCCCCCCAGGTTATCAGGGTGGGAACGTTGGAGCTTAGCTTGGATTCTTGATCGCTTGCTTGTGGGATTTAGCTCATGTACGGTCTTGACATGAAGCTAGCTATGGTTATCACTTATTTTAGGGGATAGTACTTATGTATTTCAGTTTTTCAGTGATGTTGTTTCTTTCTAGACTTGTGTATTTGGAAAGTTGACATTATGTTGTACCAGACTTGTTTTGAAATAGTTTGAAATCTTCCGCTGTTTTACTTATCTTATTTACTCTGTTTACATATATACATATGTTCTTGTTCTGCCTTGATATATCATTATGCATGTTTACCTGATACAAACGCCCCTCCAAAGTCAGAGTGATTGCAAGAGCCACCCTGGCGGAGGTGGGGTGTTACATTTGGTATCAGAGCATATGGTTTACGAGAAGGAACAAAAAGGTATTTAAGAAAACTTTTGGAAAACTATTTTCAAAACCAAGTATAAAGTATTTTCCAAAGAAAAGTCTAGTTTATTTTAAAGGCTATTCCCCAAAAAGCCATCAGCAAAAATTCCTTCGTTTTTCTCCATTCTGAATCTATCTTTTTCTTCGTTTTCAGTATGGCCGATAACTCTGCTATTCCGGAAGGAGTACACGTACCTGTTTGGTATAGGAGACTTTTGGAGGCTAGGGCGACCGAAGCCGGCCCCGCAGATGTTCCTCCTCCTCTGGTAGTTAATGTTCCTCCTCCTCCTCCTCCGGTAGTTAATGTTCCTCCTCCTCCTGTCGCTGAGGTTCCTCTTCCTCCTCCCCCTCAGCATCCTCAGGCTGACTTCGCAAAGACTTGCAAGGATTTCAAAGCAATGGGTGGCAGGAACTTTCAAGGCACTGAGACTTTTGTAGAGGCCAGAAATTGGTTGAAAGAGACTGAGGATTTATTTGCTATCTTTGGGTTAGACGATCAGAGGAAGATCTTGTTGGCGGTTTGGCTTATGAAGGATGAGGCCGCTTATTGGTGGGAAGTCACCAATGATATTAGGCCTGTTGAGACTTGGGCCGATTTCAGGGCAAGGTTCGTGCTTAAGTTTCTATCTTCTGCTGAGGAGAATCTGCAAATGGAGAGGTTCATAACTTTGAAACAAGGAGATATGTCTGTCAAAGAATATGTGAACAAATTCAATCAGTTAGCTCGTTTTGGCT
Organism: Allium sativum; assembly: GCA_030737875.1. Lineage (NCBI taxonomy): Eukaryota > Viridiplantae > Streptophyta > Magnoliopsida > Asparagales > Amaryllidaceae > Allium > Allium sativum. The sequence continues at coordinate 39,824,338 of CM060921.1, read as the reverse complement.
TGGATATGGTGAATACTCCTCAGAAGAAGGCTCTTCGTTTTGCTAGAGGATTGAATGAGTCGTTGCAGGGATTGGCTATGTCACATATTCCCCATGGGGCCACGTTTGAGAGCTTGGTTGATATGGCGTTACTTCAGGGAGATGTCAAGAAAAATGATACTCAAGCCAAGAAGACTGATTCCCAGGGAAAAGGAAATCAGGGTAATCCAAGTGGTCAGAGCAGTCAAGGCAATCAGAACAACAAGAATAACAAGGGCAACAAGAACAAGGCAAAGGAAACAAGAAAGTGCAACTTCTGTGGGATTGTTGGGCACATAGTCAAGGACTGTAGGAAGAAGAGAAGGAAATTGGGTGGGTGCTTTCACCGTGGAGAGACGGGACATTTTAACAAGGATTGCCCTAGGAGGCAAGGGCAAGGCCAGGGTCAGCCTCAGCGTGCTGGACCTTCAGGAGGGCAAGTTCATGCTCTCAATGCCGCTCCAGTTCCCGATCGAGGTAGTATTTCTGTGGAGAGCCTTGTATATATTTCTGATTTTCCAGTTCTTACCTTGTTTGATTCTGGTGCATCGCATAGCTTTATCCCATCTGATCTAGTTGAAAGTTTGCACCTAAGTACTAGTCTAGTTAATGATCCCGTGTGTGTTTTAAATCCAATTGGGGGTTCCGCCCATTTGTCTGTTATCTACGTGGATCTGAAAATCTCTATCTTTAGTGTGGAGATCTCGTGTGATGCTTATATTCTCGGTTTCTTGGGGTATGGGTTGATTTTGGGCTTGGATGGGTTGTCCAGTTTTGGAGCCATCCTTGATTTTTGAGCATAGGGTTGTGAGGCTCATGACTCGCCTCGGTGACACCCTAAAAATTTCTTGTAACCCTATGAGTCCCGTCATGTTGTGTTATCTTGAATCCCTCAAACTCGTCTATCGATAGTTTGCAATCGGTGAGGGTAGTCCGAGAATATCCTGATATCTTGGGTGAAGTGAAGGGGGGGGGGGGTTTACCCCCAAGCGAGAGATTGATTTCCGCATTTATCTGGTTGATAATGCCAAGATAGTTTCGTGGCCGGTTAGGCACATGGTCCCGCAAGATGAGAGTTATGAAAGCAAGTCAGGTAGTTGCTTGAGAAGAACTTCATTAGACGAAGTATATCTGAATGGGGAGCGCCTGTAGTATTTACTACAAAGGCAGATGGTTCTCTTCGAGTTTGTGTCGATTATCGTGAGTTAAACAAAGAGAATAGACAACCATTGCCAAGGATCGATGATTTGTTCGATCAGCTTGTAGGAACATCTGTTTTCTCTTGATCTTGCTACTGGATTCCATCAGCTCAGAGTAGCTGAAGATAGTATAGACAAGACTGCGTTCAGAACTCCGGATGGATTCTTAGAATGGCTGGTCATGCCATTCAGTTTGACTAATGCACCCGCCTACTTCGTGGACTTGATAAGTAGGGTGTCTAGGGAGTTCCTGAACGAGTTTGTGGTAGTCTTCGTAGATGATATTCTGATCTTCTCAAAGGATGAGGAAGAGCACGCAAGACATCTCAAGGAGGTGATGGATACGCTTAGAGCGCATCAGTTGAAAGCCAAGTCCACCAAATGTCATTTTGGAGAAAAAGGAGTTAGATTTCTTGGGCATATAGTTTCTAAGCAAGGCTTAGTGGTGGATCCTGCTAAAGTGGTCGCGGTTCAAGACCGGAAAGCTCCGACGAGGACAATTGAAAAAAAGAAGTTCTCTCAGTTTAATTAGTTAGTTAGCGTCCCTTGAGCTTAGACCTATCCTTTTGGATCAAGCAGGGACTTCGCAGAAAGAAGACCCGCAGTTAGTCGAGATCATGGACAAGTTGATTCGAGACGAGATGTTAAGACACCTCGCTATAGATAACTAGGGATGGCTAAGACGCGATGAGAGAAAGAAGGTTCTTGAAGATGCAGATCACCCGAGGAGGTGGCCGAGATTTTCCCAAGGTGCATGTTGTGCCAACAGGTTAAAGGCCGAGTCGTAGAAGCCCGGTGGGCCATTATATCCGTTGGAGGTCCCCGCAATGGAAGAGGGAAAAGCATCACGAAGGATTTCGTGGATGGACGGCCTAGGTCAAGGGAAGAGAATACGAGCATGTGGGTCATAGTAGGTAGACTCACGAAGAACGCTCATTTCACTCCGGTAAAGAGCGAAAGGACTGCATCATAGCTAGCAACAGTTTACTTTCAAGAAATAAAGCAGTTGCACGAGGTTCACTAAAGTATAGTTAGTAACCATGACTTAATCTTCACTAGCCACTTTTGGGATAGTCTACGAGAAGTCATGGGCAAGCAACTGAATCTAAGCACGGCCTATCATTCGTAGGTGGATGGTTCATTGGCAACGTGGATTGGTATTTTCGAGAAAAGTTCTGCTGCGTGGAATACGTTATGGTAAGTAAACGAGATCCAGGATTCACTAGTGAATTTTGGAGAGCTTGCATGAAATCATAAGGTCATGGTTATGCTTAAGCCAAGAATGATAGTAGAGTAAGTGAAAGAGGAAGACGAGAGGCAACAATGAAATGGGTTCCAACTCATATATGGAAATAAGAGTTAAGAAGCTAAGAAATCATGAGGTAAAAGACGGTCAAAGCACTGTGGAGTTAAGCTCAAGGAAACGTGACTTAGAAGATTGAAGGCTAGATACGCGCATCATATCTCTTTCTAAGAGTATATCCTTGATCCTTGTTTTCTTGCGGAACTTACTCGCATGTTATCTTTTTATGTATATCCTCTCGGTCCCATTTTCGGTCCCATTTCTGTCGGGAGGTATGACTTATTGGCTAGTAATACATGTCAGGGTTTGAAGGGGGTCCGTTAGGTTGACTAAACCTTTTGGGCTTTTATAGAATATGGGTTGAGTTAGGAAGGGATTTCTTGTAATCCGAAAGAGGAGTATATCCTGCCTATCTTCCCGATCTCTTTGTAGCATATCTTTTGCTATCCATGTTTGTCTTGATTATCTAGTTTATCGTGTTAATCTTGTCATGAGAACCTTAGGTAGAAACCCTTTGGATGAAACATGTGTTTGAAACATGTTATGCTTGATGGTTGCAAGTGGTTGCAAGTGTTTGCAAGTGGTAACTCGTGGATGCATTATACACGTTAGGCACTAGATCGGCTCACACACTCCTCATATTGCATATGCATGAATGTTTACGCTTATTCGTGGATGAATTTTTTTTGTGTTATCACATGGATGTTGCATATGGATGTATGTTATGCGCACACATATAGATGTTATATATTATGTTAGGAATTGCATACATATGGATTCATTTCACTAACGTGATTTGCACTGAGGATATTTGCATTAGATAAGGACATATACACACACCTTTGCATATGTTCATACAACATTTAGAATCTTGTAAGGACAATGATTGCTCGTGGATGATGTTTTGAGTAGATGGGTGTTGGATGGTAGGATACGTTCTTCCTAACTTGAAGATTTCGGGGACGAAATCCTTTAAGGAGGGGAGAATGTAACAACCCGTATTTTCAATAATCTGTTATAATGTAAATCGAGGTAGAATTTAATTTATAAATCTGAATCAAGGGAAACGGGCTATGCCATTGCGTTCGTATCGGAAAAATACGCGAAATAGAGTCCGAGTTTTCGAAAATCGGAGTCCGTATGACCCGACTAAGGCCCAACGAAGTTTTCAGAAAATTTCAAAGTAAAAACAGATTTCAAATTCAAGTTTGAATTTGGAAATTTGGGCCAGTTTGGGCCAGGCGGGAAAATTCCCGCCTGAGCACCCAAGTCGACAGCCCTGTCGACTTGGGAGTCGACTTGGTTGGACCCAAGTCGACAGCCCTGTCGACTTGGCTGTCGACTTGGTCCAGCCGGGCTGTTTAGCCTGGTGCACCATTTAGAGATTGTGTTGAGCTTGGGGGCCAGATTCGGTTTTGAGGGCTGAGATTGGAACTAGGGTTTAATCCTATGGCCTAAAACACTTGCCTAATCTATAAATAAGACCCTAAGCTAGCCCTAAATCATCATTATTCATTCTAGTAACTAAACTATGGCAAAATCAATCCTCTCATGGCCTCCACTCTCTTCATAAAATTCCTAAATAAATTTCTATGAGATTTTCCATGCATACAAGTGTTTTCAAGCTTGTATGAGCATCATTAGCTTGCATTCAAGTCAAGTTTCTATATTTGCATCATAAAGCAAGAGTTTTGATCATTTTGGCTTAAGGGTTTTCTATTAAAGCTTGCATTTTGGGTTTAATTGGTTGCATAAGGACTTTGTCATATTTCCTAAGCATTGTAAGCCTTATTCTACTTTCATATTTAAACTCTAAAGTTAAATGTATGATATGCAAGTTTGATATGTTATGATATGCAAGTTTATTATGTCATGATATGCAAGTTTGATATGTTATGATATGCAAGTTTATTATGTCATGATATGCAAGTTTGATATGTTATGATATGCAAGTTTATTATGTCATGCTATGCAAGTTTGATATGTTATGATATGCAAGTTTATCATGTTATGTTATGCAAGTTTGATATGCAAGTTCGTCACATGATATGCAAGTATGTTATGCAAGTTTGGGTTGATCATTTGGTTCATGTTATCATGTTATGCAAACTTATCTTGAGTATAGAACATAAAGCTCCAAGCTTTATGCTAAAGGTTGCATTTTGGCAACATGTAAGTTATCATATCTCTTATGATAACTTGCATGTGAGGCTAAATGCGAACTTATGGCCATGTCTACATGTCATTTAGCACCATGTATCACCAATATGCCAAGTTTGGTTTTATGCATGCTTTTGAGGCCTAAAAATGTAATATGCAAGTATATGAACAAATGTACATTTCTTATGCCACCATGTTGAACTTGTGGCTTCAACACCTTTATGTCACGATTATGCCAAGTTCCCTCTTTCTATCCTTTATGCGCTATTACGATATGTAAGCGATGGGATTGCGTTTGGGGTTGGGTAAACTTAAAAAACATAAGCTTGGGAATTTACCTATTAAGTTAGGTCTACCCATTGGGAATTTACCTATTAAGTTAGGTCTACCCAATTGCTTGAAAACTTGTAATGTGTTTTGGAAACATGATGGACATGACACTTAGAAAATATAAGTGTGACCAACTCGAGGTTGGGTTGAGTTTGTAGCGTAAAGCTACCCGGAACCGACCGGCTTAACTAGTTGCTACAAACAATAGGACCCAATGTGAGAAGTTGGTCATGTTGTACCTTGAACCCGAGGTTAGACCAAGTTGTGGTGTAAAGCTACCCGGAACCGACTGGCTTAACTAGTAACCGCAACAAAGTCTAATGTGAGAGGTTAAGGCGCATTAAATTAATTAATGCCTCATGATTAGGGTTAAGTCATGGACCGCTTGAATACTTAACCAATTAAACACGATGGGTTGGTAGGGTTAAGTCATGAACCTTGGGTACACTTAACCAACTTGGTACTTGAATGGGTTGGGTTAACCACGTTTAACCCATTAAGGAAACCCTAGTTACGTGGTCCTTTGCACCATTAACCCTCTTAGTTGTATCATGATACCCTAGGGACTAGGCTAGGGAGGGGTACGATTACTGGATGCCATGTAAGCGACCAAAACGACGGCTGAGTTGGTGCGCCGGTGTAGGTTCAGGCGGGCCATGGTCGTGCACATGGTCCGAAGTTGAAAAAGCAGGCACGGGCACCAGTAGGTTTAGACTGTGCGTGCATTTATTTGTGTCATTGGTTGACACCCTAGGACTTGATACACCCTAGGGTGGACCTAGAACAGTTTAGCTACACTTCGTAGTTGGGCCGTATGACACCGACACTTGACAAGTTAGGCTTATAGGGAGCCGATCGACTAGACCGTGCTAGTTGGACCTTGGTTTAGGTCATTCATGATGTTTGGGCCAAACTTGGGCCTGGGGATCACTTCTTGTTTACACTTTGGACCTCGTATTGGGGTCACTACAGGTTATTGGGCCAAAGCTTGGGCCAAGGGATCAATAATTGTTTATTAAAGTCATGTTAGTTTGCTAGTACACCTGTGGTGCAAAAACCTTAAACCTGATTATGCGATGACACCTTTATCTACCTTGTTAGTTAATCATCATGCTAGTATGTTGTTATCCTTATGTTCATCCCTGCTGCTCATGCCAGTTAACTTTACCAGTTTACATTGATTGCAGTAGGGCTTACTCAGTCTTTTTGACTGACCTGTTTTCTTTCGCCTCTTTTCTTCCGTTCCCCCCCCCCCCCCCCAGGTTCTCAGGGTGGGAACGTTGGAGCTTAGCTTGGATTCCTGATCGCTTGCTTGTGGGATTTAGCTCATGTACGGTCTTGACATGAAGCTAGCTATGGTTATCATTTATTTTAGGGGATAGTACTTATGTATTTCAGTTTTTCAGTGATGTTGTTTCTTTCTAGACTTGTGTATTTGGAAAGTTGACATTATGTTGTACCAGACTTGTTTTGAAATAGTTTGAAATCTTCCGCTGTTTTACTTATCTTATTTACTCTGTTTACATATATACATATGTTCTTGTTCTGCCTTGATATATCATTATGCATGTTTACCTGATTCAAACGCCCCTCCAAAGTCAGAGTGCTTGCAAGAGCCACCCTGGCGGAGGTGGGGTGTTACATAAACCATGCAGAGGCTCATTCAGCCCCTTAGCAAACCGCAAAGTCCTTTTGTGCGATGCGTCTACCACCTCTAGCCCGAACCTTGCCAGCTGGTTGAACTTGTTTACATACTCCTTCACTGTCAAATTTCCTTGTTTGAGTGTTAATAACCTCTCCATCTGTATACTTCTCTCCGCTTGGGAAAGAAATTTCATTTCAAACCTCTATCTAATGTCTTCCCAAGTTACGTCCAGCTTAGGTGACTTCCCACCAAAATGAGGCTTCCTCCTTTAATAGCCAAGAAGCTAACTGGATCTTTATTCGGTCCTCAACTTCAAAGATTATGAATAAGTCCTTGGTCACCTTAAGCCAATTCGAAGCTTCTACGAATATATTGTTCCTATGGAATGGCCTTCCTCCCATATCCCGGAAGTCTTTGCAGATCTTGGCAAAGTTGTCAGCTTTTAGAGGGGGGGGGGGGGAAGGAGGAGGAATGGCTGGTGCAACTGGGGGAGGAAAGTCTCTTTGGCCTTCGGCCGGTGCCGTGGCCTCCAAATACCCCCGGAACCATCCAGGTATTGTGACGCCCTCTAGGAGATTAGGGATGTTTTGTTCCCCAGACACGCTGAAAAGGGAAAAGGAAGAAATTTAGATAAAGGACCGAAGGATACACTATATCGCTTTTTGGGGAATGTTTTTCAAAACAGACTTTTCTTTTTGAAAATGCTTTTCTTTTAAAAGCTTTTTGAAAATAATTTCCAAAAACTTTTATCTAATCTGGTAACCTTCAGCTTTGATACCAAGTGTGACACCCCACGTCCGTTAATGTCACTCACTAAGGAATGCATTAAGTTTTGTGAAGCGCTATAGGTAAACAGACACAAAATAATTATAAGACAGATATAAATAAGGCAGCAACGGAAAATTTAAACTTTTATTTCAAGCATAAGTCATAATACCATGTTCCACAATTTCATAAGTCAAAAAAATCATTACAATAAAATAACTTCTATCTTGCACCATCAGAGCACATAAGTAAATAAAAAGCATCATTCCCCCAATAAAAAGAGTTAAGCCATAGTAGAGACAAGAACTTGAGCCATACTTCAGAAATAGCTCCTAGCAAGATGACATCTGATTCCTGATTAAGTCTGAGTGTTTCCTCCCTGAGAACCTGGGGGGAAACGAAAGAAAGAAGGGGAAACAAAAGGGTCAGAAATAAAGTATGGCAAGTCTAGTTACTTTTAGCCAGTAGATAAATAAAGCCAACATGATAGGCATATAAAGTGGATAATAGAGATAACTACATAAATGGAAGGTGTGACAAGGTAAGCAAGTTAAGGTGTATATGCCTCACTAATGATTACTCTGCACTACTACTAGTATAACTGAAATAAGATGATCCCTTCCACTATAAGTTGGTAGGCTTAGGTCATACGTCTAAGTATACCCTAACACCTACCCTAATCGATCGGCCCCTTACCCTGTAGATATCCTTTGCTGGCCCCACAGTAGGACGTATTACTTCCTAAAGTGGCAACCCATGGTTTGCATAACCATATCTACTGGTGTCACGGTCGTCTTAGCCCCCTCTGCCCGACCTATGCATGCACATGTCCACCCACACCATCCGTCTTGTTTTGATGTCTTACAATCAATCAGTAAGCGTGCCCCTTCTTCACCTAGTACGAAGTTCTTTATTTAATACCAACTCTGGGTTACTGACTGAAATAGGTCCCACACAATATGATACAAGCTCTCCCCCTTGTCTTGTATCCCTACTAGGTTTCCCACTGACTATGTATACCCTTAGGTGTCTTTAATTACATAGCCCTATACTAGTTATGCTTACCCAAAAGGGTGTCTTTAATTACATTACTTCATTACATTATCTATCGGTTATGTATACCATTAGGTGTCTTTAATTACGCAACCTTATTACATTATCTACTGGTTATGTATACCACTAGGTGTCTTTAATACATAACCTTATTGGGTTAAGTTCGTGGGCCTATATATACATATTACCCACCCTCTCTAATTTACTTAACCCACCACTACCCATCCAATTTTACTCAACCCTAACTTAAGTCCATAGTCATATTAGGTTAAGTAGTTCATTTCATTACCATGTCCAATTATGGTTATAATGGGATAGACCTCCCACATTAGTCCTACAACGTGTGGATGCTGGATATGCCGGTCTGGTACGGGCAATCTTATTCCACAGTTGGGCCTAACCTCATGTCTTAGTCTGATTCGTATTTGCATACTTAGACCTCCCACATTAGGTTCAACATTAATGGCCACTGGATATGTCAGTCGGGTCCGGGCAGACTTCCACCACTAATGTAACCTAACCTCGTGTTATAAGTACAATTTACAATTCCTAATTGTAAATTACTAAACATTCCAAATTAATCCAAATCTACCTATGTCATTATAGGTAACTATTTCTATGTTTTCCCCATTTGAATTACATGTCCCATTTCATATAAACATTACATAAATTATTCCAATTATAATCCCTTTTTCCCCGTTTCCTCTCAACGTATTCGTACGTATTTTGGCAGCATCTAGGCTATAAAGTATCCTAGCTACAACGATGAAAAAGGAATATGATGAACGTGATAGTTTCAACATATCTTGGCATAAACATAAACTAGTATGATAACAAGGTCAATGGTCATGTAATCATCATGGCAAGGTAGGCATAAAAGTGATGAACTTGCAACAACTACAATGTCAAAGCAGCATAATGAGATCTAAATTAAACATAAGGTATCCAATTATTTAGATCTAGCATAGTAAGGATGACATAGTAACATGTTTAGATCTAAAGATGGATTCACATGTCAAGTTTACAACATATCTCAATGGATCACAATATGACAGGTGAAAGGTGATTAACATAAAGTTCTAGATCCAAGTAATGTTATAACTATCCCAACTAATAGATGTACATCCACCATAATCATGGTTACAAGTCAAGATCCACATAAGCAACATAATCAAATCACCACAGTTTTATTCGATCTAGAAAAATAGATCTGTCATGACATAGTATAGAATTTCATATTAACACAAAATCATACTTTACAACATATCCAATTCATAGTCTTTCAAGGTATACTTTTATTTATCTAAACCTAAAAGTAATCTTGAAACTCATAGCGTTAGGTTTAGAGAATTTAGGAAGAACGGATCTAGAATTCCCGAATTGGATTTGTACGATATGTTGATGTAGAAAACGGTTCAGTTCGCACTCCAGCAGCATATGGCCTCCATGACTTCCAATGAATATATGAGGAATAGAACATGTATATATAGCTGCCAGATCCCCTAAAACTGAGTGCCACCTCATCCCTAGGGGTATCGACACCCCTGTAGGTGGGTCGACCCCTGGTCGACCCCCTAGAGCGGGAATTTTGCCACTCAAAGGAATTTTTTCGAATTTGAATCCTACGGATAGGATTCTGACTCATCTCTGACTCACCTCTGACTCATGCATATATATAAAATATTTTTGTGTGTATACAAACTTGAAACCCTCGTAACTTCTTCATACGGTGTTTGTTTTACCAAATGTCTATCTTGACCAAAATTTCGAGACAGACGCAATAGTGATGTCCATTTCCTCTAATTCTGAACACTAAATTAATTATTATTTAATTTATTATCTTTAATGTCGTTAAAAATTCGGGGTTTTACATTTGTCACATTTGGTATCAAAGCTCTGGTTAACGATTTTAGTCAAGTTCAAAGACATAATCACGTATGAGTGACGTACTTGTAGATTTCAGTTGGATGCTTATTATATATATTAGCATATACAGTAGTAGCCATTGTATTCTTTAGCAGTTTTTCTTGGAAGTGGCTAATTATTCTAAATTGCATATTTAGAACGAGTAGACGATCATCAAGATACGCTGCTAGGGAAACTAATACTAGAAGGGGTAATGGCGGGGAACAAGATACCCGGTCATGTTTTAAGCATGCCTTCGAAGGAACCCCGCACCAGTGGTAGCTACGGTTGATGTTGGTGTCCAAGTGCCTATTGCTGTAGAATTTGAAAATTTATGTAAAGACTTTTCTTCATTGGGAGGAAAACAGTTTGAAGGCACTGAGCCAGTTGAAGAAGTCCAGAGGTGGATGGATACTTGTGTTAGGATTTTCAAAGACAGCTTTTAGGACACCATTCGGTTTCTTCGAGTGATTGGTGATGCCAATTGGGTTGACTAACGCACCAGCATATTTCGTGGATCTTATGAGTAGGGTATTCAGAGATCATTTGAGTAAGTTTGTGCTTGTGTTTGTGGATGATATTCTAGTTTACTCCAGGAATGAGGAAGAACACAAGACGCACTTGAGAGTTATGTTAGAGATCTTGCGAAAGCATCAGTTGAAAGCTAAGTTCTCGAACTGTCACTTCTAGGAGGAGGAGGTGAGATTCTTAGGCCATGTAGTTTTTGGAAAAGGGATAGCAGTTGACCCCGCTAAAGTTGCAGCAATCCAGGATTGGGATCGACCAAAGAATGCGACGGATGTTCGGAGTTTCCTTGGGTTGGTAGGATATTTTCGATGGTTTATCAAGGATTTCTCCAAGATAGTTGCACCGTTGACAGGATTGACAAAGAAGAACCAAGTGTTCACATGCGATGTAAAGTGTGAGCAAACATTCTGTATCCCGATGGAGAGATTGATGAGTGCTCATGTGTTGACCATTCCAAGTGGGAATGAAGAGATGGTGGTATACACCGATGCATGTGGTACTGGACTTAGAGTAGTGTTAATGCAGAAGGATAAGGTTGTGGCCTATGCGAGTTGGCAGATGAAGCCACATGAAAAGAATTACCCAACTCACGATTTGGAGTGGGCTGCGATCGTGTTTGTTCTGAAGAAATGGAAACATCACCTGTTGGGAGTCCGATTCGAGTTGTTTATGGATCACAAGTCGTTGAAGTATCTTTTCTCCCAAAAAGATTTGAATCTTCGGCAGCAACGATGGTTAGAGTTTCTGGCATCGTATGATTTTGATATAGCCTATACTCTTGGCAAAGGCAATGCATTTGCAGATGCATTGAGTCGAAGACACACAAGTTTAGGAGCGATGTTTTCGGAATGGAAGAGCCTTGAGTATTTGGCAAGGTCTGAGTTCGGGCCAAAGTGTGAGTTCAAACCTGAAATGTTGGCAAGCTTTTCGATAAGACCTACTCTTATCGAAAGGATTAGCGAAAGCCAAAGGCAAGATGCAAAGCTTGTCGAGTTTATCCAGTGACTAGAACCGAAAGATAAACAATTCAAAGTTGATCGAGAAGGTTGGCTTCGGAAGCAAGGGCGGTTTGTCCTGATATTGATGGATTGAGAGATGAGGTTCTAAGAGAATGTCATCACTCAAAGTTGATGATACATCCCGATGGTAACAAGATGTATCAGGACATGAAGCGAGTCTACTACTGGGAGGGGATGAAACGAGATATTGGAAAATTCATTTCCATGTGCATGATCTGTCAGTTACTAAAAGCTGAACAGAAGAAGCCGAGTGGTTTGCTTCAGCCATTGGAAGTTCCTACATGGAAGTAGGAACAAGTATCGATGGATTTTATCGATGGACTACCTAGAACCAGGACAGGAAATGAAGGGATTTGGGTCATTGCGGATCGCTTGACCAAAAGTGCAAGATTCAATCCTGTCAAGTCGACTAGGACAGCATCGAAGCTAGCTGAAATTTATGTGAAATGGATTGTTAGATTCCATGGCATCCCAAAGAGTATAGTGAGTGATCGAGATCCATTATTCACTAGAGGATTTTGGAAGAGTTTGCAAGAATCTTTGGGAACTGAGTTGTGCTTGAGTACGGCATATCATCCTCAAACTGATTGTCAGACCGAGAGAGTCAATCGAGTTTTGGAAGATCTCCTGAGGGCTCGTGTATTAGACTTCGGAGGATCGTGGGAGGACCATTTACTTTTGGTTGAGTTTGCATATAATAATAGCTACCAGTCCAGCATTGGGATGGCACCATACGAGACGATGTATAAGAGAACGTACAATTCTCCAGCATGCTGGTTAGAAACTGGAGATAAGTTGGTACTTGGGCCAGAATTGATAAGAGAGACCTCGGATTGTATCAAGATCGTAAGGCAACAAATGAAGGCAGCCAAGATCGTTAGAAAGGTTACGCTAGTAAGCGTCATAAGGACTTGGAATTCGATGTTGGCGATATGGTTTCGTGAAGGTTTCACCGTTAAAGCACATGGTGAGATTTGGAAGTAAAGGAAAGTTAGCTCCTAAGTTCGTTGGACCATTTCCGATAGTCAAGCGAATTAGAAATCTCGCATATAGATTGGAGTTACCTGAGAAGATGTCGAGTGTGCATAATGTTTTCCATATGTCGTTTCTACGGAAGTTCGTGCATGATTCGAATGAGATGGTATCTCCAGAGCAGTACAAAGACCTAGAAATGGAAACCGCAGTTACGAGACCTCGTGAGCCACTTCGTGTTATGGGAAATGACACGAAACAGCTTAGAAGGAAGATGGTTAAGCTTGTCAAGTTACAATGGAGTAAAGATGGTGACGATTGTACGTGGGAGACGGAAGAGAGTATTAAGGCGACTCATCCAAAACTCTTCGTCGGTAGGACCCTTTGATATCATACCATTGTTATATAGTTGTATCTTGTTGATTGTTTGATAGAATTCCACGTGCTAGGATTAGGCTATCGATGCATGGCTTGATGGTTGCAAGATTGGATGATAGAATTGGCTTCTCATGGATGATAGGCATGAGGAATTGTTGTGTTTGCATGGAATTTCGGGGGTGAAATTCATAACGGGGGAGAATGTAACAGTCCGCATTTTTACGTATTAGAAGATCGTAAAATAGTTTTATTTTGTTCCTTAAGGGTTGGATCATTTTTCATCTTTTATTATGTTGGTTATGGGGATGTGAGACATGTCCATAATTTTTACCGATTTTGTTTGTGACCATTTTGCCCTTGTCAGTCTAGTACAGGGCATAACTTTTTACTCAGACCGAATCTGAGGGTGAGATCTATGTCATTGGAAAGGAATCAATGATTGCCTTTCCGTAAAGTGGTTAAATTAAAGATTTGGCTTAGCGGTTTGGGAGAAATCGCTATTTTAAGGTTTTCAAGTTGGCTGTTCAGGTTTGGAGAGCCTAATGGGCTGAATTGGGGAGGCCCATTAGTGGGCTGGTGGAATCCTATAAATAGAGGGTGCGAGTGGAGGGAAAATGTTTACTTTCCCATTCTCTCATTTGGAGGCATTGATCTCCTTCTTTCTCTAACACCTTTCCACCATTAAAAATCAAAGATCTACACCACTGAAGGCTAGATCTACATCATTTCAAAGGAGAATTCATCGGATCGAGGAGTTTGGTTCGAATTACTCACTATTTGGATTCATAATTCTATCATTTTATCTTGTATTGGAGAATCGGTGAGTGGATTACATCTCTCACATGGATTCAATAAAGTGTATGGGTAGTAGTTCATTTTTTTCATTAAAGTCAAGTGTTTTTTCTTAGATCCATGCATTGGTAAGTTCATTTTCATATAGATCACTCTAGGATCGGATTTAGCGAGTTTAGATAGGTAATTTATATGATATTTCATATGAATGTGCAAGTTAGATCCATGGTTTTTGTTCTTATGCATATTTGTGATGATTTTTGTGAATTTGACATTATCATGGATAGAATTGTCATATTGATGATATTGTTGATTTCATAACCTGCTTGTAATCCTTTTGGATGAATTGGATAAGTTAGTTTCGTCGGATTTATCGTTTGGCGAAGTTTGGGTCAAAATGGGAGTTGAATTGCAATATGCAAGTTTTGGATCGGACCAAACTGGATCAGACCAAAGTGGGTCGGACCAAAGTGGATCGGACTAAAGTGGGTCGGACCAAAGTGGATCGGACCAAAGTGGATCGGATGAAAGTGGATCGGACGAAAAGTGGATTTGACCAAATTGGATCGGACCAAAGTGGATCGGACCAAAGTAGGTCGGACCAAAGCAGGTCGGACTAAAGTGGATTAGATCAAATTGGGTCAGCTTATTTTGGTCAGCCATTTCTGGTCAGCTATTTCTAGTCGGACACTTCCGGTGACGATGTTACTTCAAAGTGAATTCAATTAGGAAGTTTGGAGGTGTTGAAAAGTGTTCGTTGTTCGTTGTATGCAACAAATGGGGAGACAACTCAAGGATGTATTGAGTTAGTGTGAAGTGACAGCTTTAAGGTGTTCTGAGCTAATTAATAGTCGTAATTGATAATGACTAGAGAGACAAAGGCCGAGGAATTTTCATTGTCGTAGGTTCTAGCGGACTCAAATCAGAGGTACAATTGAAGACCAATTGTAGGTCGAGTACCTTGGGCATCGTGTATGGCCTAGACACGTGTTGAGTATAGTGTGTGGCATGTGTTGAGTATAGCATGTGGAGTTTTGGTAGAAGCGGGGGTGTATTGTGTGGTCCTTGACAATTGGCGGCAAATTGGTAGCCAGTCATACGATAACGAAGTTTCCAAAGCAAGGTTGGCGGTGATAGCCAGAGTCGGTCATGGACGTTTGAATGTATGTTGTGATCATGATTGAGTTGCTTTGCTATATATGAATGGATGCTTTAATTGCCGTGACAGAATTGTTATTCCTTTTGGTGTATGGATTGTAAAGGCTATCACTGTCATGTAATGGGGAAGGAAATGGAGAGTTCTTCTCTGAAGCTGGATAGATTAGTTGATTATTTACCCATTCTCATATACTTTATTGATGAAGTTTGTTAGCTGTTTTATCGCTCACTAAGACTGTTGTCTGACTCAAGGTTTTATGTTTCCTCTTACTACCTTGAACTGTTCATCCGGTGTCAATGGGCAGACTGACTAATAGGTGGTAGGTATTGCTTTAGTGAGGATGACGATGCTGATCGATGGCAAGCAGGAGGCTCACGTACCAGTTTTATTACTATCTAGTATTTGTTTCTGCTGTTTGTTATTTCTCTGAATGTTGTAGTGAGGCAAATTGTACAAACACTATTGTTTTTATCCACGAGTATGGGAATTACTTTCTATTTCTCATGAAAGTTTAGTGTTTTCTGCCTCACTATCACTACCTATTGTAAATGTTCTATTATATTTTATCCTTGCGATGTGAGTTTACGACAAGTTTTATTTATCTATCATACCTTGATGGTTGTCCATAGCTGCCTGGCACACCTTTCAACGCATTATTCCTCTCGTATAGTGCGGGGGCTGTGGGCGGTTGTCACAGAATGAATGAAATTGAGTAAAGGTTGGTGAAAGAAATGTTATCTTTCTTTGTTTTTTTAGTTCTCATATCCTATCTTGTTTAGGAGTATTTCATTCCCTTACCATCTATTCGCGATTTGGGGGTGGCTGCATGAGGCTATAACCACGTTGATATTAGACTGGCCATGTAGGGCATATATATTACGGGCCTAATGAAGCTGTTCTTTACAGATATAATAAATCACCAAGTTTGATGTAGTACCACTGGTTGACTGTTTGCACTTTTCTAATCCCAACAGTAGTTTATTAACCCCATAGGTAGATTGGCACTGCTATCTATGGTGAGTCGGAGTTTGAAACTAGAAATCTTGATTCAAAAGATGTTTGGGGTATTTCCGAGTATGAGTTGGTTTTGGGTCTAGATAGTTTAGCCACTAGTTAGTTATCTCAGATTTTGACACTGGTAGTAGAGTTTGACTAAGGTGCTTATTCGAAGGCTTCTAAGATTGAAAATTTTGGAGGATGGATTAGTTATCCAAGTAAGGGGCTATTTTGACTGCAAGAATAAAATTGTTATGCTTGGATATGTAGTGAGCTAGCTCTTGAAATTTCTTGTGACCCATGGGGCCAGTCATGATGATTTCCTATTTTTTTTCTTTAGTGCATTTCACTGATATTGATTCAATTCGCATTGTGCTAGATTTTCCATGTACTTAAAGAGGTTAAAAGGTTACCTCCTAGAAGGGATATTGATTTGGCTTAGTGATATTGAGAAGCATCAGTCATCTTTGCTACAGTAGCAGATAATTCCTTTGGCTTAGTGATATTGAGAAACATCAATCGTCTTTGCTACAGTAGCAGATAATTCCTTTGGCTTAGTGATTATCATAAATGAATTGTTTTGGAAGAAACATTTCTCTTTGACTTATGTAGATGGTCTTTTTGATAAATTTTAATGAGCCAGATTTTTTTCATAACTACATTTCTTTGCTTGTGATTTCGATCAAGTTTTAGGTAGAGGGAAAAATAGAGATGGAGTTATTCGTAGAATTTTCGATGAATCTCAAGAATAGTTACCATACATTTTGGGCTAGCTTATGCCTAGGCCTATTTATTGACTTACGTGGAAGAATGATTAGTGAGGTTCTATAAGTAATTTGGTGGGGATCTTTTGTTGATGGCATGTTAGTCTAAACAAGGAATGGCAAGGGATAAATTGGGTATTTAGTACCTTATAAGCGCATAGGCTCAAGACAAAGTTCTCTGAATATCGCTTTCAAAAGGTAAAAAAATTTCTTGGATTAGTGGGTTATTGTTGAAAGTTACAGAAAGCATTTCAAGATAAAAATTTTCTTGATCTACCTCACCAAGAACGGTTTAGCTTTTATGGAAACAAAATGAGATATTTTCTTAAAGGATTTCGGGTTAATATTTTATTACTAGTTCTGCTAATAGCACTAGTAGGAGGACTAACAAGAGTGGTCACCTTGGATTAACCACTATCAGTTTTTAGTTGTTGTGGGGCCTATTACCTGTTATAGGGAAGATTACAATTCAATGGCCATAGACTGTTGATTTGTTGTGCCCTACAAGGAATTAGAACTTAAGACAAGGAAGAATTATCAAATTTGAGCATAATGATTTTTGGGATCTCCTTGTAAGAATGTAGGTGACAATAAGTTCTTGGTTTTGGGTATGAAAGTTAATGTATCTTCAATGGAATACCTTATGATGTGGTAAAACCTAAAAGAATTTAACCCGAAGGTAGTTCTTAACATTTTCGACATGAACTCGGCATTAGTAATACTCCATTATTGGAGCTTAGTATTCATCAAGGTTATGTCATTTGAGTATGAGGCGAGGATCCTAGAAATTCCATTTGAAAGAAATGAATTATAAGAACCAATGGAACCTAACTATGCGGATCAGATTGGTAAAATAAATCTTTATATGGTTGCTAAATTAATGTAAGTAAAAAGTTTAGCTAGTGGATAAATGGTTAAAAGGATACAAAGATTTCAAATGGATTAATGACATGACAAATATTTGTGTTCCAAGAAAATAATTTGAAGAAAAAGTGCTTTGAGGAAAAAGGAAATTTACATGAACCACTTTGAATCTAAATCCCACATATGCATATATGATTTCAAAAACAGTAAATTATCTCACTAAGATTTTTCAAATGAAGTTCAAAAAATATATAATAGTAATATGAGTTTTGAATATATATATATATATATATATATATATATATATATATATAAAAAGGAAATTGAAAAAAGCAGCAAGCCCTTATGGGGTTGGACAATATAAGTGGAACTAATAATGGAACACAAGACAGTAAAGGTGAAAACTAGAAATTGGATTACGGATATAATAAAAGGGATTCTACTTGTAAGGTAAAGTAGGCTATGGAATTTTAAAATCGAATGACTTAGCTATGTTAAAATAGTTCAAAAAGGAAGCAAACAGAAAGTTATTTCTTCCTAAAGGATTTAAGAAGGGTAATGCAGAAAATGTCTATAGAAAATGTGGTTAGAATAACTTGGCTGCTATAAGAGAAACCATTGTAATTGGAAGTCTAAAGAAAAAGTACGAGTTAATTGTGACGAGAATTAGCTAACTCATTAATGAAATCTTTTACCTCATAGGGATAACTTCTAGTTACAACAACTTGGGTGCCTTCAACGAGTTCAAGTTTTTTACTCACGATCTTTTAACTGATGTTTCCTTCTTGATATCATAATGGCTTTTTCCTATTATTAGGGTCTTTCTTTTAAATATCCTTGGAAATGGTAGCTCTTAGGATCAAGCCTATGGATGGTAGGATTGGGTGTAAACATGTTATTAGAACATGTTATGTATAATGTATGTGTTAGCCCACTTTGCGAACTAGGCTACACAAAGCTAAGAGATCACTCAACAAATAGGCTCAAAAAGGAAGACAAGCACTAGGAAGTCGGTTCGGTTCAGAGGCCTCCAAACCAATCCCTTTCTGCTTTAAAGCAAGCAGCCCAGGAAATGAAGAGTAAAAGACATGCTCGGAATGGATCAGTCCCTTCCTATCTGAACCTTTATCAGTCATCCAATCCGAACCCATAGCGCCACACCAGCAACACACGATTCTCCGAAGACTCGGAGCGGTTAGGAATCCATATTCCCACGTTCTCTACGTTCATCCACTAACGTGATGTGATGTCATCATCATGAGGCCTCCGATCTCGACTTTCAAGGCACGAACTCCACGTTTATTCGAACCAGAGCCATTCCGGAGAGAAATTTCCACTTATAAATACACCACCAAGCATCATTTGAGTAGATCTTTTGGCAAGTTCTTGACTCAAATACCTGCTATATCCGAATTTCATCATATTAATCAGATCATCATCAATCTTTGAAGAACGTTTCTACAAGTTCTGAGTGAAATTATTCATTGTAAAAGTGAGATTGAGTGAATACAATCATTGTACTTGTACTTCCATCATCAATTAAAGAAATTCAGAGTGGATGTAGGCTCTTTAACACCGAACCACTATAAATCGTGTGTTTCACTTTGTTTTTATTTTCATTTAATTTAGAATTATCAATAGTTTGGGTGTTAGAACCACTTTTGGATCTAACATTATGGTGCTTTCCCTTAGGATATTCTTAAATTCTCCATATTTTGGGCTACCATTATACTATTTGGGTTTGTATATCCAAATAAGATAGTCTGTACAGTCAATATTTCTGAAATTTTCTTCAAAAAAAAGGTTTCGACAAATTGAATATTATGACTAAGGGAAAATGAAAAGAAGTGCAGAATGTGCGGGAAGGCGGTTAGGTGAGGATCAGCAAGTTATGATTATTGCTAGGTCAAGAGGACAAGGCTCAGGAGCTAACCGATACGGCAGGACATCTCCAACTCCATCTGAACAAGCTCCGATCTGACCTGGTGGATCCAAACCAATCCGGTCTGCTTCCTAGAATGCTATTGGCAGGTCTCCACCGATCCGACCTGCAGTGGCAGCGGAAGGCCGGTCCGAACCGAATCTGGTTGAAGTTGGTACCTCTGCTCGAGCTCCTACAAATGCTCTGATACCAGCCATGGCAACTGATGATCAAACTACACCTTCTGCACTCGTAACCCATGGGGAATTTTCCCGCTTTCTTGATATGCTTGAGAGCACCAGGGATGCTTTGGAGGATCAAAAACGCGATAGTGTTCTCATGAGGGTTATGAATGAAGAAATAAGCTAACTTCGCAAACAAAGGGTATCCCCTCTGGTTCGTCATCCTACCATGGACCATTCATCGTCTTTTGATGAAGAGCACCCGCGTGAAAGGAGACCATACGAAAGGCCCGAAAATCTGGACCAACTGACATTCGGATCATTGGGGTCCCGTGAAGATGCATCCCGCGTTCTGGGACCCGACGATCCTAGTTTGAGGGAACCAGTGCTGCTACCGATGTGATGATCACATGTTCTCCCCAGGGATCCAAATATTACCAATCTTACCCAGGAGCAACTCCTTCAGCCTATTCGTCCTGTGAATGACTAGGACCGCAGGAGGCGGGGAGGTTCTGTTATCAACTGAAACCTAAGGGAGTCACCCGAAGTAGGCGGTAGGCGCATGAGGAGAGAAAGAAGCAGGGATCCCGAACCGACTCTAACCACCGTGGAAGTAGAAGCGATGATGCGTCAAATCATGACCATAGTCGCCGATATACCAGGGAGGACTGGGGTATTGAATGCATCCATACTTCGTTTACTGATGACATCCTGAACTTCCAATTCCCTCAATGGTTCAATTTGCCACAAATGGATCGATATACTGGAAGAACAGATCCGAAACAACATCTGATGAGGTATGCGTGGTATATGAACGCTGCAGCTACACCTAACGCTGTGAAATGTAAAGTCTTCCCAATATATTTAGAAGATGTTGCATTAATGTGGTTTACGCAACTTCCCCCGCGATCGATGTCAAGTTTCCAAGAACTAAGTGAGATTTTTACGGGACAATTCTGACTCTATGCTCGAAGAGCTAAAAGTGTTATCGAACTATCCAGAATTACACAGGCTCCTGGAGAATCTCTGAAATCTTATTTGTATCACTTCAACTTAGCAGATACTGAAATCAGTGATCCTCACGAACCAATTATTTTGATGGCGTTGATTGAAGGGGTTGATCCAGATACTGAATTCGGAGGTTATTTAGCTGGGAAGCCACCATTGACTAGGGACGCTTTCTACGAAAAGGAAAATATTCGTCTAGCGAGAAGAGATATATGCTAATCAAAAGAAAAAATATGACAGAACTTCGAGAGAAGATATTCAAAGTAATGTTGCTGTGAAACAGTCCGGTGACAGTTCAGGGAAAGTTGAGGTAAATATCGGCAACAAAAACGAAGGAAGTAACAACAGAAATGGAAATGGCAATAGGAGGAATAGGAACCGAGGAAACAACTCCGACAAGAGACCTCGATTCCAAACCTTTGAAAATTCTTCGCCGCTGAATGACACATTGGAAAACATCTACTTGGATACTTACAACGTCTTGCAATATAAAAAGCCTCCGCCCAAAGACTCTACGGAGAAGGAGGCGGCGACTAGAAAATTTTGTCTGTTTCATGGAACCCACGGACACTCTACTAATGAGTGTCGGCATTTGAGAGACGTTGTTGAAAAGCTATTACGGGAAGGAAAGTTAGATGAATATAAGGTTGCCCCAAGAGATAGGGGGTAAGGAGAGCAGACCCCGAATCAAAATCAGGCCGCTCCCAAATCCATAGCTCAACAAAAAGGTAATGGAATTGTCATCAACACTATAGTGGGTGGACCTCATCCAGCTGCCCATATCTATAGGGCAATGGACCAATATGTGAACGCAGTCAAACACCTTGAAGTAGGGGAATGTAGTAATTTCGAGGACATTGCTCCAGTGAAACAACAGAAAACGATCTCAGATGATGTTATATTTCGTGATAGAGATGATACGGGAGTCCAATCACCCACCGAAGACCCATTGGTGATCACTACCACTATCGGTCTAGCTCTGGTTCATAAAGTGTTAGTGGATAATGGGAGTTTGGTTATTATTCTCTTTAAAGAAGCATTTGATCAGATGAGTCTCGAAGCGAAAGACTTGAAGCCTTGCGACGGATGGATACGTGGCTTCAATGGGGCCTCAACAGCTCCAATGGGATATGTAGAATTTTCAGTTACATTAGGACAGGGAGAACGCCAGAGAGTGAGAATCCTCCTGTTTTGTAGTTTTGGACATCGACTCCCCCTATAACGCCTTTTTGGGTCGACTAGCCCTTGCAGAATTCAGGGCTCGCATTGCGCCCTGGTTCTTATCATTGAAATTCCCAACCAAAGCTGGAGTGGGAGTAGTGAGAGGTGATCAAGCCACCGGACGAGCTTGCTACATGGCCGAACTGAAGACGCTGCTGGAGGGATTAAGCATCGAAGCTAAAGGCACCTTCTCCCCTACGAAGGAGGGTTCGGCATAGAAATTAAAGGGACCAGCCCCGAGGGAGTCACCCAGAGAACTGCCCGGGGGCACAGATCCCAGAGAAGATGAAGAGCCTGGGGACAGAAAGGTGACCCCCAATGAAATGATTGTAGACATCTCCATTGATGATGTTGATCCTACGAAGGTTTTGAAGATTGGATCCCAGCTAGATCCGTTCCGAGCAAAGGAATTAACTGACTTTTTAAAGGCAAATTTAGATGTGTTTGCCTGGACCCATGCTGATATGTGTGGGATATCCCCCTCCGTTATGAGTCACTGGTTGAGTATTAATCCAAAGAACCCACCCATTAGGCAGAAGAGACATATGTTAGGCTCGGAGAGGTGATACGTATGTTAGGCCCAGAGAGATCAGCAGCCCTAAAGGAAGAAGTGGAGAAGTTGAAAGATAATGGGTTCAGTAGAGATTCGATGTATCGCGACTGGATATCGAATTCTGTTCTAGTCAAGAAATCAAATGGGAAATGGCGATTGATTTTTCGGATTTAAACAAAGCCTATCCAAAAGACAGTTTCCCACTTCCTAGCATTGACTAGCTGGTGGACTGAACAACCGGACACGAACTTCTTTCCTTCATGGATGCATACTCAGGATATAATCAGATCCCCATGCATGTGCCAGATCAAGAGCACACGAGTTTTATAACAAACTTGGGATTATACTGCTATGTGGGGATGCCGTTCGGACTAAAGAATGCCGGAGCCACGTATCAGCGCCTGGTGAACCGAATGTTCTATAATCAGATTGGAAAAACTATGGAAGTTTACATAGATGACATGCTCGTGAAATTCAGGCAATCCTTTAGTCATACATAAGATCTGGTAGAAATGTTTGACGTCCTACGGAGGTATGGAATGAAGTTAATCCCTTTAAAGTGCTCATTTGGGGTTGCATCAGGGAAATTCCTCGGTCTCATCATAGGTTCTTGACGGATTGAGATTAATCCTAGCTAGATAGCAACAATAAGGAACATAGAAGAGCCACGAAAGATTAGGGACGTTCAAAGTCTGGCATGGAAGGTTGCTGCATTAAGTAGATTCATTTCCAAAGACACGGACAAGTGTGTCCCATTCTTTGATTTAATCAAACGGAGGAAACATAATTTCAAATGGACTCCCGGTTGTGTAGAGGCTTTCCAAAATCTGTTGAACTTATTGGAGAAGCCCCCGATATTGTTGAAACCGGTGGATCATGAAGATATGTTTGTCTATCTGGCGGTGTCATCTCATGCTGTCGGCACAGCCTTGGTGCGTAAAGAATACAAGGTCCAGAGGACAGTATACTGTGTAAGTAAGATGTTAGCAACTGCGAAATGCAATTATCCGAGAATAGAAAAGCTTGCTTATAGCCTTCGGACCGCCTCCTGAAAGCTCCGTCATTATTTCCAAGCTTATCTGATAGTCATATACACTGATCAACCTCTAAGACAAGTATTACAAAGACCCGAAGCATCGGGGCAATTACTTAAGTGCAATATCGAATTGATCCAATTCGATTTGAATTTTCAACAAAGGAGGTCAATAAGGGGGCAGGATTTAGCCGACTTTATAGCAGAATTCACGACTCTCGAAGAAGAAACAGTGGATGGCAAAATTGTTACTTCAGAGCATAAGTTAAAGCTTAGTCTGTGGAAATTATATACGGATGGGGCCAAGAATTATCGAAGATTCGACGCCAGAGCTGTTTTAATGACTCCTGAAGGACGATCCATTTACTACACCCTGTGATTCGAATTTTCTACCAACAATAATGATTCTGAGTATGAGGCCTTGATTGCCAGGCTGAAACTCGCTAAGGAATTAGGGGTACGAACA
Source organism: Allium sativum (assembly GCA_030737875.1). Classification (NCBI taxonomy): domain Eukaryota; kingdom Viridiplantae; phylum Streptophyta; class Magnoliopsida; order Asparagales; family Amaryllidaceae; genus Allium; species Allium sativum. Next base: position 39,800,104 of record CM060921.1, on the reverse strand, counting down.
TTGGACATTTTCTGTGACTCCAAGATAGTTGTCTGCCAAGTTCGAAAGGAATTTGTGACCAAGTGGCCTCGACCTGTTACTTATCTTGAAAGGGTAGAGGAGTTACCAGGCAACATGAAGCATTACAGAATAACTATGATAACCCGTAACTTCCCCGTGAGGGAAAGAGCGGATACTTTGAGAACAACACATAAAAGAACGCAGACGGAAGAACATTTCATTGTTATTACAACAATTCCATCAGAATACAAGAATATACAGAGTATAAATGAATAAATTACATTCGATAAATATCAGAGATTACAATAAATTACATAGCAGCGGAAAATAATACAAAGCACAACTGAAGGTGATATACGGATACAGAGCTTTCCGGATATCATTCCAGCTGTAAACCAGGATCCTATGAATATAAATCTGCAAAACCAAAACTACTAGCTGCCCGTGTCGAAAATAAGGGCACCCAGAGTTTAGGTTAAAACAATAAACTCCAGGTCAGTCATGTGACTAGTGTGAGAACTAAAATAGTTATTTAAAACTTTACTTTAAAGGAGAGTAATTCAAGGGACCACGCCGTATAACACGGAACGGGTTTCCTCCCAAGAATACCAGTGCATAGAATAAACAACGCAATGCTTTTCGAAAAATGAAGCTATTATAAGACCCAGGTCCCATCACACAATGCAACGCAGGCCGGAGGATAGGGTTTTACCTTATAACAGCCAAACATGCTTGGTACGTTTAAAACAAATCATTTGATACTATAATAAGTGTATAGTGTCAAAAAAAATTCAATCATAAATATAAATCATAGACGGCATAAGTGCCCCATACCACCATGTCGCCATACTAGGCTCTACAAATAAAGCCGAAATACACATATTGGAAATTGGATTTCCGTCATAAGTCGAGGCAAGGGGCAAGCTCCTCTCCGCTTTCGAGACACTCTAGCAAATGTCCCAGGACTACACACTCTGGGCAATCCTTGGATCTTCAGGGCCGGTCCTCTCTTACGTTTGAGGATTATTTATTCCTGAACACACGTTTTCCGGTCCTTACAGACCTAAAATCGAGGCGCCTCATCCAACAACCACATAGGTGAAAAGTATATAAATGTCAGGGCTGGTAAGTCACTAACACCACCAAAGCTAGAAAGAAACGTCGTGCTCTCCCCGCAGTCCTTATCCCATTTTTGACTCATACCGAGGTGGGAGGCTCGCGAATTCACGTTATACACAAAGCCACCACGTAAGCTGTGCTTTGATCATCAACCACAAGACTTTGCTTTTCAACAGAAGCCTTGATCCATGCAACTCAGCGTGCCACACAGGCAATTCATGCCATGCGATTGATATCTATCGATATATAACCTCTAAGCTCGTACGTCTCAGAGAAGGGCGTTAAGCAAGAGAATAAATTCTCCGCCGCCAAACAGATATATATTTAACAGAAATCAATCAACACAGAATAAAATCCAATGTCAGACACACAATCCATTTACAAGTTCGTTCTGGGTCTGAACGAAACCGGAAGCACTTTCCTCGCATATCCATCGATCTTCAAGTACGTCTGGACGACCACCAACTGATTCCCTCATGTTGGGTGTACAGCCCAATCAAGATCATCAGTAATCACCCAAACGATGTGAAGGCTTCCGGTCTTCGACCTCCGTCTTCTTCTTCGACTTATCGTCGAATCGGTTGTTCAGAATGGGTATAAACCCGGCCTTTCTGAACAACCCGCGTAAATTAAAACAAATGTTACACAAACACAACATACGCCTCATTCCAATTCATTAGTCACTAACTGCAAATTAGAAAGAGAACAATTTCCCAAATATTAACCCCGAAGGCCGAAACCAACATCAGATCAATATCCAGGAAACCATTCATCTTAACTAACCTACAGCTAGTTTCTAAATTTCATACTCTTAGGGAAAGGTTCCCATTAATTTTATCCAAGATAAATTCTTTAAAATTTATTCTTTAATCTTCCATTGGATGTCATATCAAACCAGATTATGGTTTTCCAAACAAGTCGAGATTAGCAAACCACTCCGAAGTAATTATTTATTTTATTTCCCAATCCCAACCTATTTATCCCATGAAGAAAAACTGGTAATACTCCATATCTAATACCACGGTGTTATCGGTAAAATTAATTACCATTTCACGTTCAAATCTAATTAAAGATTTAACTATCGCTTTGGAGCAAAACTGGTAATACTCCATTCTCGCTCATTTGCCAAATTTGATAATTTAAATTTTCAATTCACATTTCAATCTAATTGCAAATTCATTAAAACTCCTTTTACTGGGTTAAAGAACTAGTGTCATTTAAAACACAGTTCACGACAAACCCAAATTACATTCTGTTTATTATCGGGTTAAAAAACAAATGTTATTTAAAACACCGTTCACGATAAAGCCATAAATCAATTCTATTTCAATTTCAATTATATATATATTAGAAATTCTGGTTATTTAAAACCCATTTCAAATCCAATTTATTTATTTAAAAATAAATGGGTTTTAATTTTAGTTCAAAACTAGTTCATTTCGATAAAAATCTATTTTTATCTTTTCAAATGTGGAGATTTTCATCCCAATTTTTTCCAAATCATTTCTTATGATTTCACACAAATTATTACTATTTTTAACAATTCTAACAAGGCCCGTACAGTCGATTTCCATCAACGGCCATCGAACTACACTTACATCGACCTTTTCCAAATTTGATTTGGACGTATCTCCAAATCCAACCGTTAGATTTTGAATTTCTAATATTCGTTAGAAAGATCTTTTCGATACGAACCCAACGGTTCTGGATTTAGGAGAATCCGACGGTCGGATCTCCCGTAATGTCCGTTTGAAGTCAATGGTCGAAATTCACGAACTGCCGCGGCGCGACGCGTTCTATTCAGGCCATTATATTATATATATCTAATATATATTTCGTCGATTCCTATATGAAACGAATTTTATAAATAGTTTTAAATTCGTTTCAAAAACATTTCAACTTCAAATTTCAATTCAATTTGAATTCATTTCAAATTCGTTTTCTATTCAACTCAAATTCAATTCGTTTTCTATTCAATTCAAATCAAATTCGTTTTCTATTCAATTCAAATTCAATTCGTTTTCTATTCAAATCAAATTCGTTTTCTATTCAATTCAATTCAAATTCGTTTTCTATTCAATTCAATTCAAATTCGTTTTCTATTCCATTCAATTCAAATTCGTTTTCTATTTAATTCAAATCAAATTCGTTTTCTATTCAATTCAATTCAAATTCGTTTTCTATTCAATTCAAATTCGTTTTCTATTCAATTCAATTCAAATTCGTTTTCTATTCAATTCAAATCAAATTTGTTTTCTATTTAATTCAAATCAAATTCGTTTTCTATTCAATTCAATTCAAATTAGTTTTCTATTCAATTCAATTCAAATTCGTTTTCTATTCAATTCAAATCAAATTCGTTTTCTATTCAATTCAAATCAAATTCGTTTTCTATTCAATTCAATTCAAATTCGTTTTCTATTCAATTCAAATCAAATTCGTTTTCTATTTGATTCAATTCAAATTTGTTTTCTATTCGATTCAATTCAAATTCGTTTTCTATTCAATTCAATTATAAAAACGAATATAATCGATATAAATATCGTTCGCGTCAAAATAGCGCATCTCTAATCAACACGGCTTTATATATTTCAATAATTCCGTTATTCTATTCAACAAATGAATATTTATCCTATTCAATACATGAATCTATATTTTTGTCAACACATGACTAATCTCAACGAATGAGTACTGTCCACGTGTGACTATTTTTGTTATTAAATATATTTTATAAAAATCATGGTATCTTTCGTTTGATTTCAAATCAGACTCCAACCGTAAATTAGTAAGAGAACGATTCCCTAAATATTAACCCCGAAGGCCGAAACCAACATCAGATCAATATCCAGGAGACCACTCATCTTATCTATTTTCCAGTTAGTTTCTAATTTTGTATATGATGAAGATGTAAATTTTATTGTTAAAATATTTCATTCAACACATGACTAATCTCAACGGATGAGTACTGTCAACACATGAACCTTTATTTTATAATATAAAGATGTAAATTTTATTGTTAAAATCTTTCGTTCAACACATGACTAATCTCAACGGATGAGTACTGTCAACACATGAACCTTTATTTTATAATATTGATAAGGATGTAAATTTTATTGTTAAAATATTTCGTTCAACACATGACTAATCTTAACGGATGAGTACTGTCAACACATGAACCTTTATTTTATAATATTCTTTATCTTCTAAATTGGAATGAGGCCCAATCAATTACCATATAACGTTAATTATATGGATTCCATACACACATGTATATAATAGCAACGATAAATAATTAACCATCATCCAAAGTGCACTACATTGTATAAGCATCAAATATAAATATCTAATGCTTATAACAGCCTGTCGATCCATCGATCGACATACAACTAATTATTGGGATTAGTGTATGCCGTGTTTTATCCCAATACCCATGTGGGGTTTCAAACAATCAAACACATATTTTATTTGTGCAGTTGGGCGATGTGTAAAATTTATCGTCCCAATCAATATCCTTCAAATAGGTGTACACAAACAAATCGTCCGGTTTGTAAATGAATATTTATTTATTCACATTCACGTTAAAAACTATATTTTTAACGACCAAACTATTTTATTCAACCTATGAATATTCTATTCGGTAAATTTATCAAATAAAATGATATCTTTATTTTTCTAACTTATTTTAGAAAATTTCGGCGGCATAACGGCACGATACTAGAAATGGGACAAGGCCTAGCCTTATCCCCGGTCTAGTGATGGCCCACGCCATACACACATCAATCAAATCAATTTCAATTCACCAAACAACCAAATCAAAATCAAATAATCTAACTAATCTATGCAACCAAACAAACAAGTCCATGGTCTGTGGACGATGGTGACTGGTGCTACTAAACACCGACTGCATCCTAGTATATATTTATAACTAGAAAAGGAAATTTAAAGTGAGAAGTTCTCACCGATTAGCTAAACCATTCGCCTCAACTCTTCTTATGTAGGAAATCTTCGTCGTTTCTTCTTTTGTCACATTCGTTGTCTGTATTCACTACACATATAAAAATCACATTTTTAATTCGATAATTTCTTAATAAAAATCGAATTTTTATCGCTATTTCTATAATGTAAAAATAGAATTTTTTATCGCTACTTCTATAGTGTAAAAATAGAATTTTTTTTATCGCTACTTCTATAATGTAAAAATAGAATTTTTATCGCTGCTTCTATAATGGAAATCAAATTTATATTTCACTTTTCTATATGGAAAAATCGTATTTTTACTTCACTTTTCTATATGGAAAAATTGTATTTTTACTTCACTTTTCTATATGGAAAAATCGTATTTTTACTTCACTTTTCTATATGGAAAAATCGTATTTTTACTTCACTTTTCTAGATGATAAAAATCTCATCTTTATGATATTAAAAATCTTAACTTTCTTCTATTAAAAATCTAACCTTTCTTCCTTTAAAAATCTTACCTTTATATATAAATAAAAATAATAACTTTATCATTAACAAAAATAATAACTCGATGATAAATAAAAATGATAACTCGATGATAAATAAAAATGATAACTCAGATTATATAAAAAATATGATAACTTAGATTATATAAAAAAAATGATAACTCAGATTATATAAAAAAATGATAACTCAGATTATATAAAAAAAATGATAACTCAGATTATATATAAATAAAAAAAAGTAAAACAAATTTACTGTTAATCGGAGAAGGGGAAATGGAGAATCGGTGCGTGCTGGAGGGTGGTGCTGACATCGGGGAGGTGGCAGGCGCATGGGGGAGTGGCGGAGCTCGTGGGCGCTGGACGGATTGGGTCTCGCGAGGTGGGCCAACGGGGTTTTGGGGCTCGCGGTCCTTCGATGCAGGGGGTCGATGAGGGGACGCGGTCAGATTGGGTGGGGGCGGCGCGCCTGAGGCGGAGGTCAGTTGAGGTGGCGACGGTCCTCCCTCCCATCATTCGTCGATGATATTTTTTTTCTTCTGAATGTCGATTTCAATTTGAAAGTGAAAAGGGGGTTTTGGAGATTGACCGGTTATGGGATAAAGGGGGGTCTATTATAATCAATTTATTTTATTTAATTTCCAATAAAAGTTGACTTTTTATTCGAACTCGAAATCGAACCCAACGACTGTCACCCCTAGCTAATTACCCCCATTCCGAACACAATGTAATATGTTTCGTAGGCTGATTCGATCGTTTCGATCCGTTTTCGTAAAAATCAACATATAACTCTATATATTGAATTTAAACGCGCATTTCAATTTACCGGGGCCACATACTAACTCAAAAAATTCCTGAAAAATATTTTCTAGCTTCGTATTGACAATACGGTCCTAACAAAAGTGGTTTCGTCGAAATCCGAGGTCGTTTGCAAAATTTCCATTTTTAAGGGCCTGAATTCCATAGCGACTATCCAGAATTTTCAACTGGACATATCTTTTGATCCCCGCTATGAAATTTTGATTTTTCGGATTCGTTGGATTGATATTATCAAATAGATCCTATTATTTTTGGTTTCACTAAAATCCAGTTTATTTTGCACACGGTACATTCATTTGAAGTTTGAAATCGAATTATCAAACTACCGCGCCATTTTCAATTCCTTTTATAATTATATTTAATTATTTATATTCTAACGATGACGTATATAATATATATGTTCTAAATATATTCCAAATAAATTTTCTTTGATATTATTTAAAATAATCCATTTTAAATATGCAAAATTCATTAAAGTTGCCAAAACAAAAATTTTAAACTAGCTCAGAATTTCCGGGTTATTACAATCTCCCTCACTTAAAACTTTTCGTCCCCGAAAAGGAACGAAGCCAAAAGTTGTTTAACTAGTCAACTCAACTTTCTCTTTTTTGATTACGGCTTAAGTTCTTCAACTTTTCAGTTTCTAAGAACTTTTCAAAATTTTCAAAAATTTGGCTAACACCCTAAATTTTCGAAAAATTTCGCCATAACCTCCCCTGCACCGGGAGCCACGGGAAAATCTCGAAATTGCCATATAGGCCTTCTGATCTCAAAAAGAAAAAGAAAATGCTAAGAAGCTAGCCAATCGGCTCATAAAATCATCATCACCCAAACAAAACAGTAAATTATAGTAAACATGTACCTATTTGAAGGGCAAACAAATTTTATTCTCTGCTCTAGCCTCCTTGCTATGACCTGTTCAATGTAAGTACATGTGTATGCAAGCAAATGCGACCAATTTCAATACAACTTAATATTCGGTTCAGTTTGGCATAATGGTTCAAAATTATCAAACAAATAAACAAACAACACAAACATCAATCAATTAGTGGATTAACGTTTCAAATTCATAAATTTTTTGATATATATAAAAAAAAATCACATTTTTGATGCCAATTCACAACAATAAATCAAAGTTTTGGTTCTCACACCAGTCTAATGGAAATATATAGATATCACACCTTCGAAACACGAACATAAGTTCTGATGATGATCGATCAATCATCAGAACCATCTCCGGGTGTCTAGAATGTGATTCTATATCTATCCAGTATATTAAAACTTCGTATATACGTTCATGACGCATATATGCAAAACCTTTATATACTCAATCGTCCAAATTCAAAATAAATAAATATTCAAATACGTATACTTGAATTTAATTTTCAAAACAAAATTGTTTTCATTTGAAAAATATACTCTTCACACTCGTTCTAGGATACTACTGATCCTATCTCTAACGAGTAATTCTAATTGGATATTACTAATCCAATATCTGATGAATTCTTTCGTATGGTTCTAATGTGTCTTGTTCTCGAGCTCTGTAAACCAAAGCTCTGATACCACTGTGATAACCCGTAACTTCCCCGTGAGGGAAAGAACAGATACTTTGAGAACAACACATAAAAGAACGCAGACGGAAGAACATTTCATTGTTATTACAACAATTCCATCAGAATATAAGAATATACAGAGTATAAATGAATAAATTACATTCGATAAATATCAGAGATCACAATAAATTACATAGCAGCGGAAAATAATACAAAGCACAACTAAAGGTGATATACGGATAGAGAGCTTTCCGGATATCATTCCAGCTGTAAACCAGGATCCTGTGAATATAAATCTGCAAAACCAAAACTACTAGCTGCCCGTGTCGAAAATAAGGGCACCCAGAGTTTAGGTTAAAATAATAAACTCCAGGTCAGTCATGTGACTGGTGTGAGAACTAAAACAGTTATTTAAAACTTTACTTTAAAGGAGAGTAATTCAAGGGACCACGCCGTATAACACGGAACGGGTTTCCTCCCAAGAATACCAGTGCATAGAATAAACAACGCAATGCTTTTCGAGAAATGAAGCTATTATAAGACCCAGGTCCCATCACACACTGCAACGAAGGTCGGAGGATAGGGTTTTACCTTATAACAGCCAAACATGCTTGGTACATTTAAAACAAATCATTTGATACTATAATAAGTGTATAGTGTCAAAACAATTTCAATCGTAAATATAAATCATAGACGGCATAAGTGCCCCATACCACCATGTCGCCATACTAGGCTCTACAAATAAAGCTGAAATACACGTATTGGAAATTGGATTTCCGTCATAAGTCGAGGCAAGGGGCAAGCTCCTCTCCGCTTTCGAGACACTCTAGCAAATGTCCCAGGACTACACACTCTGGGCAATCCTTGGATCTTCAGGGTCGGTCCTCTCTTATGTTTGAGGATTAGTTATTCCTGAACACACGTTTCCCGGTCCTTACAGACCTAAAATCGAGGCGCCTCATCCAACAACCACATAGGTGAAAAGTATATAAATGTCAGGGCTGGTAAGTCACTGACACCACCAAAGCTAGAAAGAAACGTTGTGCTCTCCCCGCAGTCCTTATCCCGTTTTTGACTCATACCGAGGTGTGAGGCTCGCGAATTCACGTTATACACAAAGCCGCCACGTAAGCTGTCCTTTATCATCAACCACAAGACTTTGCTTTTCAACAGAAGCCTTGATCCATGCAACTCAGCGTGCCACACAGGCAATTCATGCCATGCGATTGATATCTATCGATATATCACCTCTAAGCTTGTATGTCTCAGATAAGGGCGTTAAGCCAGAGAATAAATTCTCCGCCGCCAAACAGATATATATTTAACAAAAATCAATCAACACAGAATAAAATCCAATGTCAGACACACAATCCATTCAAAAGTTCGTTCTGGGTCTGAACGAAACCGGAGGCACTTTCCTCGCATATCCATCGATCTCCAAGTATGTCTGGATGACCACCAACTGATTCCCTCATCTTGGGTGTACAGCCCAATCAAGATCATCAGTAATCACCCAAACGATGTGAAGACTTCCAGTCTTCGACCACCGTCTTCATCTTCGACTTATCGTCGAATCGGTTGTTCAGAATGGGTATAAACCCGGCCTTTCCGAACAACCCGCGTAATTAAAACAAATGTTACACAAACACAACATACGCCTCATTCCAATTCATTAGTCACTAACCGCAAATTAGCAAGAGGACAATTTCCCAAATATTAACCCCGAAAGCCGAAACCAACATCAGATCAATATCCAGGAAACCATTCATCTTAACTAACCTATAGCTAGTTTCTAAATTTCATATTCTTAGGGAAAGGTTCCCATTAATTTTATCCAAGATAAATTCTTTAAAATTTATTCTATAATCTTCCATTGGATGTCATATCAAACCAGATTATGGTTTTCCAAACTAGTCGAGATTAGCGAACCACTCCGAAGTAATTATTTATTTTATTTCCCAATCCCAACCTATTTATCCCATGAAGAAAAACTGGTAATACTCCATATCTAATACCACGGTGTTATCGGTAGAATTAATTACCATTTCACGTTCAAATCTAATTAAAGATTTAACTATCGCTTTGGAGCAAAACTGGTAATACTCCATTCTCGCTCATTTGCCAAATTTGATAATTTAAATTATCAATTCACATTTCAATCTAATTGCAGATTCATTAAAACTCCTTTTACTGGGTTAAAGAACTAGTGTCATTTAAAACACAGTTCACGACAAACCCAAATTACATTCTATTTATTATCGGGTTAAAGAACAAATGTTATTTAAAACAACGTTCATGATAAACCCATAAACTAATTGTATTTCAATTCCAATGATATATATATTAGAAATTCTGGTTATTTAAAACCCATTTCAAATCCAACTTATTTATTTAAAAATAAATGGGTTTTAATTTTAGTTCAAAACTAGTTCATTTCCATAAAAATCTATTTTTATCTTTTCAAATGTGGAGATTTTCATCCCAATTTTTCCCAAATCATTTCTTATGATTTCACACAAATTATTACTATTTTTAATAATTCTATCAAGGCCCGTACAGTCGATTTCCATCAACGGCCATCGAACTGCACTTACAACGACCTTTTCCAAATTTGATTTGGACATATCTCCAAATCCAACCGTTAGATTTTGAATTTCTAATATTCGTTAGAAAGCTCTTTTCGATACGAACCCAACGGTTCCGGATTTAGGAGAATCCGACGGTCGGATCTCCCGTAATGTCCGTTCGAAGTCAATGGTCGAAATTCACGAAATAATGCGGCGCGGCGCGTTCTATTCAGGCCATTATATTATATGTATATAATATATATAATATATATTTCGTCGATTCCTATTTGAAATGAATTTTATAAATAGTTTTAAATTCTTTTCAAAAACATTTCAACTTCAAATTTCAATTCAATTTGAATTCATTTCAAATTCGTTTTCTATTCAACTCAAATTCAATTCGTTTTCTATTCAATTCAAATCAAATTCGTTTTCTATTCAATTCAAATTCAATTCGTTTTCCATTCAAATCAAATTCGTTTTCTATTCAATTCAATGTAAATTCGTTTTCTATTCAATTCAATTCAAATTCGTTTTCTGTTCCATTCAATTCAAATTCGTTTTCTATTTAATTCAAATCAAATTCGTTTTCTATTCAATTCAAATTCGTTTTCTATTCAATTCAATTCAAATTCGTTTTCTATTCAATTCAATTAAAATTCGTTTTCTATTCAATTCAAATCAAATTCGTTTTCTATTCAATTCAATTCAAATTTGTTTTCTATTCAATTCAATTCAAATTCGTTTTCTATTCAATTCAAATCAAATTCGTTTTCTATTCAAATCAAATTCGTTTTCAATTTAATTCAATTCAAATTCGTTTTCTATTCAATTCAAATCAAATTCGTTTTCTATTCGATTCAATTCAAATTTGTTTTCTATTCGATTCAATTCAAATTCGTTTTCTATTCAATTCAATCATAAAAACAAATATAATCGATATAAATATCGTTCGCGTCAAAATAGCGCATCTCTAATCAACACGGCTTTATATATTTCAATAATTCCGTTATTCTATTCAACAAATGAATATTTATCCTATTCAATACATGAATCTATGTTTTTGTCAACACATGACTAATCTTAACGAATGAGTACTGTCCATGTGTGACTATTTTTGTTATTTAATATATTTTATAAAAATCATGGTATCTTTCGTTTGATTTCAAATCAGACTCCAACCGTAAATTAGTAAGAGAACGATTCCCTAAATATTAACCCCGAAGGCCGAAACCAACATCAGATCAATATCCAGGAGACCACTCATCTTATCTATTTTCCAGTTAGTTTCTAATTTTATATATGATGAAGATGTAAATTTTATTGTTAAAATATTTCGTTCAACACATGACTAATCTCAACGGATGAGTACTGTCAACACATGAACCTTTATTTTATAATATAAAGATGTAAATTTTATTGTTAAAATCTTTCATTCAACACATGACTAATCTCAGCGGATGAGTACTGTCAACACATGAACCTTTATTTTATAATATTGATAAGGATGTAAATTTTATTGTTAAAATATTTCGTTCAACACATGACTAATCTCAACGGATGAGTATTGTCAACACATGAACCTTTATTTTATAATATTCTTTACCTTCTAAATTGGAATGAGGCCCAATCAATTACCATATAACGTTAATTATATGGATTCCATACACACATGAATATAATAGCAACGATAAATAATCAACCATCATCCAAAGTGCACTACATTGTATAAGCATCAAATATAAATATCTAACGTTTATAACAGCCTGTCGATCCATTGATCGACATACAACTAATTATTGGGATTATTGTATGTCGTGTTTTATCCAAATACCCGTGTGGGGTTTCAAACAATCAAACACAGATTTTATTTGTGCAGTTGGGCGATGTGTAAAATTTATCGTCCCAATCAATATCCTTCAAATAGGTGTACATAAACAAACCGTCCGGTTTGTAAATGAATATTTATTTATTCACATTCACGTTAAAAAATATATTTTTAACGACCAAACTATTTTATTCAACCTATGAATATTCTATTCGGTTCATTTATCAAATAAAATGATATCTTTATTTTTCTAACTTATTTTAGAAAATTTCGGTGGCATAACGGCACGATACTAGAAACGGGACAAGGCCTAGCCTTATCCCCGGTCTAGTGATGGCCCACGCCATACACACATCAATCAAATCAATTTCAATTCACCAAACAACCAAATCCAAATCAAATAATCTAACTAGTCTATGCAACCAAACAAACAAGTCCATGGTCTGTGGACGATGGTGTCGGGTGCTACTAAACACCGTTTGCATCCTAGTATATATTTATTACTAGAAAAGGAAATTTAAAGTAAGAAGTTCTCACCGATTAGTTAAACCATTCGCCTCGACTCTTCTTATGTAGGAAATCTTCGCCGTTTCTTCTTTTATCACTTTCGTTGTCTGTATTCACTACACATATAAAAATCACATTTTTAATTCGCTTATTTCTTAATAAAAATCGAATTTTTATCGCTATTTCTATAATGTAAAAATAGAATTTTTATCGCTACTTCTATAATGTAAAAATAGAATTTTTTTTATCGCTACTTCTATAATGTAAAAATAGAATTTTTATCGCTACTTCTATAATGGAAATCAAATTTATACTTCACTTTTCTATATGGAAAAATCGTATTTTTACTTCACTTTTCTATATGGAAAAATCGTATTTTTACTTCACTTTTCTATATGGAAAAATCGTATTTTTATTTCACTTTTCTAGATGATAAAAATCTCATCTTTATGATATTAAAAATCTTAACTTTCTTCTATTAAAAATCTAACCTTTCTTCCTTTAAAATCTTACCTTTATATATAAATAAAAATAATAACTTTATCATTAATAAAAATAATAACTCAATTTAAATGTTTAGTTAATGCTAATATTGACTTGAAGTGGAAGGATTCTTTATCTGACCAGTCCCTGTTTTGGGAGAATATCCCTTCCATTCAACTTGCTTTGTTGAATTTGTCTTTTTGTTGGGCCATATGGTATGAAAGGAACAATAGGTGCTTTCGAAATGCTGCTACTTCATCGAATACAGTGCTGTTTCAAGTTTTGAAATTTTTCTATAAATGGATGGGTATTGACAATTGGTTATTTGTTGATTTTCTTACAGATGGCAGCGGAGCATGATGATTAGCTCCAAGCTGCTGGGAAGGAGGACGTTGGCCATTTTACTTTTGCTGTCTTGTAGTTGTTATATGTAGTGGATATATGTAGTATGTTTGTAGTGGTTATATTTTGTAAGCTCCTGCGTGAGCGGTGGTTTTTACTTTGTCGCCGTCTTTTGGCACATATGTGTGCGGTTTGTGTTGTAATTTGGCCAACTGGACTTTGTTTCTTTTATGCAGTATTTATACATGGCGGGGCAATGTATATTGCCTCTACCTTTCTGCTTCAAAAAAAATAATAACTCAATGATAATTAAAAATGATAACTCGATGATAAATAAAAATGATAACTCGATGATAAATAAAAATGATAACTCAGATTATGTTAAAAAAAATGATAACTCAGATTATATAAAAAAATGATAACTCAGATTATTTAAAAAAAAATGATAACTCAGATTATATATAAATAAATAAAAAGTAAAACAAATTTACTGTTAATCGAAGAAGGGGGAAATGGAGAATCGGTGCGTGCTGGAGGGTGGTGCTGACGTCGGGGAGGTGGCAGGTGCATGGGGGAGTGGCGGAGCTCGTGGGTGCTGGGCGGATGGTGGCGGATTGGGTCTCGCAAGGTGGGCCAACGGGATTTTGGGGCTCGCGGTCCTTCGATGCAGGGGGGTCGATGAGGGGACGCGGTCGGATTGGGTGGGGGCGGCGCGCCTGAGGCGGAGGCCGGTTGAGGTGGCGACGGTCCTCCCTCCCATCGTTCGTTGATGATATTTTTTTTTCTGAATGTCAATTTCAATTTGAAAGTGAAAAGGGGGTTTTGGGGATTGACCGGTTATGGGGATAAATGGGGGGGGGGTTTATTATAATTAATTTATTTTATTTTATTTCCAATAAAAGTTGACTTTTTATTCGAAATCGAACCCAACGACTGTCGCCCCTAGCTAATTACCCCATTTCGAACACAATGGGATATGTTTCGTAGGCTGATTCGATCGTTTCGATCCGTTTTCATCAAAATCAACATATAACTCTAAATATTGAATTTGAACGCGCATTTCAATTTACCGGGGCCACATACTAACTCGAAAAATTCCTGAAAAATATTTTCTAGCTTCGTATTGACAATACGGTACTAACAAAACTAGTTTCGTCGAATTCTGAGATCATTTGAAAAATGGCCATTTTCCAGTCGATTAAAATCAACTGAAACTGGTCAAACACGTTTTGGTTTGAGTGGATCGTCATGCCAAACTTGCATATAAATTTAAACATGTAAACTAATATTGCATATAAACTGAAACTGGTCAAAAACTGGTCAAATACAAACTTGCATATGAATTTAAACATGTAAACTAATATTACATGTTTATAAATTCGCATATGTATATATATACTTGATTCACATATAAACTTGTGTATAATTCGCATACAGACTTGCATATGATTCACATACTAACTAGCATATGATTTACATCCCAAACTTGCATATAAACTGATGTCATAAAATGAATCAAGTTAAACATATGTGATTGGACATATGAAATAGATCTACTAACATAAGTTAACAAAACTGTCATATGTTCACCAATAGGCGATAACAAAGTTAAGTAACGTCACATGATTCAACAGACATGTTCTCATAATCCCAATTATAACTCATCATTATTAATTTATTAATTATTTTGTGAAAGAAATTGTACTCATAAAGACGAATTAGAGAAGAGAATAATTCGTTCGTCGTTTGTATTAGAATCCTGACTTGCAATTCCTAAGCTTTAAGAAGAAGAAGAACTATTCCAGCAGTAGCATGGAGGCCGAGAGATTAATTTAGTTTAGGTTTAGAGCTTGAGTCTATGCGTGCTTATATAGAAGTTTAAACTTATATGAGCCGTTAGATCATCCTAGGAGCAATCACAACCGTCCAGACAAGATAGTGTTATCCAGAATTGCCACCTATGCCCTAGTGACTCAGCAACAGGTCAGAAAAGACTCAGCAACAAGTCATAATCGTCCCTGTTTTGGATCTGGGCGAGGGGGGTAGGTCGACCTCCAGGTCGACCTGTATAGGTTAGGTCGACCCCCTGGTCGACCTGGCCTGGGACGGGAAAAATCCCGCCTAGCCCGCTTCTTTGTTTGAATTCGAATTTTGAATTTAAATCTGAGCTGTTTTAATTTGTTTAAATTTCTAAAACTTTTGAGGGCCATAACTTCCTCATACGAAGTCCGATTTACGAAAACTTGGACTCTATTCTAAGCAGAATTTCGAGACGAACGCAATGGCGTAACCCGTTTCCCTTAATTCTCACTTTAACAATTAAGTATTCTTTAATTCGTTATTAAAATTGTTAATTTTAATTTTTAAAATTACGCGGTGTTACATTCTCCCCTCCTTAAAGGATTTCGCCCCTGAAATCTCCAAGTTAAGGAGAATGTATATCCTAACATCTATTCATCCGTCTATTCAACCATCAAATACAGACATCCATTGTCCTTACAAGATTTCTAATGCCATATGAACGTATGCAAAAAGTGTGTGTATATGTTCCTTATCCAATGCAAAATCAGGCGGTCTACTGATTCAGTTGACCTCCTTAATGCAAATCATGATAGTGCCATGCGTCCATTATGTATGCGAAAGAATCCTAACGATACATATTATTTCTACATGTGTGCACAACCATTCATCAAAATGCAGCATCCATATGATAACACAACCTTTATACATCCATTAATTTAAATATGCACACATATTTATATGCAATATGAAAGTGATTGAGCCGATCTAGTGCCTAATGTTTGTGTACATGCATCCACGAGCAACCACTAGCAACCACTTGCATCCATTTGCACCCACCAAACATAACATGTCTCAAACACATGTTTACAACCATAGGGTTTTTCCTAACTAAAGATCGAAGATATCATCGCAAAGACATATTAAACGATAAGACAAGTATCAACAAAGCGGTAGAAAAGGGAGAAGTTAAAAACATACCCTCAAAAAGGAAAGGGTACAGCGTACGCATCTTGTCTTCCGTCTCCCAAGTTGCATCTCCTTAATCATCTCCCCATTGCACTTTAACCAACTTGACCTCTTTGTTGCGTATGTTTTTGACCTCCGATCCGAGAATGCATGTAGGAGCTCGTCTAACCATGGCATTTTGTTCTACTTCCACTTCTTTGAGCATGCTAGGCTCCACCACTTCCACTGTATCATGTAAACACTTACGCAAATGCGAAACGTGAAACACGTCATGAACACCACTGAGCTTCTCTGGCAATTTTACTCTATACCCCATCTGCCCAATCCTCTCTGTAATTGGAAAGGGTCCTACGAACCTTGGTGCCAACTTCGCTACTGATCCAAAACGGACTACGTTTCTCAATGGTGACACCTTAATAAAAACCATGTCCCTAACATCGAACTTAAGATCGGCTCTTCTCTTATCAGCATATGACTTCTGTCGGTCCTGCGACGTCTTCATTCGCCGTCGAATCAAGTCTATCTTCTCCGAAGTCTCCCTAATCATGTCGGGTCCAAGCAAAACCTTATCCGTAGATTCCCACCAACAAGTAGGTGATCGGCATAGTCGTCCATAAAGACCCTCAAAAGTTGCCATGCCAATGCTAGCATAAAAGCTGATATTATAGGCGAACACCACTAATGGAAGATGTTCTTCGCATGTTCCTCCAAAATCTAAGATGCATAGCCTCAAAAGATCTTCTAAAATCCGATTTACTCTCTCGGTCTGGCCGTCCGTCTGAGGATGATAAGCGGTACATAAGCACAATTGTATTCCAACCGCTTCTTGTAAGCTCTTCCAAAATTCGCTAGAGAAAATAGGATCTCTATCGCTCACAATGCTAGAGGGTATGCCGTGCAGACGAACTATCTCTCAAAGGTAAAAAGATGCTAACCATGTGGTGGTTCTTCTACTTTTAACGGGAATAAAATGGGCACTTTTGGTAAGTCTTTCTACAACTACCCAAATCCCCGTATTACCCTTCCTTGATCTTGGGAACCCGTTTACAAAATCCATGGAAACACTTCTCCATTTTCACAGCGGAATCTCTAAAGGGTGGAGCAAACCACCGGGCTTCTTTTGCTCCGCCTTGACTTGTTGGCACACTAAGCATCTAGAAACGAACTCAGCCACATCCTTCTTCATTCCGACCCAAAAGAAAACTCGCTTCATATCCCTATACATCTTGTCACCACTGCGATGTATGGTCATCTTAGAGCGACGTAAGTCTTCAAGAATTTTCTTCCTCAAGCTCTGTTCTTGTGGCACGCAAAGTCTCCCATCTCTACGCAACCAGCCTCTCTCATCTATAGCATATCTATTAAGATGACTCGAAGACTACCCTCCTATAAGCTTTCCTACTATCTCAACCAACTATGGGTCATCTCGCTGTGCCTCTCCAACCCGACCCAAAAGTGTAGGTTGTACCTCTAGCGATGCCAACAATCCGGGTACATAATCGACAGAGGGTCTGAAGTCAAAGGTAGATTTATATACTCCAAACTCTGTCGCTCTACGAATAAAGGACTCAAAGTCAACCTCTTTCTACTTAAGGCGTCAGCTACAACGTTACCCTTGCCAGGGGTATATGCGATCTCAAAATCTTAGGATGCCAAAAACTCCGTCCACATCTGTTGCCTCAAGTTTAGATCTTTCTAAGAGAACAAGTACTTTAGTGACTTATGGTCTGTATACAACTCAAACTTCTCGCCAAGCAAATAATGACGCCATGACTTAAGCGCAAAAACTATGGCAGCCAACTCTATGTCGTGGGTAGGGTAATTCTTCTCGTGGACTTTTAATTGCCTTCCACCGTAGCATATCACACTTCCCTCTTGCACTAAAACTGCGCCAAGCCCTGTCCTGTAAGCATCGGTATATACTGTGAATGGCTTACTCCCATCTGGCAAAACTAAAACTGGAGCTGTCATCAAAGCCCTTTTCAAACGTTGGAAAGCATCGTCACAATCAACATCCCAAGCAAAAGTCAAGTTCTTCTTCGTTAACTAAGTAAGTGGGGCTGATATCTTTGCGAAGTCCTTAATGAACTTCCTATAATAACCAGCCAGCCCTAAAAAGCTTCTTACTTCTTTTGCGTTCTTAGGAACCTTCCAATCTTGGATTGGCACCACCTTTGTGGGATCCACAACTATACCTTCCTTAGAGACCACGTGTCCTAAGAACCTCACTTCTTTTCTCTAAAAATGGCATTTGGAGAACTTAGCTTTGAGTTGATGCGCTCGTTGGGTCTCTAAGACTTCCCTAAGATGTAGGGCATGCTCTTCCTCGCTTGTAGAGAAAATCAAGATATCATCCACAAAGACTACCACAAACTTGTTTAGAAACTCCCTAAACACCCTACTCATTAAGTCAACGAAGTATGTGGGTGCATTCCCTAAACCCATTGTATTTGTGACGAATCTTCCCTTTTTAAGTATGTCATGTTAGCGTATTACGTGGGGAACGATGGGGTTAATATTCATGTTAACAAAATTATGGTGAAATTGGTATGATGTTGCATACCATAAGTGGATGGACATAATTGAGTCAATTATGTACATCATTAAATTGGAATTAATTAGGGAAAATTAATTCAAAATATGGGGGTGATTAATTAGGTGTAATTAATCGACTAAGACACGAGGTTGGACCCTTTTGTAGCGTAAGAATGCCCGTACCCGACCGGCAAATCCAGCGGCTACAAATGATTGACCCAATGAGAGAGGTCTTAGGCATAAACTAAATACGTGACAAGTGTAAAGACACGAGGTTAGACTCTGTTATGGCGTAAGGCTGCCCGGACCCGACCGACAAATCCAGCTGCCATAAAAGACAATCTAATGTGAGAGGTCTTTACAAAGGTTACGGTTTTAATCAATTAAGAAACACTTAACCAGATAAGCATGTAGTGGGGCATGAAGGGATAAGTGGGTGCCTTGGGTGGCATGTGGAAATCTAGTAGTCGCCTTGGGTGGCAATAGAAAATACGATTAGAATACTTAACCAAAGTGGAAACATGTATTTAAACATGATTAAAGGGTTAAGTGGGATACACTAGAGGGAGCAAGCTTAGGTGGGTAGCTTGTGGGGGCCCATTTCAACCAGTAACCCATGTGTATCTTGGTGGGCTCGACCCATGTCGAGGACGGGACACGCGTACTGGGCTTGACTATAAGAGGCCAAAACGGGGTAGCGGTGGCAACGCAAGTCAAACGGGTTTTATATGCGTGTGTGGGCCCGGGCTGGTAGGTAAGACGTTGTTGCATCGTGTAGGTATAAGCCGTGCACCGTTGGTTGTATCGGGTTGCCACTTTGGGGAGTGATACACCCCACTGTGGGGCCAGCACGGGTATCTACGTTAGGGAGCCGATCGCTTGGGGAGTAGTGGGTACACCTAGTGGAGATAGGGGGCAGACGGCACCTATGTGGTCAGCTAGGGGTACACGAAACTACTAGTTAAATTTTCTAAGTCCTTGGGTGGGATCAACCTTTAAGTTAGGAATGACTGGTGTGGTGCAATTTAGTAATTATCCTTGGGTGGGTAGATGCGTCTTTACCGTTATCTTGGTTCTTCCTATGTCTAGTTGGCTGCTTAGTGTAGTCATTTATCCCCAGTCGTTAATGTACCAAGTTTATATCATACCCTAATAACTTTAATGATTGTATTGTTAAAGTTATAGGACTCGCTCAGACTTATGTCTGACCCCGTTGTTTTTATCTTTTTCTCCCCTCAGGTCCTCGGGTTGGGCCTAGCACTAGTGGGCTTTGATCAGATTACTTTATCTATCTTTTGGAGCTTGGACCGTTGATGTAAAGCTCAACTTATCTTTTCTATTATGGCTATTAGTATGTAGTGGGATTATGTACATATGTTTTTATCGAGATGGATATTTTGTACCTGACTCCTGTTGGTTTTTGGTATGTAACCAAACATATTTACCTTCTGCTGCAATGAAATGATGTTTTAAATTTCAAGTATTACTTATATCTGTCTTGTTGTAATTTTTCTGTTCTATATTCACTTAAAATACTCCACCGAAGTTAAGGCATTCCCTTAGTGAGTGACCTTAGCCGGTGTGGGGTGTTACACGTGGTATCGGAGCTAAAGGTTACCAGAACAGATAAAAAAAAATTTTGGAAAAATTATTTTTCTAAAAACATTTTTGAAGGAGTATTTTCAAAAACATGTCTTTTAAGAGAAAAGTTTTTGAAAAAAAAAGCATAATCCCTAATAGCCATATCTTTATCTTTCGAATTCTCCTTTTTGAATCTTTCCTTTTTCGTTTCAGCATGGCTGAAGATCTTAACTTTCCGGAGGGTGTAGCGATACCAGTATGGTATAGGAGATTGATGGAGGCTAGGGCCGCCGCTGCGGGTCCAGCAAATGTTCCTCCACCACCAGTTGCACCCGATCTTCCTCCCCCTCCTCCTCCTCGCGCGGATACTTTTGCTAAGACTTGCAAGGAATTTAAGGCTATGGGAGGGAAACCTTTTCAAGGATCGGAAACTTTTGTGGAAGCTAGGGATTGGCTTAAGGAAACGGAAGAGTTGATAGACATTTTTGAGATGGAAGAAGGAAAGAAAGTCAAGTTAGCTGCTTGGTTAATGAAGGGAGAGGCCTCGTTCTGGTGGGAGGTCACTAATGGAGAACGCCTAGTTGACTCTTGGGCGGATTTCAGGCAAAGGTTTGAGATGAAGTTTCTTTCACGTGCGGAAGAAAATCTTTATATGGAAAGGTTCTTGACATTAAAGCAAGGAAACTTATCAGTGAAGGAATATGTCAACAAGTTTAATCAGCTAGCAAGGTTTGGCATGGACATGGTGAATACACCGGAGAAGAAGGCCCTGAGGTTCGTTAAAGGCTTGAATGAACCGATGCATGGATTGGCTATGACTCACATCCCTATGGGGGCCACCTTTGAGAAGCTAGTAGACATGCCACTTATGCATAAGGAAGAGAAGGCTCCCAATGCTAATAAGGCACCCGAGAAGAAAGGAGATCAGAAGAGACCTCAACAGCAACAGCAAAACAAGGGTGGGAAAGGCAACGGTGGCAAGGGAAAGAAGAAGTGCTTCAATTGCGGGACACCAGGCCACCTAAGCAAAGATTGTCGGAAGAAGAAGAAGACTGGTTGCTTCCACTGTGGCGAAGCAAGGCATCTAGTGAAGGACTGCCCTAAGAAGGGGCAGAGGACGGGATCTACCTCAGGAGGATAGGTGCAAGCTCTTATGGCACCAGGTCAGGCAAGGGGGCAAATTCAGGCTCTCGCAGTTCCACCGATTCAGGAAAGAGGTAGAACTATTTCCGTTGAAAGTCTGGTTTTTCTGTTTGATCATCCTGTCCGTACTTTGTTTGACTCTGGCGCATCGCATTCGTTTATCTCATCATCATTATTTGAGTCACTGCACTTAGACACCAGTCTAGTAGATGATCCCTTGGTTGTTTCAAACCCAATTGGGGGCTCCACTTATTTGTCCATGATATGTTTGGGTTTGAAGATTTCTATACTTAGCGTTGAGTTTAGATGTGATGCTTTTGTTTTGGGCTTCACGGGCTATGGGTTAATTTTGGGCATGGACTGGTTATCTAGTAATGGTGCCGTTCTTGATTGTGAAAGGAGAGTTGTTAGGCTCATGACCCGCTTGGGTAACACTCTCGAGATCTCTTGTAATCCCATGGATTCTGTTATGCTAAGTTATCTTGAATCGCTTGACGCTTCAGTCGAGAGTTTGCGATCTGTTAGAGTGGTCCGGGAATACTCGGATGTGTTTGAGGAGGTGAAGGGCTTACCTCCGAAGCGGGAGATAGACTTCCGAATATATCTGGTAGACAATGCTAAACCAGTATCATTGCCAGTGCGCCACATGGCTCCTCGTGAGAGGAGGGAACTCCATAAGCAAGTAGGGGAGTTGCTTGAGAAGGGGTTCATAAGACGAAGTATATCGGAGTGGGGAGCTCCAGTAGTTTTTGCCACGAAGGCGGATGGGTCCCTCAGACTTTGTGTAGACTATAGAGAACTCAACAAACTTACAAAGAAGAATAGACACCCATTGCCGAGGATTGATGATCTCTTTGATCAGTTGGTTGGCGCCTCAGTGTTTTCGCTGTTGGACATAGCCACGGGGTTTCATCAGTTGAGAGTGGCTAAGGATAGTATAGAGAAGACTGCCTTTATGACTCCGGATGGTTTCTATGAGTGGCTAGTGATGCCCTTTGGTTTGACGAACGCCCCTTCATACTTTGTTGATTTGATGAGTAGGGTGTTCAGGGAGTACCTTAATAAGTTCGTGGTGGTCTTTGTGGATGACATCTTGGTCTTTTCTAAGAGTGAAGAAGAGCATGCCCTACATCTTAGGAAATTGTTGGAGACTCTTCGAGCGCATAGCCTTAAGGCTAAATTCTCTAAATGTCACTTTTGGAAGAAGGAAGTGCGGTTCTTATTGCACGTGGTCTCTAAGGAAGGGATAGTTGTGGATCCCGCTAAGGTAATGTCCATCCAAGATTGGAAGGTTCCGAAGAATGCTACCGAGGTGAGGAGTTTCTTGAGGTTGGCTGGCTACTATAGGAAGTTTATCAAGGACTTCACGAAGATATCAGCCCCATTAACTTGCTTGAAAAAGAAGAATCTAGTCTTCACATGGGACGTAGATTGTGATGATGCGTTCCAACGGTTAAAGAGAGCTTTATCCACAGCTCCAGTCTTAGTGTTGCCAGATGGGAGTAAGCCATTTGTTGTTTATACCGATGCTTGCGAGACAGGACTAAGTGCAGTCTTAATGCAAGAGGGAAGGGTAATAGCCTATGGGGGAAGGCAGTTGAGAGCGCATGAGAAAAATTACCCTACACATGATCTAGAGTTGGCCGCTATTGTTTTTGCGCTTAAGTCTTGGCGCCATTATCTTCTTGGCGAGAGGTTCGAATTGTTCACTGACCACAAATCGTTAAAGTACTTGTTTTCTCAGAAGGATTTGAACTTAAGATAGCAAAGGTGGATGGAGTTCTTAGCATCCTATGATTTTGAGATAGCATATACCCCTGGCAAGGGTAACGTGGTGGCAGACGCCTTAAGCAGAAAAAGGTTGTCCTTGAGTCCATTGTTCGTGGAACGACGAAGCTTGGAATTTATCTCGATGTTTGATTTCAGACCTTCCGTTGACTTTATACCCGGTTTGCTAGCATCCTTAGAGGTCAGACCTACTCTTTTGGGACGGGTTGGTGAGGCACAACAGGACGACCCACAGTTGGTTGAGTTAGTAGAGAAGCTCATAAGGGGGGAGTCGTCCAGCCATTTGAGTAGGTACACCCTAGATGGTAAGGGGTGGTTGCGTAGAGACGGTAGACTTTGTGTACCGCAAAACGAGGGTTTGAAGAAGGCTGTTCTTGATGATGCGCATCATTCGAAGATGACCATTCAACCCGGTGGGGACAAGATGTACCAAGACATGAAGCGAGTTTTCTTTTGGGCCGGTATGAAGAAACATGTGGCCGAGTATGTCGCTAGATGCTTGGTGTGCCAACAAGTGAAAGCAGAGCAAAAGAAACCCGGTGGGTTGCTTCACCCATTGGAAGTTCTGCAATAGAAGTGGGATAGCGTCTCGATGGATTTTATTGATGGGTTACCAAGATCGAGGAAGGGTAATACCGGAATTTGGGTTATGGTAGACAGACTTACTAAGAGCGCCCATTTCATACCCGTGAAGAGTAAGAGGACTGCTCCATGGCTAGCTTCAGTTTACCTTCGAGAGATAGTTCGGTTGCATGGTGTACCTTCTAGCATAGTGAGCGATCGAGATCCTATCTTCACTAGCGAGTTTTGGAAGAGTTTGCAAGAGGTAGTAGGGACTCAGTTGTGTTTGAGCACCGCATATCATCCTCAGAAGGACGGCTAGACCGAGAGGGTGAATCGTGTTCTAGAAGACCTTTTGAGGCTATGTATCTTAGATTCTGGAGGTACATGGGAAGAGCATCTTCCATTGGTGGAGTTCACGTATAATAACAGCTTTCAGTCTAGTATTGGCATGGCTCCTTTCGAAGCTCTTTATGGAAGGCCTTGTCGGTCACCTACATGTTGGTGGGAATCTACGGATAAGATCTTGCTTGGGCCCGATATGGTTAGAGAGACTTCGGAAAAGATTGATTTGATTCGAAGAAGGATGAAAGCAGCGCAAGATAGGCAGAAATCTTATGCGGATAAGAGGAGGACGGATCTTGAGTTTGATGTTGGGGACATGGTCTTTGTCAAAGTATCTCCATTACGGAATGTTTTTCGCTTTGGGTCCGTTGGAAAATTAGCACCAAGGTTTGTAGGACCGTTTCCTATTAAGGAAAGGATTGGACATATGGCATATAGAGTGGATTTTCCCAAGAGACTTAGTGGTTTACATGATGTATTCCCTGTGTCACATTTGAGGAAGTGCCTACATGAGACCGCAGAGGTGGTAGAGCCGAGCTTGCTTAGAGAAATGGAGGTATAGCATGATGCGACGATTCGACGAGCTCCTACTCGCATCCTTGGGTCAGAGACTAGGAAGTTGAGAAACAGAGAGGTTCAACTAGTCAAAGTGCAATGGGGAGATGATGAGAGCAACGCTACTTGGGAGACAGAAGCGAAGATGTGTTCACTGTACCCATTCCTTTTTGAGGTTATGTCTTTTAATTTCTCCTTTATCGTTTGTCTAGTTCTTATCTTATCTTTAGTATGTCCTCTCATTAGTACCTTTGACCTTTAGATAGGGTGAACCTATGGTTGAAACATGTGTTTGAGACATGTTATGATTGATGGATGCGTGTGGATGCAAGTGTTTGCTAGTGGTTGCTCGTGGATGCATATACACACACTTTAGACACTAGATCGGCTCAGTCACTTCATATTGCATATTGCATATAATTGTGTGTAGGTAGCTATATTAATGGATGTATAATGGTTGTGTTATCATATGGATGATGCATTTTGGTGTATGGTTGTGCACACATGTAGAAATAGTATGTGTAGATAGGGTTCTTTCGCATACATATTGTATGCATGGCACTATCATGGTTTGCATTAAGGAGGTCAACTGAATCAGTAGACCGCCTGATTTTGCATTAGACAGGGAACATATACACACACTTTTTGCATATGTTCATATAGCATTAGAAACTTTAAGGACAATGGATGCCAGTGTTTGATGGTTGTTTGGATGGTAGGATACGTTCTTCTGGACTTAGAGATTTCGGGGATGAAATCCTTTAAGTAGGGGAGAATGTAACACCCCGAATTTCAGTTAATATTAACATTCACAAATTAAAGAATAACTAATCCCAGATGTGTGAAATAGGGGAAACGGGTTGCGCCATTGCGTTCGTCTCGGAAAAATACGCGAAATAGAGTCCGAGTTTTCGAAAATCGGAGTCCGTATGAAGAAGATATGGACGAACGAAGTTAGGCAGAAAAACCGAAAACAAGCCAGAATGCACTGGCGCACTTGTGAAGTGCGCCAGCACAAAAATACACTGGCGCACTTGGGAAGTGCGCCCGTGTCGAGCCAGAATCCTGCACAGCTTTCTGGTTTGACCCTGGCTGGCCTGGTGCACCTGTTTTGGTTCTCTGGTCTGTTCTGCTGACCTGTGACAATTTTTGATGGTTTAGATCTAAACTCAGGTTAATCCTATGGCCTAAACTACATCCTAAATCTATAAATACACCCTAAGACTACCCTAATTCATAATAAAAATAGATACAAGGCCGTCATGCCGTCAAAATGCAATTAGAAGGAGCCTCCATCACATTTTAGAAGAAGATAACTTCTCAAATCAACTTCTAATCAACTCTAGCAACTTAATCTTCTTCATAGGAGTGCTAATCAACAAGTTGTGAGTTTCTATGCCTTTAGCAAGCAATTGCTAAACTAATTATGATAGGATGTAATGAGGTTATGGTTATGAATGTGGATCAATGCAAGTTATGTTATCATATGCTATGTGCTCATGATGTTAGTTATGCAAGTTTTATGCTATATGTCCATGATGTTAGTTATGCAAGTTTTATGCTATGTGTTCATGATGCTAGTTATACAAATCACTATGATAAACATTGATCCATTATGACACCATGTTATGCAAGTTTGGTGTTTGATCATATGCAACTTCATATATGACATGTTATGCAAGCTTGGTGTTTGATTATATGCAAGTTCATATATGACATGTTATGCAAGTTTGGTGTTTGATTATATGCAAGTAACATGTGCAAGTTTACATCTTTGTATGATATGCATACATAAGCAAGTTTACCCCTTTGTATGTCA
Organism: Allium sativum; assembly: GCA_030737875.1. Taxonomy (NCBI): domain Eukaryota; kingdom Viridiplantae; phylum Streptophyta; class Magnoliopsida; order Asparagales; family Amaryllidaceae; genus Allium; species Allium sativum. The sequence continues at coordinate 39,773,108 of CM060921.1, read as the reverse complement.
TGCATATATATATGCATGTTTACCCCTTTTTACGATATGAGTAACATATGCAAGTTCATCCCTTTTTAGACCTATGATATGTATGCAAGTTCATCCCTTTTTAGACCTATGACATGTATGCAAGTTTATACCTTTATGATAGGTCTATGACATGAACATCTATGCAAGTTACCCTCTTTATGACATATGTGATTCATGCAAGTTTGGGTTGATTATTTATGCTAGTTGGGTTTGATGCTATGGTCATATATGCAAGTTGACACCTTTAAAACCCATGTTGATGCTAATGTTATGCTAAGTTGAACCCATTGTATTTGTGATGAATCTTCCCTTTTTAAGTATGTCATGTTAGCGTATTACGTGGGGAACGATGGGGTTAATATTCATGTTAACAAAATTGTGGTGACATTGGTATGATGTTGCATACCATAAGTGGATGGACATAATTGAGTCAATTATGTACATCATTAAATTGGAATTAGTTAGGGAAAATTAATTCAAAATATGGGGGTGATTAATTAGGTGTAATTAATCGACTAAGACACGAGGTTGGACCCTTTTGTAGCATAAGACTGCCCGGACCCGACCGGCAAATCCAGCGGCTACAAATGATTGGCCCAATGTGAGAGGTCTTAGGCATAAACTAAATACGTGACAAGTGTAAAGACACGAGGTTAGACTCTGTAATGGCGTAAGGCTGCCCGGACCCGACGGGCAAATCCAGTTGCCACAGTCTAATGTGAGAGGTCTTTACAAAGGTTACAGTCTTAATCAATTAAGAAACACTTAACCAGATAAGCATGTAGTAGGGCATGAGGGGTTAAGTGGGTGCCTTGGGTGGCATGTGGAAATCTAGTGGTTGCCTTGGGTGGCAATAGAAAATACGATTAGAATACTTAACCAAAGTGGAAACATGTAATTAAACATGATTAAAGGGTTAAGTGGGATACACTAGAGGGAGCAAGCTTAGGTGGGTAGCTTGTGGGGGCCCATTTCAACCAGTAACCCATGTGTATCTTGGTGGGCTCGACCCATGTCGAGGACGGGACACGCGTACTGGGCTTGACTATAATAGGCCAAAACGGGGTAGCGGTGGCAACGCAAGTCCAACGGGTTTCATATGCGTGTGTGGGCCCGGGCTGGTAGGTAAGACGTTGTTGCATCGTGTAGGTATAAGTCGTGCACCTTTGGTTGTATCGGGTTGCCACTTTGGGGAGTGATACACCCTACTGTGGGGCCAGCACGGGTATCTACGTTAGGGAGCCGATCGCTTGGGGAGTAGTGGGTACACCTAGTGGAGATAGGGGCAGACGGCACCTATGTGGTCAGTTAGGGGTACACGAAACTACTAGTTAAATTTTCTAAGTCCTTGGGCGGGATCAACCTTTAAGTTAGGAATGACTGGTGTGGTGCAGTTTAGTAATTATCCTTGGGTGGGTAGATGCGTCTTTACGGTTATCTTGGTTCTTCCTATGTCTAGTTGGCTGCTTAGTGTAGTCATTTATCCCTAGTCGTTACCGTACCAAGTTTATATCATACCCTAATTACTTTAATGATTGTATTGTTAAAGTTATAGGACTCGCTCAGACTTATGTCTGACCCCATTGTTTTTATCTTTTTCCCCCCTCAGGTCCTCAGGTTGGGCCTAGCACTAGTGGGCTTTAATCAGATTACTTTATCTATCTTTTGGAGCTTGGACCGTTGATGTAAAGCTCAGCTTATCTTTTCTATTATGGCTATTAGTATGTAGTGGGATTATGTACTTATGTTTTTATCGAGATGGATATTTTGTACTTGACTCTTGTTGGTTTTTGGTATGTAACCAAACATGTTTACCTTCTGCTGCAATGAAATGATGTTTTAAATTTCAAGTATTACTTATATCTATCTTGTTGTAATTTTTCTGTTCTATATTCACTTAAAATACTCCACCGAAGTTAAGGCATTCCCTTAATGTGTGACCTTAGCGGGTGTGGGGTGTTACACTGGCGTTAATTGCGCTCCTAATCACTATAGGATAATTACTATACTGCACCATTACTAGTCACCCTAAAAGTTGATCCCGCCTACTGAACATAATAATCATAATAATGATAATGGTAGTTCCGTGTACCCCTAGCTGTCTTCTTAGGTGCCGCCTGCTACTATCTCCACTAGTTGTACCCACTACCCCCATGTGATCGGCTCCTTAACTCGTAGATACCCGTGCTGGTCCCATAGTGGGGTGTATCACTTCCCAAAGTGACAACCCGATACCACTAAAGATGCAAGGCTTATATCTACACGATGCAACAATGTCTTACCTACCAGCCAGGGCCCACACACGCACATGACCCCGTTGGACTTGCATTGCCACCGCTAACCCATTTTGACCTCTTACAATCAAACCCAGTAAGCGTGTCCCGTCCTCGATCTAACTCGAGCTCACAAAGATACTTAATGGGTTACTGGTTTGAAAAGGGACCCCATACTTGACACAAGCTTTCCACCTATGCTTGGTCCCCACTAAGATTTCCCACTTAACCCCTTCTTATTCATGTCTTCTTACATGTTTCAACTTGGTTAAGTGTTTCTAATCGTATTTCACATGTCACCCATGTTACCCACTTAACCTTAATGTCCCACCACATGTTTCTCTTGTTTAAGTGTTACTTAATTCATTATAACCGTAATCTTGTAAGACCTCCCACATTAGACTACCGTTTGCGGTTTGTAGATTTACCGAGCGGGTCTGGGCAGTCTTATACCGCAAACGAGCCTAGCCTCGTGTCTTTACAATTGTTACGCATTTAATTTATTCCTTCGACCTCTCACATTGGACTACCGTTTGTGGTTGCTGGATTTGTCGGGCTGGTCCGGGCAGTCGTATACCACAAACGAGTCTAACCCATGTCTTAGGCGTTTATTTTATTTTACACATAATTATTTCACCCCAATATGAATTAATTGTCCCTGTTCAAATTGTCAATAATTTCCAAATTAATCTATGTCCATAATTGTCACCTAAATTATGTCCATAGTTTTCAGTTATATAAATTATACCAATTAGTGTCTCAAGTTAATTATATGCCTTTAAAACCATTTTATGCCAATTCACAATATATATATTTAATATTTTCCTATTGTCCCCACGTCGTTTGTGCGTTTAATATGAAGTATGTTAGACTCGCAAATAGTCTAACTCATAAAAAGAAAAGAAACATCACAACTTGCATAACACATAAAATAGATCTAACTTGCGAATAGGAATTATAACATAAGTTTGCATAGCCAATAACTTGCATAGGCAATGGACATATAGAACATAAATTTGCATAAACTATGTACTTCCATGGATCTAAATATAGATCTAAACATGAAATTGTGAACTTGCATATATGAATATGGTTTTCACCTAAACTTGGACATGTGAATATGGTGTTCACCTAAACTTGCATATGTGAATATGGTTTTCATCTAAACTTGCATATGTGAATATGGTTTTCACCTAAACTTGCATATGGATTCCTACAAACTTGCATATGAATTTAAACATGTAAACTAATATCACATGTTTTACATATAAATTCGCATATGTATATATATACTTGATTCACATATAAACTTGTGTATAATTCACATACAGACTTGCATGTGGTTCACATAAAAACTAGCATATGATTTACATCCCAAACCTGCATATAAAATGATGTCATAAAATGAATCAAGTTAAACATATGTGATTGGACATATGAAATAGATCTACTAACATAAGTTAATAAAACTATCATATGTTCACCAATAGACGTTAACAAATTTAAGTAATGTCACATGATTCAACAGACATGTTCTCATAATCTCAATTATAACTCATCATAATTAATTTATAAATTATTTTGTGAAAGAAATTGTACTCACAAAGACGGATTAGAGAAGAGAATAATTCGTTCGTCATTTGTATTAGAACCTTGACTTGCAATTCCTAAGCTTCAAGAAGAAGAAGAACTATTCCAGTAGTAGCATGGAGGCCAAGAGATTAATTAGAGTTTAGGTTTAGAGCTTGAGTCTATGCATGCTTATATAGAAGTTTAAACTTATATGAGCCGTTAGATCATCCTAGGAGCAATCACAACCGTCCAGACTAGATAGAGTTATCCAGAATTGCCACCTATGCCCTAGTGACTCAGCAATAGGTAAGAAAAGACTCAACAACAAGTCATAATCATCACTGTTTTGGATCTGGGAGAGGGGGTAGGTCGACCCCCAGGTCGACCTGTATAGGGGAGGTCGACCCCCTGGTCGACCTGGCCTGGGGCGGGAAAAATCCCGCCCATCCCGCTTCTTTGTTTGAATTCGAATTTTGAATTTAAATCTGAGCTGTTTTAATTTATTTAAATTTCTGAAACTTCTGAGAGCCATAACTTCCTCATACGAAATCTGATTTACGAAAACTTGGACTCTATTCCAAGAAGAATTTCGAGACGAACACAATGGCGTAACCCGTTTCCCTTAGTTCTCACTTTAACAATTAAGTATTCTTTAATTCGTTCTTAAAATTGTTAATTTTAATTTTTTTAATTACGGGGTGTTATATAAATAAATACCACAACTTAAACAACTTGATTTTTATTCGAGGAATGAATTTGTTTGTGATTGAGAGTTGAGTTTGGAATTTAAATCATTATTTTCATAAATGGTTTATTACTAAAAATACATAGTCTTAGAAGTTAAACGAAGTGATTTGAGTTCTAGTAACCCACCAATAGTGAATTGGAAATCAGAAACTATCTTAATAGTATTGAAATACATACTTATATCGAAGGGTTTAGCATGCGAATGTTTTTGAATAAAAGACTTCAAATTTAATTAATAAGAAATTAATTAAAAGAGGCTTAATGATATTATGGGAAACAAATCTTTGATTGTTTGTGTATTTTTTTAGAGCTAAATTATCAAATCTGGACCCAAAAATCTTACTTTGGAAATATCTAGGGGAAACACATGAGTTGTACGGCACGATCATCCCTGTTAATAATTCACTGTGTGTATAAATGTTGTTTTGTTATCTTAGGACAAGTGATAAGGAAATTTGTCTACCAATAGTTAGGAGTTGAATTCCACTCTTATCCATGGTTGAGTATTTCTAAATAATCGGGGTTGAGTTTACCAAAAACTTTAGATAGTCGTTTCGAAGTGAGTTGGTCTGGATCAAGTATTCGAAAACCGCTTCAATATGACTGAGCGATGGATTTAGAAGATAGTGAAATCAAGGACGGCTTGAAAGCTAGAGTTGAAGGTCGAACCCTTAGGATGGAAAGGACTTCTTGTCTAGAGTCTTTGTTAGCTACCAGGATATATATTATAGCTGTGGCCCCTAGAATCTAGAGTCTTCATATTGCAAGGACGGTCTATTACTAATCCTAGGGGTGATCGCCGATAGGATGTAGTGAAAAGAGTACCTACAGTTCATTCAAACCCAAATGACTTGTCTGGACTAATGTCTGAAACTGCATTTCTAATCCATGTACATTTGTTTTTACAAACGAATATCTGTTGGTAGTGTAAGAGGTAAACCCTCTTATGCCTAATATCCTTCCTTGAGGTATACGAAATCAAGGGTTGTATTTACGTAGGAGTTAATTAGTGTGTTGGAAATTGCGATGTGGCATTCCTAGTGAAAACTATTGAAGAAAGGTAAGACGTGACCTTTAGCCTCATCAACTAGGAAAATGGATAAAACATGGGTATGCTCTAGGGCCGTGTGGTCGGCCACCATTAGGAGCTGTCATCACATTCTAGGTGTATTCCTCGGTTTTGGTTGCGCGCAAGCATCATTACACAGTGTGATCATAGCGCGATGTCAGGGTTGAGGTAATCCGGATTGTCATGTTATAAGGACAGTTCAATTCTAGTTTGCAGGGGTGCAAGAGGTTCTTGTTGGACCCTGGTGCATTTCCTAGAGATGCACCATCGAAGGTAGTCACTTACCTTGTCGTAGAATGGAATCTAATCTCCAATACGTGTCTTGTACGATTTTAGTTGTATACCTATTATACTGGAATTTAATTAATGTAATAATTTTGGCTAAGATTCATAAGTATTTGTATCTACGCATTCTAATAATATCATGGGATTTTCTATAAAATGTTTTGGTTATCATAAGGTAAAAACCCGTCCGTGTTTATGTGTGCATGGTCTTACGAGATACACTTTTCTTTCAAAGAGTTTTTAAATATAATAATCAAGTTGTTTGACTTTTCTCACACCAGATCCATGTCTGACTCGAAGATTTTTTTTCCTTACCATAAAACTCTTAGGTACTCAAAATTTTGTGAGCAGCCAAGTAGTTCAGGTTTTCAAGGATGCATTTGGAGGAGAGGAGCTGGAGTCCAAGACGTATTTATGTAGATTTTTATTTCCTCTATGCTATTGTGTTTTTATGTTATATAAGCAGTTTAGATAGGTTATTATAACTGTTCAAGTTAGTATTTGTTATTTACTCTGAGGATTGAATATGTATATTAAATAAAAGTTTTTTCAGTTTGTTAAGACTTGTTATATATTATATGTTATGCGCTGCAATTGTGATATTCTATTCTGTCTTATTTTTCTTTAACCCCTAATGATTTGGTTTTTCGGCACTTGGATGTTTGGCATATTAATTCCATGGATGTATTAGTATCGACTTGAAAGGTCGAATCTTCGAGTCGTTACATTTGTGATCTTTAGTTAACATACAAATAAATATCTTCGATAATCTATGTTAGATTATTTTAATTATGGTTCCATGAAACATTTTATTAAATTCCAAACCATTATTAATTTTAAAATAATAATAAAACTATAATCTATTACAAAATTCAAATAACAACTTATTTGAAAATTCCTTTTATAAATTTTGCTTTAAACTAAGATGGGTTAAAATAACATTGTAAAATATTAGCCATACTAGCTTATTTGAAAAGAATCCATATACTTTTCAAATTTGAAAGGAGGCTTATAAATTTCCAGTGGTCCTCAATTAATTGAGTTTAACATACTTAAGTTATAACATAGGTGTTTACATGTATAAAGAATCAACTAATACTAACAATTAGCATAAAGGATGTATTCAAGTTATAATAACATATGGTGATTTGTTCTGTCATATAAATGTCTATGTTAACAATATAACAGAATGGGTTTTGGTTCTGCTTAAAAGATGTCAACGTAATTAAGAACCAGGTTATAATAAAATGGGGAAGTATTCTACTAATAGATGTCTAACATAAGTAACAACTAAGGCATAGTAGAATGGGGAAGTATTTTAATAAGATGTCAACAAATATCATATGACACATAATATGTCAATATATATATATATATATATATGTATGTATGTATGCATATATATATATATGTACAACAATAGCATAGTAAGAGGAGGGTGATTTGTCATGTTAAATAGATGTCCAAAATAAATTCAGTTTAAGTAACAGGACGAGGTTTTATTCTATTAACTAGTGTTCATACGATTCAATCAATTATACTAATAACAGAATGATGTTTTGTTCTGCTAAACATATGTCATTTAATTCCGAATCATTGAGTTGTTAAAAGGTGATTGACAAAGAGATCTTCTGGAGTAAATCATCTTTTGAAAACATCATTGTAAAATAAGAAATTCAAATTTAATGTAATATAAAACTTATTATCATAAAATTATTAAACCACTAAATAACAAATAATAATTAATAATTTAAATAATTTAATTCCAAATCAATTTTTTTGGCAAGGAAAGCCGTGTTTATAGTGGGCGTACCATTTTTATTGGAGAAAAGGGAAAACAGGTACTCTGCACATGCACATAGTAACTAATCTGGTTTGAAGTGTCCAGTCACTATCAATACAATAAAATAGCAAAAAAAATCACAACACAAGCTGTGAACCATAAATTTAGGTCAACCACACCATTTCATGGTCAGAATCATTCTCAAAAAAGGTCCCAACAAATGGTGTCATAGTCCGCTCATAGGTCCAAAAGCGGAAAGCTAAATCATCCACATAGTAAGAAGCTGTTGGGAAACAATAAGGTTCTTATCCTAGGTAGAATCCTACATGAGTTTCGTGTTATCATCACCAGTTTCACCCTCATCCGACAATGTCAAAACCTTACCAATAGGACGGTAGAAAAGACGTCTCTGATCATCCCTTCCCCTAGTAAATTTGTAGGAATAATGCTCAGTGTCATAGTGCATGCCAGAGGGGGAATGAACCCAAGCCCTCTCACTCTTAATCCAAGAAACATTAGGATCAATAGGCACATCAGGTAAAATAGTAACATGACACGCTTCCTCTACACAGACTTCCTTCCTACCAATAGGGACCCAAACTCTAATGGGGGGCCCGAGGGAGTGGATTTTTATTTGGGGAAGGCATATTAGGATCAAGCTGACAAGCATCAGCAAACATACCAAATGATTTACATGTAGTGCAAATATCGGGTTTCCATCTATACTTAACATCCACAAATGTCCACGATTCTCAATGCAAACTTTGATTTGAGAAGGCAATGGCATATCCAGTGTAATCTCAATCAGGGCCCTAGCATATACTAAATTTTTCCTTGCTACAGCATTGGCATCAAAACATTTGAGCTTACCAATATGACAAGCAAGACAATTTAGACCTAGAAGAGATTGAAGAATAGAGGGAATATGAGTGAATTGTGTCCAGACCAAAATCGAAAGGACTTGTTCTCGAACTCTATCAATCGAAGCGCTCCATGTAGTCACTATAAAAGGTCTACCATCAATAATAGATGGAGCAGCTTCCAAGACACGTAACCTTTCTTCAACAAAGGAAATATTGAAATAATAAAGACCATCAACTATTGTCATTCTCAAGGAAGCACGGATTTGCCAGGAGTTATGAAATGCTGAGTGCTTGTTAACAAAAGGAGGTTGTGAATCAAGAAAAATTCTACTAAGTAATCATTCAAAAATTATGTTGCTTCATCGTGGATTTCCGGGGGAGGAATCCAGCCAAGATCAGCTTTCAAAATATCAAAATTCACCGGCGGGTATTCCTCGGCTATTTGAGGAAGGGAATCAAATAGCGATGTCCAACTCTTAGGAGACAACGGTGACGAGATCGAACCAGGTGCAGAATTGTTTAAGGGGCATGGGCCCTGATATTTTGAAGGAACATTGGATGGGGAGTTTTGACGAACAGGTCGTGCACACTGTAAAGTTTCACAAGGAATGGTAATTGGGGAGCGAAAACCAGACAAACCAACACCTACTAGCCCGCAGTTCATTTCATTACCCACATAACAAGCATTTGTCTATGAATTCAAACTCAAAAAGGATGGCACAGTAATCTAATTCAAACCCAAAATAATTGACTTAGTAGCCGAATTAAAACCAAGAACAGAACGCTCATTAACATTACTCGTCCCTAAAATAGTAGGTAGAGGCCACACAGACATAGCTTGAGCTAGAATAGAAGAAATAGGCGACTTACCCAAATTCAGAGAATGCATAGGAGCTGAAGTTCCCAAATACGGAGAATTCGCAGGAGATGAAGGAACTACGACAAAACTTTAGTGATTAAAGTATTAAGAGGATGGGTTTCTGGCAAAGTGTATACAGGTCGTAGAGGGGCAGTGAAGTATTCTGGATCGACATCAGAATCAGACATGGATTGGAGTGATTTTACGCGGCTAGCAAATCTGTGGTTATTGAAGATAGCAAACGTGACTTAGGCTTTTTGTTCTTAGTTGTGAGCAAGGAAGAAGAAGCGCGATGGGGATGGAGTGAGTTAAGAAGCGGTAGTGCACGAAGAAATGATTTGGATAGACGCAAGTAGAAGGGTATCCGCCATTAGTTTAATGTGTTATCAATGACCAAATCAATATTTTAATCAATAATTAAGTAATTAAGAATCTTTTTAAATAATTAATTAAATATATATTTAATCCTCAAAATTAATAATTAAATGGCAATTAACCCTTAAAAATAATTAAATATTAATTATTCCTAATTAAATAATTTAATAACCCTTAAACCTTAATTAATAATTAAAAACTTTAATTAAGTTCTTAAATAAAACTTAACATAATTACTAATAATTAATTATCTAAAACCTTATTATGTAAATAATTAATTTAAATAATCTTAATTAAGTAATTAAACGTACTTAATCCTTAATTTTTAAGTCGTTATATGGTAATTAACTTTCATATATTATACAAATTAAAATCCACTTACTTGATTAAAATTTAAGCCCAAATGACTTAATTACATGGTAATTGAGTACTTATTACTCTATTTAATTAATTAATTTTCATTGGTTAAATAATTAAACAATTAAATAATAATAGTTACTGATTTATATTTCAAATGATTTTTGAAAACATTTTTCAAAACTTACTTAAGTTAAACTTGCTTTACTTTTAAAAATAGTTCGTTTTCACGAACTGCACTTATAACGATTATCGCTATAAAATCCCTAACTTCAAAATCTTAGCTTTTATATTTTATTTTGAAAAATACTAAAGGAGGTCGACTAACTTTTCAAAACATAAAACAAATGTTTATAAAAATAAAAACAAAGTTTGAAACTTTATTATGAGTTCGGTTTCAAAAACATAAACATGGTTTCAGCCGAGGATTCCAAGTCATAAACCACATAAAAGTTCTATCTTTCTATGCATATAACACAAACATGATGTTCTTAACATTTATAATTAAATCATAAACACATGCATAACCAAATTATAACCATGAACAAGCCAGAGATCTAAAAATTGAGCAATTAAACCACATAATAAATATAAACTTTTAAATATCAAAATTTTGATTTAAGGCTATGAGATTTACTCATCACTTTAAACATATCCAACCCAAATATAACTTCGCCAGAACTTCCGTCAACGGTAGTATATGAAATTTCATTAAGTAAATTTGGATTTTTAAGGTTTCATGATAAAAAATGGCTTGTACTAAGTGATGTGATGAGGATTTGAATTATCAACAAATCAGCAAAAACAAAATCCGAAGATTTTGCTTTTTTTCAAAATAATTTTTAGATATGTAAACAAAACAATTTTGAAAAGTGATTAAAAGAAAGTTCGTTATGTTTTTCATCAACTGTTTTAAAAGAAGAAAATTTTGATTTTGCTTTGTTTTGCGAGAGATATGGATAAAACAATAAGGGTCATTTCCAGGCCTTAAAAATTTGGCTAGAAAATGGATCTGAAAGAATTGAAATTTTGACCTTATATTTCTTTAACTCATAGAAATTGGTTAAAAGAAAAATTGTAACCAACTCAATTGAATTGAATTTGAAAAAAAAGAAATTCTTAATTTGAAGCATTTCAGAGGGAATTATGGTCGAAAGAAGTAGGGGGAAAATTTGAGTAAAAACTGAAAACAAAAGCAGAGGTTTTTTAGTTTTGAAAACATGAAAAATCAAATATTTTTAAATTTTAAAAACCAAGGAAGCTATAAATTTTCCTAATAAAGCATGTAGGACGGTGAAGAAGTTGAATAAAATGAAAAAGTAAAATGAAAAATGAGAAGAAGAAAAATCGTTTTTATATAAAATGAAATTTGCAAAATTACCAAAATGCACTTGTTCTTCACCCTCCTTAACTTCATGCCACCTCACCGTCCTCCTTTCACATTACTTTCCACCTAATGTACCTACTTCCAACGTCATTATTGTATTAAAGTATATATGTGTCTTTATTTCCTTAACTTAAGCGTACTTTGTACCTTTTTTCCTTTAATCTTACTTAACATCAGATTATTATTATATTAACTTAATTAATCTTTGTTAACACAAATATAGATTCATTTGTTAATATTTATATATGTAATATTTATTTAACCAATTTAAAAATATTTTAAATAATTTTTACATTATTACAAATTAGCGTTTTGAAAAATTCTTTTGGTCACATTTTATGTTTTTCTTTAAACTATTTATTTTTGTAAACCAAACTAAAAAATGGTTTTCACATTATTTAATATAAATTATAAGAGGGTATTTTTATTATAAAAACACTTATTTTTGAATATTTAAATTTATCAAATATTTCAAATCAAAGCAATAAAAGTTCGGTTGATTACAAATTATAAGAGGGTATATATGTGCCCTTTGTGCTTCACTAATTTACAAAACCTCATACTGTTTTCATTTCTAAGCTACATTTTATTTTAAAACATGCTTTCTTCAATTACTTCCACCAATACACAAATTAGTTTAAAATTTTATTTCAAAAGAAACTGCCCATCCACTTTCTACCATACAATTCTTTACTAATTACACCTACAAACTTCATCAACCCGAACATCACAACATCTTTACAACTTGAAACTACACCTCCTCTATCATCATTGCAACTCCATCGAATCTAACAATAACTCATCTAACTCAATCGCTACTATAACCTAAATATAGAACAATTACAAGCCTTCAATTCTTCACTACCACCACTTCACAAAACATTATTTCGACATTTCCATTCAATCAAATCATTGAACCGAGAACTTCAATCTCACGTTCTGCTCATAAAATACCAAATGGTTGTAGTAACATATTTAAAATTACCGCCTGTAGGTCTAAAGAAATATGTTAAGGGAAGACGTATGAAACCTTTCAATGAGATAGTGCTAGTATGGGATCTGTAGTAGAGAAAATCACTCGTTTGATCAAATATGCTACTAATCGATCTCTACTAGCTAGCTGCCAGTTCAATACCATGAAATGATATATATATATATATATATATATATATATATATATATATATATATAAAGTTAGGAATCAACCCAACATCAATTTGCCTTTCACTTCAACTCCACCCTTCCATACTCCAATCAATCACCCTCCTGCATACATAACTATACCTAGCTCCTTTTTGGCTATAACCTACAGACATCACCTAACAACCTAGCATCAACCACTCCTCATCCTCAACTCAACACACAGCCACAAACTTCTCTGTCCATTGCCCTGACACAGTTCACTCAAAATAATTCAATTGCCGACCTCCTTCGCCCCCAATAACCAAATCTGACAAGTCTCACACCAACACTGAACCACAATCCACCTGAATCATAAAATTTTGTAGAGTTCACTGCCCTTCAAACTACCCTCTTCTTTTGCACAAATTGAAACTACCATAATCCCAGATAATTTCACAACTTGTCACCAATCACTTTAGTCACCAGAACTTCACCACCACACAGCCTTTAATCACCAGAACATCACCGTAAAACCACGCCTTTAGCTGCAACTCACATCAACCTAATGCTCAGTCTTTTCCATCCAAATCCCAAAACCAACCATGCCTAGTCAATTACAAATGAACTACAAATCGAGACCAGGACCTCAGGTGGCGATCGAAACCCAAAGTTGCACATAATTTCATCCAAACTCTACATGTTTTCCTTGACTTTTCTCTTAATGATTTCCTTCTATTTCGTTCAAATTTGAATTTTTCATAACATAAGATAAGCTGAGAACAGGATAAGTTTGTCTTAACGGCGTAATGGGAATGATGTGTTGTCTTGAGCCGTGTTGAGTTAGAATTTCTTTTCCTTATTTTTGATTTTTTTAATGCATCTCCTTTTCAAGTTTATTTTACCCTTTCCTCCCAATCCTTTTGCTTTGTTTGATCCTTATAAAAAATCATCATTTTCTTTGTCTTTTGTTTGGGTTTTTCTTTAGGTTTTTATCCCTTAGGCTTTTGTTAGTGTTATATTATTAAAAAAAATTGATTCTTTTACATGTCGCAAAAGAAGCAAATCAAAAGGAAGTAAAATTGTAGTGTTTGTCAAAAACCCACTTGCAATGTCCTGTCTTTTCGACCGCTTCAAATTGCTAATTAAACCAACTTAAAATGTTCAAAAGGACAGATCGTTATTTAGCTTACAGAGTTTAAAACCGAATCAACACAGAAAACACAAAATAAATAGATAACACAATATTGAACAGTGAAATAAGCATTTATATATTAATCAGAATTTTGATACAAGATTTTTCTATACAGCGGAATTTAAAATACAATTTGAATACAAGATTTTTTTACTGTTTTACTCTTCAGTCCACGCACGTCTTTGGAATCCCCAGCTTTGCCAATCTTCGAATCCTAAGCTGTAATCTCCAAATCTGTAACACTCGTATCTGATCCGAGCGTTTTATGCAGAACACAAAACACTCGGATCAAGATCAATCTTTGATTCGAGTAAAATTACTTCAATAAAAGCTGAATATAATAATTTAGCCTAACATAAATGATAAGTGATTAAATCTGAATACATGCCAAAGGTCAACATCCATAGTTATTATAATGTACTGAACATAGCAAAAACATGCGGTTTGAAGCTTCACACAATTAGGCTATGAGAGTTAGTCCAACACTTATTATTTTTAGTGTATCAATCATGAAAATACTACACAACATCTTTGAACGAAATCAAAGCAAGCAAGGATAACAAACTGAGCAACCCATATATATTTGGTCCCACACTAGTTCAACCGTTTTGATGAACCAACAAAAGAAAAATTACAATCATAATGACACAGGGCTTTTTAATTGAATGCATGTAATCTATCAATGTATATTTTACTCAAGGCAGATGTTCATAAATACATGCTTTAGTTTAACATTAAAGCAGTAGGCTACGTCAAAGCTGAAGTTTAGTATGTCACCAAATTTGTAAACTAAATGTATCTTTCAGGTTTTAGAATTTACCAAATAGGGCAGGACCATCTTATGTATAGAAATGTACCTTAACTAAATTAATTCAAAGTCATGCCAGGTATAAAGGACATCAAATTTTGACCATTCAAGTTGAAAATATCAAATATAAACTAGACCAAATGATTATTTATAGTTTCCCAAATCGTTGAATACATGTTAACGTATCCAATATTCATAGCCAGAATATCAAAGAAGTTTCATTCAAGTTTTTTTTCTTATTAGACAGAGGACGTGTGCAAGTGCTACAACAAAGCAAGACAAACACATGACCAAGTTATATATGCACATCTCATAGCAGTTTACATTAAATACAAGACAGGCCCAAAACCGGTCTTGAACAAATGCAATAGGTATTTGTTTTCAGCATATAAATAGTGTAAGTTTAAATCAAAACCAAGGTCATCTAATTAGTTTATATACATATATGCATGCAGTTCCAGTTTCCAGCAACCAAAGATATGTAAAGGTTACTGTATTATATATGTTTATAATAATTTTTCTTTTTCCCTCTTTGGAAGCCATATATGTTCCAACCTTCACCCATTCAATGCAACTCACATACCATATATATACTACACACACGCACCCACACAATACATGATACACACGCACGTATATGCACACTCACTCATACACACAACACTCATGCATAAAACCAATCATCAATACACACACAATACTAGTATACAGCTATACTGTTACACATGACAAGGCACACACAGAGCACATGAACGCACACACAAACCAATATACACATGCACTTGGAGACACACACACAACACATGCAAGATAATCACGCACCTAATTTGAGCACTCAACTCGCCCACACAAGCAAATGCTACAACAAGAGACACATGTCAACATAAATCGAAACATACATGGTGGTGGAATTCACGCAACGAATAGCAGGCTTGTATAGGTAGCACAAGTCATGTTTTGCAAATATTAGCTGCCTCCAAAACATGGCAGTCAACAGAAAAGTCAACGCACAAATCCAAACAAAATTTTATATTCTAGTTTCTATCAAAATTTAAATGTTTGAATAAAAGTTAATCGTGAGCAAAAACTCACCATACGATCGTACTATGCTAGATAGAGGAGGAAACGACTTCGATATGATTTGAAAATTAGCTCTGTGGACTGACTTCGATTATGACAGCGAACGATGCTAAAGTGGCTCGGGTGGGTCACGATTTTGGGAGGAACAGTTATGATTTCGAAGGGGAATAAATAGGCTATTGCGGTGCCATTAATTTGAGCTGAGGAAGACATGATTTTGGTTATGGGATGAACGAAAATAAGGCTGCGTGAAAATGAAAAAAGGGAAAGAAGGAGCAATTTTTTGGAGGGTCGATCGAATTTCGATGGAAGGAAGCCATTAACAATGGTTTAGTGGCTTTGATATTAAGTTGAAGAAATTGGGGAAAACTTCATGATTTTTATAGAAGGAACGAATGAAGAAAAGAATGATGTAAAATCATTAGGGTTAGAGTAGCGGTGTGTTTCAGAATATAGGTCGGCACGATTTTCATTTATGGTTGGTTTTATTAAGTTTAATTTAATATTAAATCCTATTGCGAATTATCATGGAACGCTCTAAATTCGTATTGCCAACACAATCTTCAAATGCGACAAATATAGACATACCTCTATTTTTCAACATTCTGAATCCAATAAAATTAGTTTGGTTGTAATTCGAGTCTGTTTGTATAACAACGATAATTTAATTATGAATTATTTATCGGTCTATTGTTTGTTCACAAAACAACTCCGTTTAATTCTAAATTTGAAATGTTAAGTTTCAGTTTCTTTATGTATACAAATACACACAAATACAAGCCAATTTTCCATATGTTTCAACAGATAAAATCTCCAATTTTTTTAATGTTAATAACATTTATTTTTAAATTCAACTATTTATATTTTTCAGTTGAATTTAAATATCCAGCAAATTCAATTCAAATATTCAACAATAAACATTTGATTCCCAACCAACCATTCTGAATTGAGTTCAATTCATACTCAAAACCATATATTTGATTTTTAATTTTTAACCCAAATATCAATATAAAATTAATTGTAAATAGCTAAATCTTTAATTAATTGCTTTTCCAATTGTCAAAATTTCTGGGACATTAGAATCTCCCCCCTGAAGTTTTCCTAAGGGTGGGAGAATGTTACACCCCATATTTTTAGTGTAAGACAATAAAATAAGAATAACTTAATTAAATAATTAGAATTAAGTAAAACGGATTATACCTTTTGTGTTCATCTCGAAATTCTAGTTAAGATAAAGTCTGAGTTTGTGTAAAACGGACATAGTATGAAGAAGTTACGAGCGACAGAAGTTTGTCAGAAAAATCAGGAAGCGGGCCAGAACAACTGGCGCACTTGGCAAGTGTGCCAGGCCATTTTTGCACTGGCGCACCTCCCAGGTGCGCCAAGAACAGTTTTCAGCCTTCGGAACCATGGGGGTCGACCCCTTTAAGGGGGTGTCGACCCATGGGTCGACCACCTGAAAGGGGGTCGACCCACATGAAGGGGGGTCGACCCCCGGTGGCAGATTTTTGCAGAGTAGGGTTTTCTGATATTTTGACGGTTCAGATGGTTTTTGGTCAAATCTGAGGGTCTTGGTTGCTCCATAATCCTATAAATAAGATCCTAGACTTAACCCTAAATCTCATAATTCGGTATCTACACTGAAGCTCTGCTATTACACTCTCTCTCTTCTCAAATCTATTCTAGAAATTAAAATATTAGCCTAGGAAAATTATGAATTTAGATCTGGAAGAGAGAATCAACATCGATAAAAAGATTATTGAATCATGAAAGCAAGGCAAACTTATTGATCCAATCTATTCAATTCTTCCTATTTCTTTCCCTTCTCTTTTAATGAAAATAGTCGATCCACGTTACTAGGTTTCAAATCAAATAAAAGGGGAAAGGAAAACCATGGATGATAGAACGGATCAGATCCAAAATTTGGGAAAAGCATGAAAGGTGAGTGGGTTTAAACTATAGCCTTTAGATAATATTATGATTATTGTTTGACATTCCCCTAGTTATAAATTGTGAAATTACCAAGTTAATTATAAATTATTGTTATAACAAGTTGAGATGTTAACATGAATAATTCGTACAATGAATCAGTTATAGCATTGAACTGATTATATGTTGCATAAACTTGTTAGAATGTGGGCAATGATTACTATTGTTGTAATTATATAATTCGCTTGGGGCAAATTATTAAGTAAACGACATGATAAATTTGTTGGATTAAAATAATTGAAATTTTGAGTAAACGATACACTGTTGGAGAATTACACTTTATTTTAAATAAAGTTAATTACATGTAGAAAGACATGCGACACATATTGGGATTTAGGGCATAATTTGTAATGGGATTTTGGAACATAACATATATTATGTTTTGAGACTTTAACATGGGAGTGCAATTTGATATGAACATAAATGGTTGAATGAAGATGAATATGCCAAGGATTACAATTAGAAATTGTAACTGCACTTATGGCACATGGTTAGGTTGCATTAATGGCGGAAGTCTGCCCAGACCCGACCGACATGTCCAACATCCACTAATGTTGAACCTAATGTGAGAGGCCTAGGTGAAAAATTAAAAACGTGTAATGGTGCTAAGACACGAGGTTAATTCAACTTGTGGTAGAAGTTTGCCGAACCCGCCCAGCAAATCCAGTGTCCTTAAGTGTAGGCTTAATGTGAAAGGTCTGGTGCTTATATATATATGTATATAAAAAGATATGAATAAATGGAAATTATGGTAATTAAATTTCTAACTCAGAAAATAAGAAAGGAAGGGATGTAATGAATTGAGTTAGTGTGACAGGAAGTAAAAGTGAAGTATTTCCCTAAATGACCTATTTCTGAGAATGTGGTTGCAAGTAGGCCACAGTAACTAAAGTGAGAAGAGTAAAGAAATTACTTGCTACTATGGATTTAAATGGGAATACGTTACGAAAATAAATCACTGATTCCTTCTATCAAACTGATAAGGTGCATGAAGTGTTTTCCTTAATTGAAATAAGTAATATATACATTACAATGAATGAAGGATGCTGGAATACAATATTAAAGAAAATGTTTTAAAAGGGGAATGATATTCACCTATAATAAATAAATATCATTAAGGAAAATGTTGTATAGTAGGTAGACTTGTCCTAGGGACAAGTGGGGATTATAACTTAGGTTATAATAAACTAATAAGGAAATTGGATAACTGGTGAAATTAGATAAGGGACACTTAATTGTAAATTAAGTAAGCAGAAATGGGGAAAGCTGAAAACCAGTTGGGAAAAGGGGGAAAATATATGAAATATAAGAAGTTGTACTTAATTATAAATTAAGTAATCTATAAGCTTGGAAGTCCAAAACCCGTTGATAAGAATGTTTAGGCTTGTCCTAGGGACAAGAGGAAATTATAACATAGGTTATAATAAACGGGTAGAGAAACTTATTAATGGGCCTTAGTTAATAGAACTAAGTTAATAGGTAAACAACGATAAGTTGTATTGATAATGTAAAATGGTATTATGATTAAATAAGAAAGAATGAGGAAAACTTATGAAACGAAATAAGTTATATTTAATCATAAATGGTAAGTGAGATGTTATTTAGAAAACATGTGAATTGGGTATACTTAATTACATATTAAGTAGAACATGTTATTATAATGATAGAATCAAATAATAATATAAAGGGATTGTGGATTTCAGACCATGGACTACAATCTAGGGAATAACATGTTATGTGCTTATTAATAAACTTAAATGGGTTAAGTTATATACTGAAATTATTAAGCAAGGGAAACTTGGTAATTTGAATAAGAATTCAATGGTTATTGCAAGTTAAAAGGAAACCTAATGAGGTAAGGCAGGCACGTAAAAGGATGTCTAGACATAAGGTCTAATAACATATTAAAGTAAGGCGCTTGAACCTGTCCGCACGATTGAGGGTGAATAACCCAACGGGCTAGATTATTGTGGTGTTATAAGGCACGAGGGGGAAAGCACATTCATCTGATTGTTCTGACGGCTCCGAAGGGCTGGAAGGGGAAGCACGCGGCTTCCTGAGGAATGTAAGGTTCTCCTAGTAGTCCTCTGTGTGGCGACAGATGTCTTAGGCTGTGCCTACAGTGGTTGGGTCTGCGCATAACTACTAGGTGGGAGGGCCTTGACTGCAGATGTAGCTATGCAGTCAGAATGCTGTGATGTGATGACACGAGGGTGGTTCGATGGTTGCCTCAGGAGGAAGCAGAGGGTCAGGATCAACAAGGATAGTAGACCGCCGGACACCTGTCATCGGCAGCTAGTGGGATGCGGAAAGACTCGAGCTAAACCCAAGGTACCATTTCACCCTTCATTATCGGGGTAAGGGGTTGAGGGGAGACGCCACATGGATGTTTAGATTGTTTGCGTAGGGGCAGTCTCTTAGCTTTGGTAGTCTTTACTAATTGAGAGAGGGGCCGAGGTGGGGCCATAGCCACCGTGAAAACAGACCCTAAGGATATCTGTATTTGGAGGCTCTTAAAGGTGGGCCTTTACAAGTATGGAAAAGCTCCCGACCGAGTTCCGTGTTTCTTGTATCGCCCTGCCGTGGAACTCGGTGCACATTAGAGGACGTGCGATTGAGGCATCGAGCTGTGATTGAAGATACGTATGGTGGACTATCAAGATACATGCATATCGGCTGTGGGTGGTGTATCGTAGACTTGAGGGCATTACTCTGGTATGGAGTCCGATTCGAACAAATGTGGCAGTCAGTACGTTTACATAGCATGGTAATGATAGATATATGTGTAATGTAATATTGATATACGTACGTCACTACGACGTAGAATGAGGGACTACGTATATTTTGATGGTGTTACGGTGGAGACCGGCGAGTGGGGTACCATGGGGTGTACCTCAATATTGGGGGTAGCTAAATATATATTGTATTTGGTTAATCCACTGGGAAGTAAATGGGTGTGTCGTGTGTGTAAGCCTTGAGTGCTGTTAACCCAAGTAACCTAATTAATAAGAAAATATGATTGAACGGTATATATAGGATTATCCAAAGTGTATAGTTTAAATCCAGTCACCAGAAATTGTGTTCTGACCCCCTCCTCATAACATACTCGCAGGTTAGATTTATGGAAGAGACATGAGACATTATAGCTTTGATTACTGGTTAGGCAGTATTATTAATACGGTAAGGCTATACTTTGATTTATATTTATATTATATTTTATCCATTCCGCTCTGAGATATTTTCTGACCTCTGACATATTTTATATCTCTATCTTTTCTGAAGGATGCCAGAGCAAACCAATTTGAGTTTTGATAGATTGGAATTTTGAAAAAAAATCATTCTGTCGGAGTTGGGGTTGTCACATCTGGTATCAGAGCTTTGGTTTAGGATTCCTATATAAATAGTGAGTGAACGTATTTGTATTTTATAATAATTATATATATATTATGTATACCTAGATCCATAGAGGAACCCACTAAATAGAAAGAGTATAACATGGTAAGAAATGGGATGTTTATTTTGTACACTAAAGGAATGAATATGAGACCCTTAGGTAATTTGGGTGGAAAGTGTACAATGTACTTTATATGGAAGGAAAGTGAATCCCATATAATTAGTATTTTGGGTTAGTGGGCTTGAAAACCTTATAAATTGGGAAAAGGTTAAAAAGAGAAAAAAATGGAGTAGGAATATATATAGTTGAGAGAATTGACCTTAGGGAGTGTCTAGGAAAGCCTAGAAAAATGGGAAACCCGCTTTGAGTCTAACCCCATTATTAACTTTTAAGAACTTGGAATTATAAAAGTTTTGGGAAATGATTTATGGTGTTTTCAAGTTTTAATCTTGAAAGATATAGTTTTAAAATATGTAAACAAGTACATATTGGGTTTTGAAGTAAAATGGGGTATATTTTGCAAATAGTGATTTCTTGCGAAAATTTTGTCTAAGAAAAATTCTCTCAGAAAAAGGTGCATGTTATAGAGCATGTATAGCTCGCTAGTTATCTTGTTATATTTCATACAAGAATTTTTAATAAAGAAAGATTTTAAGTCTGTATTCTTATGACAACTCTTTTTGATGAATTATTTTTAGAAAATTTTGTGGGTGGACAAAATAATTGTAGAAAATAAGAATAAAGTGGATGTGGGCACCTTGTAGTAAGAGACTAAACCAACCTTATAGGTAAGAACAAGTTATAAACCCGATTGAGAAAATAGTTGTCCGTATCTACTCCAGTTTTTGTGGTTTGAAAAAAAATGATGATTTACATTTCTTTTTTAAGATTACATGTTTTTATGGTTTGTTAAAAGTAAGTTTTCATGAGGAAAATGAAATTTTGACACTTTTAAATTTATGGAAGAAACTTTAAATGAAAAAGAAAGGCCAAACCGTGTCTTAAAAAGCATGGAGTAGGTAAGGATTAGTGCCTAGGAAAGACGGGAAAAGTTTTGAGGCTATAAAGTAAATAGCAAGAATTATCTTGGAATAATAGTGAGTTCCCGTAGAATGCGTAAGCATTGGAAAGCCTAGGATGTTTCTTGAAATAATTGTTGGTACACAGCTAGGACTAGTGGCAACTACTGTATAGAAAAGGGCAAGTAAGTGTTTAGACCCTGTTACTAATTTTCAGGTTAGGGGAAAAACCCGTTACAACATTTCAGTTGGGATCGTTCCATTATATTGTTCTTGTTGGGAATATAGGGTAACACCTGAACTTGTCATGGATCCCATGGTTTAGACTTTTCTGACAGAGGGGGGCATAGTCCCAAGATTCTTATCCCTTAGTAGTAGCTGTGTAGGGTGTTTGTTCTCCTGTTTTAGTTGGAAGACTAGAGGCTTATTTTAATTTAAACTAAGATCAGATAATTAAAAAAGCTAAGAAAAGAGAAAGGTACAACTGAAAAGGAAACTGAAAATTCAATAAAGCAACAAAAATGGAAAATTATGAGAAAAGATGGATAAGAATAAAAATTTCCAAGATAAGATGAATAATTAAAATCAGTAACAAAGAAAATTTTCTTATGCGTACTATGCTTGGATAGGAAAATAGGGAATCTTTATAAATAGTTACATAAAAATCCAAGTACGGTTAGAGAAAGGTTTGAAAAAGAAAAGTGGGAGATACAGAGTTTTCTGTTTTCAACCTTTTTGTAACATAAGAAATCGAATTTAGAAAATTAGATTTTTCTGAAATTCAAAAAATAAAGTTGGTTTGTGGGATTATGGATGCAACAGTTGGATGAACTATGTTCTTACTCAGTAAGAGTGTAGGAAAATTTGGAAGAAAAAACTTTTTTTTCAAAATATTGCATTCATATAGAACTGTCGGTATTTTTAGGATGTGAGCATCATATTTTAAAAGGATTTTTCAAAAACTTGCATACGCGTAGGAGGTACAGCTTCGGCATACATGCATTATTATGTTGTACTTCACTTTGCACAAGTGCACGATGTTTGCAAAAATTGGATGCACACACGATGGATGTATATTATGTGAGGGGTTAATTTATTTTAACCTTATCAAATTTCGGGGACGAAATTTCCTAGGCGTAGGAGAATGTAACACCCCATATATTTAGTGTAAGATAACAAAATAAGAATAACTTAATTAAATAATCAGAATCAAGTAAAATTGGATTATACAGTTGCATTCGTCTCAGAATTCTAGTTTAGATAGAGTCCGAGTTTGCGTAAAGCGGACATAGTATGAAGAAGTTACGGGTAGCAGAAGTTTGTTAGGAAAATCAGGAAGCGGGGCAGAACAACTGGCGCACTTAGCAAGTGCGCCAAGCCATTTTTGCACTGGCGCACCTCCCAAGTGCACCCGGAGCAGCTTTCGGCCTCCAGAACCATGGGGGTCGAACCCTTCAAGCGGGTGTCGACCCATGGGTCGACCCACTTAAAGAGGGGTCGACCCCAGGGTCGACCCACATGAAGGGGGGTCGACCCCCGGCGGCAAATTTTTGCAGATTAGGGTTTTCTGATATTTTGACGGTTCAGATGGCTTTTGGTCAAATCTGAGGGTCCTGCTTGCTCCATAATCCTATAAATAAGACCTTAGACCTAACCCTAAATCTCATAATACGGTATCTACGCCGGAGCTCTACTATTACACTCTCTCTTTTCAAATCTATTCTAAAAATTAAAATATTAACCTAGGAAAAATATGAATTCAGATCAGGAAGAGAGAATCAACATCAATAAAAAGATTATTGAATCATGAAAGCATGTTAAACTTCTTGATCCAATCTATTCAATTCTTCCTATTTCTTTCCCTTATCTTTTAATGAAAATAGTTGATCCGTGTTAATAGATTTCAAAACAAATAAAAGGGGAAAGGAAAACCATGGATGATAGAACGGATCAGATCCAAAATTTGGGAAAAGCATGAAAGGTGAGTGGGTTTAAATTGTTGCCTTTAGATAATATTATGATTATCATTTGGCATTCCCCTGGTTATAAATTGTGAAATTGATAAGTTATTTATAAATTATTGTTATAACAAGTTGAGATGTTAACATGAAAAATTCGTACGATGAATCAGTTAAAGCATTGGAATGATTATATGTTGCATAAACTTGTTAGAATGTGAACAACGATTACTATTGTTGTAATTATATGATTTGCTTGGGGCATATTATTGAGTAAACGACATGATAAATTTGTTGGATTAAAATAATTGAAACTTTGGGTAAATGAAACACTGTTGATGAATTACACTTTATTTTAAATAAAGTTAATTACATGTAGAAAGATATACGACACATATTGGGATTTAAAGCATAATTTGTAATGGGATTTTTGAACATAACATATATTATGTTTTGAGACTTTAACATGCGAGCGCAATTTGATATGAACATAAATGGTTGAATGAAGATGAATATGCCTAGGATTACAATTAGAAATTGTAACTGCACTTATGGCATGAGGTTAGGTTGCATTAGTGGCGGAAGTCTGCCCAGACACGACCGACATGTCTAGCAGCCACTAATGTTGAACCTAATGTAAGAGGCCTAAGTGAAAAATTAAAAACATGTATTGGTGCTAAGACATGAGGTTAAGTCAATTTATGGTAGAAGTCTGCCCGGACCCGCCCGGCAAATCCAGCGTTTACAAGTGTAGGCTTAATGTGAGAGGTTTGGTGCTTATATATACATATATAACAAGATATGAATAAAGGGATATTATGGTAATTAAATTTCTAACTCAGAAAATAAGAAAGGAAGGGATGTAATGAACGGAGTTAGTGTGATAGGAAGGAAAAGAGAAGTATTTCCCTAAATGACCTATTTCTGAGAATGTGGTTGCAAGTAGGCCACAGTAACTAAAGTAAGAAGAGTAAAGAAATTACTTGCTACCATGGATTTAGATGGGAATACGTTATGAAAATAAATCACTGATTCCTTCTATCAAACTGATAAGGTGCATGAAGTGTTTTCCTTAATTAAAATAAGGAATATATATATATATATATATATATATATATATTACAGTGAATGAAGGATACCAGAATACAACAGTAAAGAAAATGGTTTTAAAGGGGAATGATAATCACCTATTATAAATAAATAACATTAATGAAAATGTTGTATAATAAGTAGACTTGTCCTAGGGACAAGTGGGGATTATAACTTAGGTTATAATAGACTAATAAGGAAATTGGATAACTAGTGAAATGAGATAGATAAGGGACACTTAATTGTAAATTAAGTAAGCAGAAATGGGGAAAGCCAAAAACTAGTTAGGAAAAGGGGGAAAATATATGAAATATAAGAAGTTGTACTTAATTATAAATTAAGTAATTTGTAAGCTTGGAAGTCCGAAACCCGTTGATAAGAATGTTTAGGCTTGTTCTAGGGACAAGAGGAAATTATAACATAGGTTATAATAAATGGGTAGAGAAACTTATTAATGGGCCTTAGTAATAGAACTAAGTTAGTAAGTAAACAACGACAAGTTGTGTTGACAATGTAAAGTGGAATCATGATTAAATAAGAAAGAATGAGGAAAACTCATGAAACGAAATAAGTTATATTTATTCATAAATGGTAAGTAACATGTTAATTAGAAAACATGTGAATTAGGTATACTTAATTACATATTAAGTAGAACATGTTATTGTAATGATAAAATCAAATAAGAATATAAAGGGATTGTGGATTTCAGACCATGGACCACAATCTAAGGAATAACATGTTGTGGGCTTATTAATAAAGTTAAATGGGTTAAGTTATGTATTGAAATTAATAAGAAAGAGAAACTTGGTAATTTGAATAAGAATTCAATGGGAATGAGAATAACCAAGTTAAAAGGAAACCTGATGAGGTAAGGCAGGCGCGTAAAACGATGTCTAGACATTGGATCTAATAAATATTAAAGTGAGGCGCTAGAACCAATCCGCACGTTTGACGGTGAATAACCCAACGGGTTAGATCATTATGGTGTTATAAGGCACGAGGGGGAGCGCACATTCATCTGATTATTCTGACGGCTCCAAATGACTGGAAGGGGAAGCACGCGGCTTCCTGAGGAACGTAAGGTGCTCCTAGTTGTCCTCTGTGCGGCGGTAGATGTCTTAGGCTATGCCCGTAGAGGTTGGGTCTGCGCGTAACTACTATGTGGGTGGGCCTTGACTACAGATGTAGCTATGCAGTCAGAATGCTGTGATGAGGTGACACCAGGGTGGTTCGGCGGTTTCCTCGGGAGGAAGAAGACGGTCAGGATCAACAAGGATAGTAGACCGTCGGACACCCGTCGTCGGCAGCCAGTGGGATGCGGAAAGACTCAAGCTAAGCCAAAGATACCATTTCACCCTTCACTATTGGGGTAAGGGGTTGAGTGAAGACGCCACATGGATGTTTAGATTGTTTGCGTAGGGGCAGTCGCTTAGCTCTAGTAGTCTTTACTAGTTGAGAGAGGGGCTGAGGTGGGGCCATAGCCATCGTGAAAAAAGACCCTAGGGATATCTGTATTTGGAGGCTCTTAAAGGTGGGCCTGTATAGGTAGGGAAAAGCTCCCGACCGAGTTCTGTGTTTCTTGTATCTCCCTGCCATGGAACTCGGTGCACATTAGAGGACGTGCGATTGAGGAATCGAATACAATTGAAGATACGTATAGTGGACTGTCTAGATACATGCATATCACCTTTGGGTGGTGTATCGTAGACTTAAAGGCATTACTCCGGTATGGAGTCTGATTCGAACAAAGGTAGCAGTCAGTATGTTTATGTAGCATAGTAATGATAGATATATGTGGAACGTAATATTGATATCCGTACGTCGCTGCGATGTAGGATGAGGGACTGTGTATATTTCAATGGTGTTACAATGGAGACCGTGTGAGTGGGGTACCGTGGGGTGTACCTCAATATTGGGGGTAGCTACATATGTACTATACTAGGTTAACTCACTGGGAAGTAAATGGGTGTGATGTGTGTGTAAGCCTTGAGTGCTGTTAACCTAAGTAACCTAATAAATAAGAAAATATTATTGAACGGTATATGTAGGTTATCCAAAGTGTATAGTTTAAATCCAGTCACCATAACTTGTGTTCTGACCCCCTCCTCATAACATACTCGTAGGTTAAATTTATGGCAAAGACATGAGACATTGTAGCTTTCGATACTGGTTTGGCAGTATTATTAATACGGTAGGGCTATACTTTGATTTATATTATATTTTATCCAATCCGCTGAGAGATATTTTCTAAGCTCTTACATATTTTATGTCTCTGTCTTTTCTGCAGGATACCAGAGCAAACAAATCCGAATTTCGGTAGATTGGAATTTTGAAAAAAAATCAGTCTCTCGGAATTGGGATTGTCACACGCTGGCCAGGTGCACGAATAAAGTCTTCAAGCACTAAATATCCTTGCTTCAACTCCCAATGAAAATATTTCAAAAATTCACTTTAAGAAAAAAGAAGATATAGAAAGTACCAATGTGATGTTGATTCTTCATGAATCATAGAATCACAACGGTTTCGTCTAAATCCCCCTAAAAGCAACCATATCCGTAGAAGTCACTTCCCTTCGAATTTTGTCATGGACAGATCAACGGAAGACATTTAAGAATTAAAATAAAGTCTAAGGTCATGGAGTGTTAGCTGCTCTATCTTAGGGTCACGAAAACAAATCATCAAATTATGGAGATAAATCAAGTCACGAGGACAAATCAAGTCACGAAGAAAAAGTGATGCATCCAATAGTTGGATCAATATCACTAAGATATCCCAAACATCGCATGGCTCCATTCTACTTTTAATAACTCTAGTGGTTACATCTCTTTCACTTGTAGATATGCCATATGGACCGTAGTTACATAATGGTTATGCCTGGTTCCTCCACGAAACATCCATACCTGTAAGCTTTCACATCTCTGCGGATTGCGCCTTTATAAAATGATTGTAGATCGCAATAGACACAAGTGTTACGCTTGGTTCCCCAAGAAGTATCCGTCTGTCGTAGGCTATCTACAACCTGCGAGTTTTGCTACACGGTCGCGTTCTTTCAGAAACTATGACAAATCATGAGTTTTATGCCTGGACAACCTACTACCACCAGCAAAACATCTCAACAAAGCTCGAAATTCAAAGGAGGAAGGAAGGTACTTTCCTTATCTTCGTTTGAAAACATATGATACTATGTACATATAGTACTTTATGTCACTTCCTGTATATCTCGTACTTAATGTAGATTGAGATAAAATTTCCTAATCATATTTTCCAAATTCCCATCGTTCTTTTATAAATTTTGTTATATACGATTTTATCTCAATCCATTACCATCCAAATCAATAGCTTCTGAATTCTCTATATTCTTATATATTTTTCTCCATATAAGTTTCGAAACTTCTATATCTAATATCTAAAATAGAATATTCTCAAATTTCCATTCAAATTTCAAAATTTTAGTATTGATCTCTTAATTAATTCAGATATTTGATATCATTTCAAACTTAGATTTAGTTGATGGTTGTAGGTATATGGATGAAAATACTTATCTCATTCTTATGTCCTTGGAGATTTCGAGGGTGAAATCCTTTAAGGACGGGAGAATGTAACAATCTGAATTTTTAAGACACAATAATTAATTAATTAATTAATAATTAATAAAATAATTAGTTGTAAAGTTGGCAAAATTTGGCAGAGTCTTGCACCACTAGATCATGGCATTTTTCTGGTCAGTTTACATATTTGGTTTGCAAGAAATGAAACTACAATGAAGAAGTTATGGCAAAATAAAAGTCAGAGAAAACAGATATATATGTATATATATTACTTTCGATGGGTCGACCCAAGTAGCGGGTGGTAGCGGTGAGCAATATCTGGTTCAAACTGAATTAACCGACTGAACCATTCATTTCGGTCGTTCAGTTTAGTTTTAAAACTAAATCGGTTTGAATTCGGTTTGTATTTTTTGGATTATAGGTTTAACTGAATTGACCGAACTTTTAATTTATCATCTAATTTTACAGCATTATAGTAATTTAAATAATTATTTTATTATATAATATAAAGACAATTGTTGTAAATAGATCAAATCTTATCGTAAACATAATTCAAGTTCGGTTAAATTGGTTGTCGACCAAATTAACTGAAATTAATTCAGTTTAGTTTGGAAAAAATTCGGTTCCAATTCGGTTTGAGTTTCTTTATCTCCAAACCTATTGAACCAACTGAACGCTCACCCTTAGCGGGTGGGTCGACCCACCCGGGCATTTAAGCGCAAGTTGCTCCCAGTTGAATACGTGAATGGCCAAATTTGTTTTCTTCGTAACTGTGTTGAGTTGGCTTGTTTTATTGGTTTAAAAAATAAGTTATGCTAACGTGGCAAGTTCCTATTGGTCATGTAATGTGGCTGACCTAGTTTTAATCTAAAAATCCAATGTTCTACGATCCCTAGCCTAACCAATAAATAGACCCTTGATCTAACCCATTATTTACAACACAATCTCTTCCCCACTAGGGTTCAGTCTTTTATTTTAGAGACGGACCTAATCTAAAAAAATTCAAGGAAAAAGATTTATAAAAGAAAATATCTATATATACACATATTTATACCCATTTGGAGGTGGGATCAACAGAGGCCAAGGAGGAACGATTTGGACCACGGTAAGTTTGCAATTATATAGATTTTTAGTAATCTGGGAAAACTAGGTTTCTAATAGTTGTAGAATCTCTTGTAGTTTTTCTTTATAGTTTTCTTATATATATTTTTACAGCTTTTATTAGTCTTATAAGTTAATATATTCTATAAGTATACTTCTGTAAGTTATTTTCTACTATTTTTTAGTCTTTTTCTTGCAGTTTTATTTATTTAAGTACTGTAAGATATTCTCTCAATCTTCTTCCCTCTTTATGTGTTTATCAGTTATTTTACAATTTCTATACCTATTTCTGGTTTATGCCTACAACACGCCTAAATCTATAAATATTATTATATCGACGAATGATCTAATCTAGTGACTGATTTAATCCTATTATTTTGAGTGCATGAAAAAAATAGAATTAAAGGGTAATTGTGTAAACATGGATTAAGCATATAAGACTGAATTCATAGAAAAATGTGCATAAAATATAAATTTGTAATTAAAAAGGGATTGGACAAAAATAGGCAAATTAATGTAGATTTTCAATCAAAATACGACATGGGTTAAAGACTGAACATATTTGCAAAATAAGTATTATAATAAATTGTACAGACACTCGTAGAATTCATGATGATCAATTTGGGTTTATTTGCAAATATAATTATAATGCGAAGGTTATTGTTAAACTAAATGACGAAAATGCTTATTATTGACATAAATTCAAAAATAAGGTTATGCTTAGTGGACTTGTATTTGTTATGGTCTTTTCCAACAACATGAGGCTCATTTGGGAGAAAAAGCAACATAAGTAAATAAGCGTATACTAGTTGTGGTCAATTCCAGCAGCACCAAGGTTGATTGGAGGGAATAAGCGACCAATAAAGTTTAATGAATAAACATTTGGACTTCGTACAAATGACATAGACCGAATTATGGTAAATAACCGACTTATAAATAAATAGTGATGGTCGGTACCAATGACAGATGCCGAATTATGGTAGACAACTAGTTAATAGATAGATAATGGAGGTTAATACCATCGACAAATGCCGAATTGTGCTAAATAACCGACCTATAAACAAAGCTTAGTCATGAGGGCCGAGATGGTACATAAATAGGATATTGTTTGAAGGAGTCTATACCAGCAATGTTACGCGTCGAATTTCGTCTGGTCCGAATCGATCGCTAAACCGACCATGACCTTTTGAAAACACGGATTGTATGAGAAAACGATGCATCAAAACATAGAACAGGTTAACATTTCATTGTAATTACAACAATTCGCATTAGAGTAAAAGATATCAAAGTACAAATAAATAACAAACAACAGAGATATACCAGGGATTTAATTTACATAGCAACGAAAATAAAATACATAAATATAATGTGCAGTAGAAAAAATCAACTACCATAGCTGAAGGAATATACACGAATACAAAGCATTCCATATATAGCTCTAACTGTAATCCAGGATCCTGTGAAAAGAAATATCTGCAAACCAAAACTACTAGCTGACTGTGTTGAAAATATGGGTACCCAGAGTTTAGGCGAAAATAATAAACTCCGAGTCAGTCATGGGACTGATGTGAGAACTAAAATAGTTATCAACTTTATTTTAATGTTCGGTAAGTCAAGGGACCATGTCATATGAAACGGAACGGGTTTTCTCCTAAGAATACCATAAAACAAACAACGCAATGCTATAAAGAAAAATGAAGCTATTATAAGACTCAGGTCCCGTCACACAATGCAACGCAAGCCAGAGGATAGAATTTTACCTTATAATAGCCAAACATGCTTGATATGCGATATTTATCTTTTATTATTATTATAAGTGCAGAAATCGATTTCGAGTATAAATGTATCAATCATAAACAACATAGTACCCCATCTTACTATGTTGCTATATAGGTTTACAATCGCATATTAGAAATTGGGTTTCCATCTATGAAGCAAGGCAAGCGATCTTCCTTTCCGATTCGAGACACTCTACGACATGCCTCAGGATCACACCTCTAGGTAACCGTAGTTAGTGGTAGAGCCGATCAACCATCGTTGATTAGTTATACCATAAACTATACATTAGTCGGTCCTATCAGACCTACAACCTCGTAAGTACGTTGACCATATGAGCCTTTTAGTCAGCTCAATATCTGAGGCGACTCGCAATCCATCATCCAACATCCACATAAGTAAAGTGTCTGGGCTCCATACCATAACATTATTTCTAGCTAGAAACCAACGTATGTCCATTTCCCTGTGGTCCTTATCCCGTTTTTGGTTTATACCGAGGTGTGAAGCTCACGAATTAACGCTACACAAAGCTGCGCTATATTAAAGCTATGCTTTAATCATCAACCACAAAACCCTGCTTTTCAACAAAATCCTTTCATTGCATCTTAGTATGCCACATTGTCAATCCATACCATACCATTGGTTTCCACTAATACATTACCTCTAAGCTTGTACGTCTCAGAGAAGGGTGTTAAGAAAGAGAATAAATTCTCCGCCACCAAATAGATATATATTTAGTAGAGATCAATGAATACAGCGCGAAGTATAATGTCAGACATACAATCCATTTGCAAGTCCTTCATGGGTTTGAATGAACCGAAGGCACCTTATTCCTCATCCCATATGTCTAATCCAAGAGGGAGACCCTCACATATCAAGTCGGTCTCCAAGAACATCTGGACGTTCACCACTTATTACCTCGTCTTGGGTGTACATCCCAATCAAGACATCAATAATCATCCAAACGATGTGAAGATCTCTGGTCTTCAGCCACTGTCTTCATATCTTCAACTTTTAATCATCGTGTCTGTTATTCAGAATGGGATAAACCTAGTCTTTCTGAATAACCCTTACCAAAGTAATCATTCAATTCATTATCCCAATCCCAACCTATTCATCCCATGGAGCGAAACTGGTGGTAATCCATATCCAATCCTCATTGTGTTATTGGTAAATTTAATTACCATTTCAAACTTCAAATCTAATTATATATTTAACTATGGCATACAGTAAAATTGGGGGTACTCCATCTCGAACATTTCTTTAATTCGGTAAATTTAGTTACCACATTTACATTTCAATCTAATTGAAGATTCATTAGAACTCCATTTAGTTTTAATCTCAAAATTCATTATTTAATGATTATTCAATATTAGGAAATTAGTCATGTCTTATATTCAATATCAAATTCTAAAACCAGCAGATATCGTATTGGGAATAATGATATATGTCTTCCAAATTCCTCAACAATATCCATATTATCACGGAATCAATTTCGAAAATTCAGAAGATTATTTCCATTCAAATCCTTTCTAATTTATAGGTTGGAAAATTTTGGTTAGACTAAAATCATTCACGATTCAATATGTTATATAAAACCATTGAAATCTTATACTAGTTAATAACTAACCTATTCTGGTAAAATATCATTTATCTTTTCAAAACTAGAATATTTCATAAAAAAATCCTTTATAATCATTTATTATGGTTTTTCATGTTTTTTTTTTCATATTTTTAATAAATTTATTAAGGCCCTTAAAGTCGGTTTCCAATAACGGCCACCGAACTGCATCAATAGCGATCTTTTCCAGAACTGATTTGGATATATTTTAAAATCTAACTGTTGGATTTTAAATCTCTTATTTTCAATTGAAAGATCTTTTCGATATGAACCCAACGGTTCTGGTTTCAGGAGAATCCGAGGGTCGGATCTCCTGTTACATCAATTCGAAGTAAATGGTCGAGATTCACGAATGGCCACTACACGACACGTCCTATTCAGTCCATTTAAATATATATAATATATTTCATCGATTTCCATTTAAAACTATTACATAAAACATTTATAAATTCATTTAAAGACGATTTTTAACTTCCATTTCAATTTTAAATCAAAATTGAACAATCCATATTATTATAATATCAAAATAATAATATTTTCAAAATATTAGAATTTGAAATCAAATCTTTTCGATATTCAATAAAAATGAATAAAATCGATATAAAAGTCCGTTCGAGTTAAAATGGCATATATCTACTTAAGTCAGCTACATATATTTCAACATCTTCATGTCTATCCAAAATCGGACATTAAAATCATATTTTGATTCTTCACGGAATATTGTACTAAAATATTTATGTTCTAAATCAGAACGTGACTCAATCAATTACCATAAATTTTTAGGTATATGGATTTCATACATCGCATGTATTCAACAATAATTATAAACAATTATCAAACATCCCATTCATATCCAGAGTGCATTTACAACTGTATAAGCATTAAATAATTAAATAATGCTTACTACGGCCTGTCAATCAATCGGTTGACATATAATTAAATACAAGGGAGACGTGTAAATTAATTATCATCCCAAGACCCCTGTGATGTTTACAATCATCAAACAGATATTATTATTTGTATACTTGGGCAATGTGTAAAATTATTGTCCCAATACCTGTGTAGGGTTTACATCACAATCCATCTGAACATATCTACATATTTGGGAGACGGGTGAGTAAATTGTCATCCCAGAATCATTTATAATATAAACATTTTATTTATCAATCATAGACGACATAGTACTCCATCCTACTATGTCACCATATAGGTTTACAACTAAAACTGAAAAGTCACGTATTGGAAATTGGGTTTTCATCTATGAACCAAGGCAAGCGATCTTCCTTTCCATTTTTGGCTCATACCGAGGTGTGAAGCTCGCGAATTAACACAACACAAATCTGCGCTATATTAAAGCTATGCTTTCATCATCAACCACAAAGCCCTGCTTTTCAACAAAAGCCTTGATCATTGCATCTTAGCATGCCACATTGTCAATCCATACAATATCATTGATTTCCACCAATACATAACCTCTAAGCTCATACGTCTCAGAGAAGGGTGTTAAGCAAGAGAATAAATTCTCCACCACCAAACACATGTATATTTAGCGGAGATCAACGAATACAGTGTGAAGTACAATGTCCGACATACAATCCATTTGCAAGTCCGTTGTGGGACTGAACAAAAACGGAGGCACCTAATTTCTCATCCCATATGTCCACTACAAGAGAGAGGCCCTCGCATATCCGGTCGATCTACAAGTACGTCTATGTAACGACCTACATTCTACGCATCGGATGATAGAATATTTATTTCATTCACATACGAAGTCGTATGGTCGTGTATTTGGGAAACGACTATTGAAGTCATTTCCCATGTTCACGATTTTTGCTAAATTTTAAATGACCATTTTACCCCTAGCGGATCTTGTTTTGCCTATAACTTTTGATTGGTAAGGAGTTTTGACCTGAAACCACTTCAATTGGATTTGAATGATGGTTTACCTTTCTGTAGAGTGATAACATTAATCAAACGGACTTACCGTTTAGGAGATATAGCTGAATAAGGTTTGGAAGATGAAAAACATCATAAATGGGCTTAACCGGGTGATTAGCAACTAAGTCCATAACCCATTTGGGGATTAGGATTATGGGAGGGATGAAAGGGTTTGGAGAAACATTCCCTTTCATTTTTACAGCCGCCACTAACCTTCCTTGAACCCTGACAATGGCCTCCATCTTCCAAATCTCATTTTAATCTCTTCCTAATCGCCTTTTAACCCATAATTGGCCAAAACTACACCAAATCAAGTCAAATTAGCATCAAATCAGAGATAGAGTTGCTGCTATAGATTGGAATTCATGCCATATCAGTCATATTTTTAGATCTAAGATTTGTTTGTGGCTAAGGTGAGTGATTTGCACTTTTATTCACTAATTACGGCTAATTAGGTGTGATTAGTGATAATTAGTGAAATTATGCATCATAAAAATCTGGAAAATTATGTAGAAATTCTTAAATATTATTTTGTGCCTCTAGTATAAATTTGGGCTAATTTGGATTAAGTTTGCTAATCCTACAGTTAAACATGGTTAAGGGGATTAAGGGGAAAATCATGCTTTTTGGGTGTGTTTGATCTAAATAACTCATATAATTGATGATTTAATGCTTTTGATTGATTCTATAAGATGCTACTACTGTTTGGTATGGTTCATGATTTCTTAGTAAAGTTCGAATGGTTGAAAACGTTGTCGTGTGGCGAAAATGGCTTGCTGAAAGGAGCGCAGGAATTCAGATCGGACATGGTGCAGCTCATGACCGTCGGCTCGTGACCTAGGCATCACGATCAAACCAGTGAGATGGCATGGCCCGATCCGCCCGAAACATGAAGCATCCTAGGACGTTGGCTATAAATCGACCATGAGAAGAAGCACCCACGAGCCCAAACTGAACTCGAACCGAAGAGCATGACCCGATTAGAAGGATGCATCATGACCCGAACCGGTGAAGGAGTTCGACCCGACCTGGATGTTCATCACGAACCGAACCGCCAGCGGGAGGGAACCATGAACTGATCCGACCCTAGAGAGTGTCACAATCCGAACAATGGAGTATCCCAAACCGAATGGGGACTGAACCGAACTGGAGAATACTGAAAACCCGAGATGCAAAGGAAGTCCAAGTGGGGATTTATTACTCAGGATCCAGATGGAAACCAACGTATTAACTTCTAGAATTGGACTTTGTTGCGGGACGTGTGCAAATGGGTTATCGATATCTATAACTTTGGTTCACCATTGAAGAGGATGGGCATGTAGATGAACCAGAGCCAGGGAAGTGTGGACTGGTTGGCCCTTAACCTAGAGCCAGGGATGTGTGGACTGGGTAGGGATATTGACTATAGACCAGGGAAGTATGGCCACAACAATAGTTGTATGGAGTTGCCGTCATGACCCCAATAGATTTGGTGACCAAAGCGGTGGATATCGGATGCTTTACGCACTGAGTGAGAGATGTGAGGATGATTGCTATGTTTGATGTTTGCTATCGCCATGACACACACTCCCATTTTTACACTGTATGTTTGTATTACCCTAGAGTACTGTACATATTTTTGATAACTCTTTGGTTGCAGGTCCAGGTTCAGGTATGATTATCAATACCTGTTATTGTTTTATTTTGTTGCAATCACTCATGCCGGATTTTTGTCTGACCCAGAGTTTTATGTCTCTTATTATTACTCTGGGTGCTCCTAAACGAGTAGACTAGAGACAGGTTAGGTGGTTAAGCACGAGTAGTTATCCGGAGACGAGCATAAGGCTTCCACGTACTATTTACATATATTCTCCTTGTGTTGTTGTTGGTTGCTACTTTGGGCATTAGTAGCGTGCCTTTCCTATTTTTCTTTAGAGACAGTATTTTGAAGTTGTAATAATGGTTTGGATCATAAGCTGTATTTTGGATTCCTCTACTCTGATGGACATGGTTTAGTTTTCAGCTTATGCACTGTCTCACCTGTCTTATGTCAAGTTATGTAATTATTATATTTTATTCCATGCGTTGTGAGATATACTACAGGTTCTTTGGTGATTCATCAGTTAAAACCCTTATCCTTGATGACTGTCTCGTGTTGGTCGGGCATTGGTATAATGCATTTCAGAGAGAAATGTCGGCTGGTTCGGGGAGACCTGTCACACTTGGTATCAGTGCTTAGGTCGCGTAGTTAACCTAGGGAAAAACATCAGGGAGAGATAGTATACGTATATGAGAGCGCGTATTTGTGATATTTTGGTTTTCAAAAACTATATATGTATATACTATAAGTATATCTAAGTAAGAAGTCACACTGCACTGGCACCACTAAGGAGATGGTTAGTCGTTTTCTCTTTACAGATTGAACGATGAGCCGAAATACGAGTACGGGTTTCGGGGCCAATAATAGGAATGTCCCTGATATAAGGGAGATGTTTACTACCTTCATGTGAGAGATGC
This sequence comes from Allium sativum, assembly GCA_030737875.1. Taxonomy (NCBI): domain Eukaryota; kingdom Viridiplantae; phylum Streptophyta; class Magnoliopsida; order Asparagales; family Amaryllidaceae; genus Allium; species Allium sativum. The sequence continues at coordinate 39,735,386 of CM060921.1, read as the reverse complement.
TTAGGGATGCTTAGGGAGCATTTCCTAATGCTGCTAATGGTGGTGGTCCGGTAGCGCAGGCGCCTAGAGCCAATTTCGGCAAGCTTTGCAAGGATTATACTAGTCTTGGTGGGAAGGAGTTCCATGGAACGGAATCGGCTACGGAGGTTCAGGATTGGCTTGATAGTTGTGAGTGCATCTTCGAGGATTTGGAGATCGAGGATGCTATGAAGAGAAAGCTAGCATCGCGTTAGCTTCAAGGACGGGCTATGAATTGGTGGAATGCTATCAATGCGGTTAATCTCGAGGATCGAGTTACTTGGAATCAGATTCAGACCCGTTTCAGTGACAATTTTATTCCAGTTGCTCAGAAATCAGAATTGTTTAGGAAATTTTTGGAGCTTAAATCGAATGGTAGGGCAGTCTTGAAATAAATTGCTGAATTCGATACTTTATCGAAATATGGATTGTCCCTCATCGATACTGTCAAGAAGAAGAACGAGAAGTTCATAACTGGCCTAGATGAGTACTTGGGGTAGAGACTCTTAAACCATATCGATGAGACATTCGAATCTATTGCGAGAAAGACATTGAGGTCTGAGAGTCTTTACCCTAAGTCAAAAACCGAGGTTGTTGTTACATCTGCAGAGGAGCCAAAGCCGCAGGCAAGCAGTGGAGGCAAGAATAATTCCCAGAATAAGAGGAAGCAGAACCAGACCAAGGATGGTCAGAAAAAGAAGAATAAGAAAGATATCAAGTGCTTTAGCTATGGCAAGAAGAGCCACTATGCCAACAATTGTCAAGCAAAACATGGGGAAAAGAAGTGCTTCAACTATGGCCAAGTGGGACATTTTAAGAATGAATGTCCATAACCTCCTAAAGAGAAGCAGTTTGTGAAAGCATATGCTATCAACGTTGTTCCTTCTTCGTCGAATGCCCCAACTGCGGCGCAGAAGGGAAAAGGTGTCGTTATTCAAGGTATGCTCTCTATTTATGAGTTTCTGTTCGAGTGTTGTTTGATACTAGGGCTTCCCATTCCTTCGTATCTAGTGACCAGGTAGGTAGATTGGGATTGGAACCCGAGATTTTTGATAGACCTTTCGTTGTGATGAACCCGATCGGTGGTTCGACTAGCCTTAGTATGATTTGCCGTAAATTTGTCTTATCGAGTCATGGATGTATGTCAGCTTGTGATTGCTTTGTTTTGGGCTTTACTGGGTTTGGCATTATTTTGGGAGTCGATTGGCTCCAAAGATATGGGGTGGTGGTTGACTGTGAGGGGTCTTTGGTGACCATTAGAGTGGATGATGGGAAGAGGGTGGTATTGGTTGCCTACCTAGTGATGAAGTGATGGCTAGTTTTCTATATTCCCTCGACATCTCGCAGGATGGGTTATCAGATGTGCCTATTACTGGTGAGTATCCAGACATCTTCGAGGAAGTGACCGGACTTCCACCACATCGAGAGATTGAGTTTCGAATTGATTTAGTGGAAGATGCCAGACCTATAGTGATTCCACTTTGTCGTATGGTGCCAAGGGAGCAGCGAGAGCTCGAGGTGCAAGTGGGCAATCTTTTGAAGTAGGGCTTTATCCGAAGGAGTGTTTCAGAGTGGGGAGCACCAATCGTATTTACCACTAAGGCATATGGTTCCCTTCGCTTATATGTAGACTACCGCTAGTTGAACAAGGTGACTAGAAAGAATAAGTATCCTCTTCCATGGATAGATGATTTGTTTGATCAACTGAATGGAGCAGGAGTGTTCTCCCAGTTGGATCTCATGACAAGATTTCATCAGCTCCGAGTAGCTACTGAGAGTATACCTAAAAATGAAATTTCATACACCATCTGGATTCTATGAGTGGCTGGTCATGCCATTCGAGTTGACCAATGCACCAACATATTTTGTGGATCTTATGAATAGGGTTTTCAGAGATCAATTAAATAAGTTTGTTCTTATGTTCATGGACGATATCTTGGTTTACTCGAGGACAGAGGATTAACACAAGGAACATTTGAGCACAGTAATGGAGGTGTTGAGAAAACACCAACTGAAAGCAAAATTTTCTAAGTGTCACTTCTAGAGGAATGAAGTGAGGTTCTTAGGCCATGTTGTTTCAGAGAATGGTATTGTCGTGGATCCTGCGAAAGTGGCTACGGTGCAAGATTGGTCTACGCCCAAGAATGCTACGGACGTAAGGAGTTTCTTGGGGTTAGCGGGATATTATCGTAAGTTTATCCAAGACTTCTCCAAGATAGTAGCACCATTAACTCGGTTAACCAAGAAGAATCAAGCTTTCGTCTAGGACGAAAGGTGTGAGAATGCATTTAAGAGTCTAAAGGAAAAGTTGACATGTGCGCCAGTGTTAGTTATTCCTAAAGGGAACGAAGAGATGACGGTATACACAGATGCCTGTGGTAGCGGACCATTTGTTGTACCGATGCAAGGATGTAGGGTTGTAGCTTATGCTAGTTGGCAACTAAAACCACACGAGAAAAGGTATCCTACCCATGATTTAGAATTGGCAGTGATCGTGTTCGCATTGAAGATGTGGAGACACTATCTCTTGGGAGAAAGATTTGAATTGTTTACTGATCATAAGTCATTAAAGTATCTTTTCTCAAAAGGATTTAAATCTTTATCAGTAGAGATGGTTACAGTTCTTGGCTTCATATGATTTCAATATCGCATAGATACCCAGGAAGGGTAATGCAGTAGATGATGCATTGAGTAGAAGACATGCCAGTTTGGGGCTATGTTTCTTGAATGGAAGTAACAGGAGTATATCGCGGGATATGATTTCATACCTAAGTGTGAATTGGATCCAGAGATGTTTGCAAGTTTGACGATCAGACCGACTTTGATTGAGCGGATTGGTTCCAGTCATAGGGACGATCCTAATCTATTGGAAATCATCTCCAAGATGGGTATCGACGACGAGAGGGCGAACAAGTATGGTCTTGATCAAGAAGGATGGCTTCGAAAGAACGGGAGACTAGTTATACCCAACATTAATGGGTTGAGAGATGAAGTGCTTGGAGAGTGTCATCACTCAAAAATGACTATACATCCCTGTGGTAACAAAATGTATCGAGACATGAAGCAGACCTACTGCTAGGAAGGGATGAAGAGAGACGTTGGGAAGTTTATATCCAAGTGCATGAATTTCCAGTTAATTAAAGCCGAGCAAAAGAAGCCAAGTGGTTTGTTACAACTGTTGGAAATTCCCGAATGGAAATGGGAACAAGTCTCAATGGATTTCATTGACCATTTGCCAAGGACTAGTCGGGTCATGATAGTATTTGGGTGATTGTAGACCGATTGACAAAAAGTGCAAGGTTTGTAACGGTCAAGTCGAATAAAATGATAGCTAAGTTAGCAAAACTGTATACGAAGTGGGTAGTGATATTTCATGGAGTACCTAAAGGTACCGTGAGTGACCGAGATCCATTATTTACTAGTGGGTTTTGGAAGAGCTTACAAGCAGCTTTAGGATCAGAATTACATCTCAGTCCCGCGTACCATCCACAGACCAACGATCAAATAGGGAGAGTGAACCGTGTATTAGAGGATCACTTGAGAGCTTGTATATTGGATTTTGGAGGGTCATGGGATGACCATTTTCATCTGATTGAGTTTGCATTTAATGATATTTATTAGTCCAGTATTGGTATGGCTCTATTTGAAGCTTTGAATGGAAGACCGTGCAGCTCACCATCATGCTGATTGGAGACCGGTGAGAAGTTTGTGCTCGGGCCAGATGTAATAAGAGAAACGTCAGATAAGATAAAGGTTATCCAACAACAAATGAAGGCTGCCCAAGATAGGCAGAAGAGTTATACTGATAAATGGAGAAGAGATTTGAAATTCTCCGTTAGCGACTTGGTATTCGTCAATATTTCCCCATTGAAGAGTGTGATTCAGTTTGGTAGAAGAAGTAAATTAACACCAAGGTTTGTTGGTCCATTTCCAGTTCTCAAACAAGTTGGGAATTTAGTGTATAAAGTTGGATTACCAGACAAGATGGCAGGAGTGCACAATGTATTTCATGTTTCCCAGTTAAGGAAGTTCGTGCACGATTCTGATATGACTATTTCACCAGATCAATTGGATGATATCGAAGTGGAATCTGAAGCAGTTGTGAGCCACAGAATGATTAATATTGTCGGACATGATACGACGCAACTTCGAAGGAAGACGGTGAAACTGGTTAAGGTCCAGTGGGGTGATAATGAGGATGACTGTACTTAGGAAACCGAGGAGAGCATAAGGAAGTCATATCCAGAGCTCTTTACTTGGTAAGATTTTTAGTTGCGATATAGTTATTCCGCATGCTAGGATAGGCTTGTTGTGTTTATTATGTATGTTTGATTGTTGCAAATGGTTGATAGGCATGCGGGACCCATTGTATGTTTTAGTTAAGGAATTTCGGGGGCGAAATTTCTTAAGGAGGAGAGTGTAATGACCCATATTCTACACATCATAGGATCGTAGAATATTTATTTCATTCACATACGAAGTCGTATGGTCGTGTGACTTTGGGAAACGACTATTGGGGTCATTTCCCATGTTCACGATTTTTGCCGAATTTTAAATGACTGTTTTACCCCTAGCGAATCTTGTTTTGCCTATAACTTTTGATTGGTAAGGAGTTTTGACCTAAAACCACTTCCATTGGATTTGAATAATGGTTTACCTTTTCGTAGAGTGGTCACATCAATCAAACGGACTTACCGTTTAGGAGATATGACTGAAATAAGGTTTGGAAGATGAAAAACAGTATAATTGGGCTTAACCGGGTGATTAGCAGCTAAGCCCATAACCCATTTCAGGATTAGAGTTATGGGAGGGCTGAAAGGGTTTGGAGAAACATTCCCTTTCATTTTTCCAGCCGCCACTAACCTTCCTTGAACCCTAGCAATGACCTCCGTCTACCAAATCTCATTCTAATCTCTTCCTAATCGCTTTTTAACCACTAATTGGCCAAAACTACACCAAATCAAATCAAATTAGCACCAAATCAGAGATAGAGCCATTCCTATACACTGGAATTCATGCCATATCGGTCATAGTTTCAGATCTAAGATTTATTTGTGGCTAAGGTGAGTAATTTGCACTTTTATTCACTAATTACGGCTAATTAGGGGTGATTAGTGATAATTAGTGAAATTATGCATCATAAAAATCTGGAAAAATATGTAGAAATTCTTAAATATTATTTTATGCCTTTGATATAAATTTGGGCTAATTTGTATTAACTTTGCTAATCCTATAATTAAACATGGTTAAGGGGATTAAGGGGAAAATCATGCTTTTTGGGTATGTTTGATCTAAATAACTCATATGATTGATGTTTTAATACTTTTAATTGATTCTATATGATGCTACTACTGTTTGGTGTGGTTCATGATTGCTTAGTAAACTTAGAATGGTTGAAAATACCGTCGTGTGGTGGAAATGGCTTGTTGAAAGGAGCGCAGGAATTCAGATCGAACAGGGTGCGGCTCGTGAACATTGGCTCGTGACCTAGGCATCACGATCGACCCAATGAAATGGCATGACCTGGTCTGCCCGAACCGTGAAGCGTCCTCGGACGTTGGCCATGAACCGACCAGGAGAAGAAGCACCTACGAGCCCGAATCGAAGAACACGACCCGATCGGAAGGATGCATCACGACCGAACCAGTGAAGGAGCTCGACCCGACCCAGATGTTCATCACGAACCGAACCGCCAGAGGGAGGGAACCACGAACCGATCCGACCCTAGTTGAGTGTCACAACCCGAACAACGGAGTACCCCGAACCAAATGAGGACCGAACCGAACCAGAGAAGACTGAAAACCTGAGATGCAAAGGAAGTCCATGTGGGGAGTTATTACTCATGATCCAGATGGTAACCATATTAACTTCTAGAATTGAACTTTGTTGCGTGACGTGTGCAAAGGAGTTATCGATATCTATAACTTTGGTTCACCATTGAGGAGTGGGGCATGTAGACCAACCAGAGACAGGGAAGTGTGGACTGGTTGGCCCTTAACCTAGAGTCAGGGATGTGTGGACTGGGTAGGGTTATTGACTATAGACCAGGGAAGTATAGTCATAGCAATAGTTGTACGGAGTTGCAGAAATGGCCCCAATAGATTTGGTGACCAAAGTGGTGGATATCGAATGCTTTACGCATTGAGTGAGAGACGTGAGGATGATTGCTATGTTTGATGTTTGCTATCACCATGACACACACTCCCATTTTTACACTGTATGTTTGTATTACCCTAGAGTACTGTACATCTTTTTGTGATAACTCTTTGGTTGCAGTTCCAGGTTCAGGTATGATTATTTATACCTGTTATTGTTTTATTTTGCTACTATCGCTCATACCAGACTTTTGTCTGACCTAGAGTTTTATGTCTCTTCTTATTACTCTGGGTGCTCCTAAACGAGCAAACTAGAGACAGGTTAGGTGGCTATGCACGAGTGGCTATCCGGAGACAAGCAGGAGGCCTCCACGTACTATTTACATATATTCTCCCTATGTTGTTGCTAGTCACTACTTTGGGCGTTAGAAGCATACCTTTCCTATTTTGCTTTAGAGACAGTATTTTGAAGTTTTAATAATGGTTTGGATCATAATTTGTATTTTGGATTCCGCTACTTTGATGGACATGGTTTAGTTTTCAGCTTATGCACTGTCTCGAATGTTTATGTCAAGTTTTGTTATTATTATATTTTATTCCTTGCATTGTGAGATATACTATGTGATTCATCGTTTAAAACCCTTTTCCTTGACGACCGTTCTGTGCTAGTCGGGAATTGGTACAACGCATTTCGGGGAAATGTCGGCTAGTTCGGGGCAGGTCATCACAATCTGGATATTCACCACTTGTTACCTTGTCTTGGATGTACATCCCAAACAAGACATTAGTGATCATCCAAACGATGTGAAGATCTCCGGTCTTCAACCACCGTTTTCATATCTTTTTTTAATCGTCCTGTTAATTATTCAGAATTGGTGAAACTCGATATTTTCGAATAATAACTCGCATATCTCATAATCATGTGAAATATAAACACATCATGCACCTCATTCCAATCCAGAATATACTTTTATTCATATATTCTTGGAAATTATTTCGAAAGATTTTATAATATCTTTTCACAACTTAAACCAATTTAAGGTTTGTCAACTAGTCAGGATTAATGAGCCTTACCGAAGTAATCATTCAATTTATTATCCCAATCCCAACCTATTCATCCTATGGAGCAAAAATTGGTGGTACTCCATATCTAACACCCATCGTGTTATTGGTAAATCTAATTATTATTTCACGTTTCAAATCTTTTTAAAGATTTAACTATCGCATGAGTAAAACTGGGCGTACTCCATTTCGAACATTTCTTGAATTAGGTAAATTTAATTACCACATTCACATTTCAATCTAATTGAAGATTCATTAAAACTCCATTTAGTTTTAATCTCAAAAATCATTACTTAATGATTATTCAATCTTAGGAAATTAATCTTGTCTTTAATTTGGTTAAAGAGCCAATGTCATTTAAAACATAGTTCACCATAAACCCAAAATCATCTTCCATTCTAATGGAACCTTCACGGAATTCAAATCAATCGTAATTGATATAAATTTCCATATCAGACTAATACTATAAGTGGAATAACGGGAAAGCCTTTTAAATTCCATAAATACTAATGGTCTTCCTTCATAGAAGCTTATCTCGATTATCCCCAAATTGAATTCCATTCAATTCCGATTTAATATATTAAATTGGAAAATTTTCATTAAATCTTAATTAAAAGATTTATAAATTCCAAATCGTAACTTCACTGTTAATTGGGTTAAAGAACGATTATTATTAAAAACATCATTCACAATAAACCCAAAATCAACTTCCATTTAACTCCAACTATATTTGTTAATTGGAAAAGTTCATTAATCCTAATTAAAAGATTTATTACTATCTCAATTGGGTTTAAGAACAGTGTTATTTAAGACACCATTCATGGCAAACCCAAAATCCAATTTGATATTAAATATAAGGTTCTGAGTAGAAATCATATCACCTTATATTCATTATCAAATTATGAAACCAAAAGATATCGTATTGGGAATAAGGATATATATATATATATATTCCAAATTCCTCCTGATATTCATATAATCATGGAATCCAATATCAAAATACTCTGAAGATTATTTCCATTCAAATCCTTTCCAATTTATAGGTTGGAAAATTTTGGTTAGACTAAAATCATTCACGATTCAATAGGTTATATAGAACCAAAGAATTTTTATACTAGTTATTAACTAGCCTATTCTGATAAAATACCATTTATCTTTTCAAAACTGGAATATTTCATCCAAAAATATTTATTAACCATTTACTATGATTTTACATAATTTATTCATATTTGTAATAAATTTATTAAGGCCCTTACAATAAGATTCCAATAATGGCCACCGTACTGCATCCATAGCGACCTTCTCCAAAACTGATTTTGACATATTTTAAAATCTAATCGTTAGATTTTAAATCTCTTATTTTCATTTTAAAGATCTTTCCAATACGAATCCAACGATTCCGGCTTTAGGAGAAATCGACGATCGGATCTCCCATTACGTCAATTCAAAGTTAATTGTCGAAATTCGTGAACAGTCGCTGCCCGACACGTTCTATTCAGACCATTTAAATATATATAATATATTTCATCGATTTGCATTTAAAACGTATTTTATAAAACGTTTATAAATTCATTTAAAAACGATTTTTAACTTCCATTTCAATTTTAAATCAAAATTGAACGGTCCATATTATTATAATATCAAAATAATAATATTTTCAAAATATCAGATTTTGATATCAAATCTTTTTGGTATTCATTATAAAAATGAATAAAATCATTATAAAAGTCCGTTCGAGTTAAAATGGCATATATCTACTTAACTTGTCTTCATATATTTTAATATCTTCATGTCCATCCAAATCGGACATCAAAATCATATTTTGATTCTTCACGGAATATTATAGTAAAATATTCATTTATATTCTAAATCAGAATATGACTCAATCAATTACCATATAATTTTAGTTATATGGATTTCATCCATCGCATGTATTCAACAATAATTATAAACAATTATTAAACATCCAATTCACATTCAACGTGCAATTACAACTGTATAAGCATTAAATAATTAAATAACGCTTACTACGGTCTGTCAATCAATCGGCTGACGTATAATTAAATACACGAGAGATGTGTAAATTAATTATCATCCTGAGACCCATGTGGGGTTTTCAACCATCAAACATATATTATTATTTGTATACTTGAGTGATATGTAAAATTATCGTCCTAATACCCATGTGGGGTTTACATCACAATCCATGTGAACATATCTGCATACCTAGGAGACGGTGGGTAAATTGTCATCTTAGAATCATTTATAATATAAATGTTTTATTTATCAACACTTATAGTCACAGTTTAATGATAACAATATTAAAACTATAAACATCCATCAATCACCAAACAAGTATTGCAATCACACACAATCAACATATGTTCAGTTATAAATAAATAATTGTACAAATAATTTGAGTGAGAAAGTTCTCACATTGATCGGTTTCGAAATCGTTTAAATAACAATTATTTTGAACCAAATTAAATTGGACGTTTAATTTAGTCAAAAATCGCAACTAGCTCCAAATTCCTTTAAGTCAGTTCTACAATGTAGAGTTCGTCGTCACGGTTCCAACAGTCCTAGTTTTGCATGATTCTGTTGTTGTATGGATAAGATATGACCATTTTAATCATTAATTAACGTAAATTAATTTAAACAATCATTAACCCGTAATTAATATAATTCATTATACCCTAAGTCTTCTTCCATAGTACGATTAATCGTTCCACGTATTCAGATCCCCTCGCGTCCCTTTTACCATGTCGCACGACCATAGGGGCCGTCGGACCTCGATCCAGGGTGACCATGACATGCGCCTACACCTGACCTCCCAGTGCCATGATCAATGTTCAATTCAAAGGCTCTGTCACCCTTAAAAACCGCTCGATATGTTAGGTGTTTGAGCCCAAAAATCTCACTCAACACTCCACGATATTGGATCAAATTGGTATGGATTTGAAGAGGGCAAAAATTACAATGATTTTTATTTTGGAACCTTAAGCTAATTTGAAACGGATTTGATGTAATTGAAGGGCGAATTTGCCAAAATTTTGGCCATTAAAGGCTTGGTGGCGGCAGCGCATTCTGAGTGGTCGAGAATTAGGGTTTATAATAGTGAAAATTAGTCACGCATCCTTAAAAACTTTAGAAATTATAACGGTATCCTCCCCATGTTTCAAATTCAAAGCGGGTCCCTATTTTGAGAGTTACGTGTTTTTCAAGGAAATTATGCGCTTGTACAAAAGAAAAGACACAAATATTCCCAGAAGCAATCTGAAAAGAAAATAAAAGTTGCATAAATGTATGCAACTATTACCAAAAGTTGCATGCATGTATGCATATATTCATCCAGTGTTTTCTATTGAAAACCTGGATGAATATATGCATATATTGGTAATAGTTGCATACATGTATGCATATAAATTTGAACTGAGTTGCATGTGTTACGAATAGTCGCATACATGTGTGCATTTATTCCATATATATGCATACAAGTATGCAACAAAGTTAAAGGCTTCTGAATATATGCATGAATGTATGCATTTTTCTGTATAAGTGCATAAATGTATGCAACAATGACTAAAAACCGTGAATGCTTTAAAAAATACAGGCCAGAGTTGAATATATGCATAAAACAATGCATATATTGCAGTTTAACTGCATACATGTATGCAAGAATAGTGCAGTTTGATGCATAACTGAAATATATGCGTAAATGTATGCAATTATTTATAAATAAGTGCATCTTTTGATGCAATATAATATTGTTTCTCTGTTTTTTGGTGTATTTTTTGGTGGTTTTAACGGATGAATTTGATGACGATTTGTTGTTCTAATTAATTATGAATTTTTGTGAACTTTTTTTTAATATTTTTTTGGTGATTTTTTGATGATTTTTCGAAAAATAGGGATGTAACATATATGAAACATTTCACTGGATGTGAGCCTAATTTTGAAACTTAACAGGGACTTGAGACAAACTGACCCTTTAGAATGTTATATGTATAATAATATTTATTTCGTAAATTACCCATTTAATGTCAAGAACTCCAAACGAACCCCAATGACTGTCTCTTCTAACCAAATACCCCTACTCCAGACACAATGGGATATGTTTCATAAGCCAATTCGATTGGTTTAATTAATTTTTATCAAAATTAAAATATAAATCAATATAACGTTCAAAATTAATTTTCAACGTACATTTTAATTTATCACGACTACATACTGACTCCAAAAATTATGAAATTTGAAATCTAGATATGTTTTACAATTATGGTCCTAAAAAACTAATTTCGTCGAATTTGGAGACTATTTGAAAAATGGCCTTTCAACTAGCTTATTAAATTTACAACTAAAATTGAACACACGTTTAAATTTTTCGTGCTTACGTATTGATTCCAATTGACTTGAAATATTAAATTTGATAATAATTTGACGTTCCGAATCCAACAAAATTAATTTCATCAAAAACGGAGGTCGTTTGCAAAATGGTTATTTTTAAGGGCTTAAATAATATTAAAATATTAATAAATTTTCATAGCGACTATTTTAAATTTTAATCTAGACATAACTTACAATTTATAATACAAAATTTAACATTTTCACGTTCATTAGAAAGATATAATTAATATATTCTAACGTTTCTCGTTTTACTGAAATTAGATTTATATTGCATTTTGTATAATCAATTAATGTTCAAAACCAAATTTTCAAACTACCGTGCCTTTACGAGTTCGTTTTAATTAAGTTTTAAATTTATATGCTCAAACTTTGTATTAAAATAAATTTTAAGATGTTAATTTTCAAAATAAATCATTTTAAAATTTTATTATCCAATAAATCAATTAAAAATAAATTTTAAATTAGTTCCAAAATGCGGGTTGTTACAAGCGGTGCTCAAGTGGAGACACACTTGCCGGATTGTGGTAGGTAAATAAATCAAGCCTGTACCTGCGATGCTCAAGAGGAGACACGCCTGCCGAATTATGGTAGATTAACGGTTAATTAAAAGATGGATTTCGTGGCAATGCATACCATTTTGGTTGAGCGTGCAGTTGCATCGAATTGTGATAGAGAAGACATCGTGGGTTCTCATACAAGATAGATGTTCAGCTAAAGGGTGAATCCATGGATGAGTGATATTAAGGATAAGATCTAACTCACTTCTAGGTAGGGTTGCTCCAGTGTATGGGGCATCGACTACCATATTAGTTTGATGGTAGCAAGGTAGCCGATTGATGGATATTTTCAGAATTATTCTAATCATGTATATTGCATTCAGTAGTTAAGAAAGTGCAAACAATCAAGCGAAGTTGAACTAGATAGACACTCGAACAAATCTATACTTTTACAGTTCAAGTATATTTCTTTTTATATAACTCCAATATATTCACCTTTTGTAGTTGTACACTAACACTTAGTCATCTGATTCTAGAATTGTTATTGAGTATATATTTATTTATTATCCAATCGTGCTAGTAATTATTTGAGCCACTCCTCTCTCTTTTTATTATCCCCCCTACTAGGCTTGTAGGGTGGAAGTTATTAGGATGGATTGCAATTGGGATATCTTTCTTGGAGACTCATCTTTGTTGATGTTGTATTTGTCTTATGTTTCGTTCATATTTTATTTCAGGGAATTGGTTGTATTATTGGCTACTTTGAGGGATATTCATTTTGTTATACTCTGATTATGATTAAGATGTTATTACCATAAGACATGTTGCAGTTGTTTTTTGAAACTGTAATGAACAAGTGGTTTTGAATAAATGCTATGTTTCTGCTTTAAATGTGTTTCTTCTGTAATAAATATTTTTATATACCTATAACGCTTCACCTCCTTAGTATGACCCAACTCGGAGAATGTTAAGGGGTATGGGGTGTTTTAGAAGTGTGCCTATAAACAACTATTTAGTACCCCTACTCCAAAAGCAGATCCAATCTCATACACAATTACATGTCTTATGATTAGTGATATCATGCATCATTTGTAAGTGCATTCGATTGTTGGCAGTCTCAAAGCAAGGGGAATTTTTCTGCCCATTGACTCTACTAAGCTCGCATTACCAGCCGAGTAAATCCATTTGATTATCCTAGGTTGATATTGGACTTAGATTAGTAATCTCTTTTTTATTCAAGGTAATAAGATTTACCTTAAATATTCATCTATAATTCTGTCCCTATTTAATCTGATATCGTAAATGTTAACTTATCCATAACAATCCTAATGAACATGTCCTATGACATTATACCAAATTACTAATTTTACAAATAGTATTCTTTATAACCATTACATTTTTAAATCATTCCACTTCATCTGTTAGTCCCTATTTATTGTAACTTCTAAATCTAGTCTAATTCATTTGCTCGTTTGTTGCCCCTAAATTGCAGTTATAATCTTTTATTCCATTTAATTTATTGCTACCTTTAACAAAAACACATTAACTATCTACTAATTATGGTTGCAATATATTATTTTCTATTTTTTTGCTTGGTTATAATAAATTAATAGGAATTACAAACATTCCTATTTATTATCCTAAAAATTAAATTGTTTTCTAAACAAGCATCACATGTGTATAGGATGTATTCAATTTCTTTCTGTTAATAACACAACATAACAATATCACATAAAATCTTAGTCCTACCAAGAGCATACGTATTCTAGTCACACTTAACTACTAGAATATGTTTCATGTTTAATTCATTGAAACAAAGTATCGTAGGAAGTTTTTCCATATAGTTTCCATAAATACATTTTAAAATAAAAGGTAACAAAGGTATGACTTTGTTCGAAATTTGTAACACCCCACCTCCATTAAGGTCTCTCACAAAGGGAATGCCTTAACTTCAGTGGAGCGTTTTTGGTAAACAGACACAGAATAACACAAGACAGATATAAAAATTTTGCAGTGGAAAATAAACAACTTTATTAAATTACCAAAATATCTTGTTACATAGTACCATGAGTCATAAAACCCTTACAACAAAACACTTCTGTCTTATATTATCAGAGTACATAGGTATTTAAAAGAACACATCATTCCCCAAATTAAAGAGCAAGCCATATAAGAGACAGAGTCTCAAGCCATACTTCAGAAGTAGCTACTAGAAGATGATATCCAAATCCTGACTAAACCTGTGTGTTTCCTCCCCGAGAACCTGGGGGGGAACGGAAGAAAAGAGGCGAAACAAACTAGGTCAGACATACGTCTGGTGAGTCCAGTAACTTTAAGCTAGTAAATAAATAAAGGTAAACATGACAGGCATACAAAGTGGATAAGAGGATTCATGGTACAGATGGCAGGTATGATAGGACAAATAAGGTAAGATGTATGCTTCACTACAAACTACTCTGCACTATTACTAGTAAAATCAAGATGGGGTGATCCTTTCCGCTAATGATAACGATGGTGGTAGTTTCGTGTATTCCTAGCTGCTGTCATAGGTGCCGCCTGCTCCCATCTCAACTAGTCGTACCCACTACCATCCTACTATAAATTGGTAGACTTAGGGCATACGTCCGGGTATACCCTAACCACTACCTTAATCGATCGGCTCCCTACTCTGTAGATACCTTGTGATGGTCCCACAACTAGGGGGTATCACTTCCCTAAAGTGGCAACCCAAGGTGTGCACAGTTATACCTACTGGTGTCACGGTCGTCTTGTCCCCCTCTGCCCGGCCCATGCACGCACATGTCCCTGGTCGGTTTGCGCCGCCCACACCATCCGTCTCGTTTTGGATCTCTTACAATCAATCAGTAAGCGTGCCCCTTCCCCGCCTAGTACGGAGTTCTTTACTTTGATACCCCTCCGGGTTACTAACTGAAATGGGTCCCATACAACATGATACAAGCTCTCCCCTATGTCTTGTATCCCCACTAGGTTTTCTACTGACTATGTATACCCTAAGGTGTCTTTAATTACATCGCCCTCAATCAGTTATGCGTACCTATAGGTGTCTTTAATACATAACCCATGTTCTACCTATCGGTTATGCGTGCCTATAGGTGTGTTTAATACATAACTGTATCTATTCCCATTAGTTATGCGTACCCCTAAGGGTGTATTTAATACATAACTTTACTATTCTGCCCCGGTTATGTATACCATTAGGTGTCTTTAATTACATAACCCTTCTTATCTGGTTAAGTTTGTGGGCCTATATGTATTAATATTACCCACCTACCCTTCAGTTGTACTTAACCCTCCCACTGATTTAATCCTATTTATTTAATGGTTATGTTTGTGGGCCTATATATATTAATATTTCCCACCTACCCATCATTTGTACTTAACCCACCCACAATCCAATTCGTTTTACTTAACCCTAACTTATGTCTATCATCATACAGTCCATATGTATTAAGTTAGGTTGAGTAGTCTTTAATCAACATTAATTAATTATTGAGACACCTAATCGTATTTCACATGCCACCCATAGCACCCACTTAATTTCACATGCCACCCAAGGCACCTACTTAACCCCTCGTGTTCCCACTGCATGTTTATCTGGTTAAGTGTTTCCTAATTCATTAAGACCATAACCTTATAAAGACCTCCCACATTAGACTGGCATTTGTGGCAGCTGGATTTACCGGGCGGGTCCGGGCAGTCTTACACCACAAAAGAGCCTAACCTCGTGTCTTTACAACTGTCACGCATTTAATTTATGCCTAAGACCTCCCACATTAGACTGGCATTTATGGCAGCTGGATTTGCCAGGCGGGTCCGGGCAGTCTTACACCACAAAAGAGCCTAACCTCGTGTCTTAGACGATTAATTACACAAAATTAATTATTCCCCCAATTTGAATTAATTTCCCTATTCAAATTATCAATTAATTCCAAATTTAACTATTGCCATAATTGACTCAATTATGTCCATCTATTTATGGTATGTACAGTCATACCAATTTCATCACAAATTTATTTTATGCCATTTAAGGCATTTATGTCAATTCTCAATATTAAATCTTCAGACTTTAATTGCTTAAACATTCCTCTTTAGATTAATTAAGTTAATTAATTAATCCTTTCCTTTTTATAGGTGTCAATATCTATCTTATTAACAATTTGAATTTCCTATCCATAAATGGTCATATTCAAATTATACCATTTTTACCCAATTTTACCCATGTCATAATAGGTAATTATTTATATGTTTTCCTACTAAATCATGTGTCCAATTTACATAACCACTATGCCTATCACAAATTCCCCTTTTTCCCCGTTTCTTAACTAGCGTAACCGTTTGCGATTTTAGCGTCATCGAGGCTACAAGGTAGCCTCGCCATAACAATAAAATAAAGGGAATGAAAAGGTGATCGTTTTCAGTACAATTCTTGGCATAAGCATGACAACTCGGGAAAATGACATGATAACTTCACATATAATTATGATTCACCACATAATTAACAACTTGCATAGATTCATGATTTTGCTACATAACAACTTGCATAGGTGACTTGCATGGGTTTATGATTCACAACATAACAACTAGCATAGGTTCATGAATTCATCACACAATAACTTGCATAGGTAACTTGCATGATCTCATAACTATTTGCATAGATTCATGATAACAACTTGCATAATAACGACTTGCATAGATTCATGATAACAACTTGCATAGATTCATAATAACCACTTGCATAGATTCATGATAACGACTTGCATAGATTCATGATAACGACT
Source organism: Allium sativum (assembly GCA_030737875.1). Classification (NCBI taxonomy): domain Eukaryota; kingdom Viridiplantae; phylum Streptophyta; class Magnoliopsida; order Asparagales; family Amaryllidaceae; genus Allium; species Allium sativum. The sequence continues at coordinate 39,718,508 of CM060921.1, read as the reverse complement.
TGCATAGATTCGTAGTTTCTCAACATAATAACTTGCATAACTTCATGATTCACAACGATAATGAACTTGCATCATTTCATGATTCACAACAATAATGAACTTGCATAATAAGGAACTTGCATCATTTCATGATTCACAACAATAAACTTGCATAACTACAAACAACATATACCCAAATCATAGTCTACCATGATTCACTTTTATTTATTTAAACCTAAAAGTGACTAGAACTCACCAAATAAGGGGTCTTGAGTTCTGCGATCTGAATTCTGTAACTGATTAGCATTCCCTTGTTGTAGACAATTTCGTTGTTGTAGTTTTAGGCTTGATTTGAATTGAATTGTTGTCTTTAATTTGCTTCTAGTTGGTGGCGGCTACTCTAGGGTTTGGAGTGACAACATGACGACCGCTGATCTAATTTTGATTTGATTCTAGGGTTTGAGTCTACACATGTTTATATAGAATTTCAATTTAATTATAGCCGTTGGATGATCTTAGGGTTAATCAAAACCACTCAGTCGGGATAGGGTGACACCTCAGCCCTAATGACTCAGCAAGGAGTCAGAAAGGACTCAGCAATGAGTCAGAACATGGGTCAGACTGAACCAGAAGGCTGTGCAGGTTTTCTCTCGGCCTGGGCGCACTTGGGAAGTGCGCCAATGCAAATTTGTACTGGCGCACTTCCCAAGTGCGCCAGTGCAATCCTCCCTTTTTTTAACCAAACTTCGTTCGTCCATATCTTCTTCATACGGCATACGTTTTACGCAAACTCGGACTCTATCTCAAGCAGAATTCCGAGACGAACGCAATGGCACGACCCGTTTCCCTTAATTCCCAAATTTGAAATTAAGTATTCTTAAATTTAGTTAATCTGATTATTCAAAAATTAGGGGTGTTTCATTCTCCCCTACTTAAAGGATTTCGTCCCCGAAATCTTCAAGTTAAGAAGAATGTGTCCTACCATTCAATCACCCACCTACTCAACCATCATCCAAAAGCATCCATTGTCCTTAGAAAACTTCTAATGTTGTATGAACATATGCAAAAGTGTGTGTATATATGTTCCTTATCTAATGCAAAATCAGGAGGTCTACTGATTCAGTTGACCTCCTTAATGCAAACCATGATAGTGTCATGCGTCCATTATGTATGCGAAAGAATCCTATCGATACATATTATTTCTACATGTGTGCTCAGCCATTCATGAAAATGCAGCATCCATATGATAACACAACCATTGTTCATTTATTAACCTAAATATGCACACACATTTATATGCAATATGAAAGTGATTTGAGCTGATCTAGTGCCTAATGTGTGTGTAAATGCATCCACGAGCAACCACTATCAAACACTTGCATCCACTTGCAACCATCAAACATAACATGTCCCAAGCACATGTTTACATCCATGGATTTCCTATCTAAAGGTCGAAGATTCGGTTGATTGGATATAAGCAAATGATATAACTAAAGCAAAAGCTCTGTTCCCATTTGACATCGGTTAAGAGAATAATTCCCTAAGTCTCAGCCCCGAAGACCGGAATCAACATCAGACTAACACCTAAAGAATTACCCCCATTAAACAATGTCAAAAATGGGGATCTACTCCATGCTTCGAGTAGAAACCCGTATCCTTCAGAAATATCCAGATACTTATAGACTACTGGTACAGATCAGATTATAGAATGATTCTCAGAAAGCTAAGCATAAAACACCCTTGTGGGTCACGAGAAACTTTGGGGTCTTCCCATGACAAGTTAGAAACTTAACGACCCTCCTCTCAAAATCTAGAACGACCCTCTACATAGAAACCTGGTCCATTTAGAACCAACCCATAGCCCATAAATTTGAGCACACAAATGTCACATTCAAATTTTTGACGCCTAACACAGATAATTTCAAACCCTTACAAATCACCAATAAATGAGTCGAACCACAAAAGGGGTTTGAAACAACCACGGGATCGGAAATAAGACTAGTATTAAAGTGCAGAGTCAATTACAAAATCAAAATGCCAGAATCCAAAAGAGTCTTAACATCATAAGGAAATTAAAACTTTTACATAAATTTTTCCTATCTCTATCCTATGCATCTTCCACGAGAGCATTCGCCTGCCCTCCAGAAGTCCCTTGCGATCCCTACGCCTTCGGGCATTCCTTGGAAAAGTGTCTGACCTCTCCACACTTAAAGCAATTGGACTTCCTCCTTTTACATTCTTTGACTAGGTGACCTTCTTTCCCACAATAGTGGCATTTCCTCTTATCCTTTCCCTTGTCATCCTTCTTGCCTTTCTTCTGCGGTTGCTGTTGTTGTCCTTTCTTGGGTCCCGCCTTCTCATTTTTCAGTGTCGCTTCAACTTTTTCCTCTTTCTTTGCTCCTTTGCCCTCTTCATGCATTAGGGACATATCCACTAGCTTTTCAAAAGTGTCCCCCATGGGAACGTGGGTCATAGCCAATCTGTGTAGCGGCTCATTCAAGCCTTTAACAAATCTCAAAGCCTTCTTCTCAGGTGTGTTCACCAAGTCTAAGCCAAACCTCGCCAACTGATTGAACTTATTGACGTACTCTTTTACTGACAGATCCCCCTGCTTCAATGCCAAGAACCTTTCCATGTATAGATTTTTTTCTGCTCGTTAGAGAAATTTCGCCTCAAACCTACGCCTGAAATCCGACCATGTATCAACTAGATGCTCTCCGTTAGTGAACTCCCACCAAAACGAGGCCTCATCCTTCATTAACCAGGCAGCTAACTGGACCTTTCTTCCATCTTCTACCTCAAAGATTCCAAAAATTCTTCCACCTCCTTTAACCAATTTCGAGCTTCAACAAACGTCTCCGACCCGTGAAAAGGTTTCCTGCCCATTGCTCGAAAGTCCTTTCATATCTTTGCAAAAGTATCAACACGAAGAGGGGGAGGAGGAGGAATGGGTGCAGCTGGGGGAGGAGGAACATTTGATGGACCTGCGGCAGTGGCCCTAGCTTCCAAATACCTCCTAAACCATCCTGGTATCGGTACACCCTCTGGAAGGTTAAGATCCTCAGACATGCTAAGAAGAAAAAGGGAGAGATTTTAGAAAAAGGACCGAAAGATACTACATATGGCTTTTCGGGGAATGTTTTTTTTCAAAACAGGCTTTCCTTTTTGAAAATACTTTCTTTTAAAACCTTTTTGAAAAATATTTTCAAAACTTTTATCTAATCTGGTAACCTTCAGCTCTGATACCAAGTGTAACACCCTACCTCCATTAAGGTCACTCACAAAGGGAATGCCTTAACTTCAGCTGAGCGTTTTTGGTAAACAGACACAGAATATCACAAGACAGATATAAAAATTTTGCAGTGGAAAATAAAAAACTTTATTAAATTACCAAAATATCTTGTTACATAGTACCATGAGTCATAAAACCCTTACAGCAAAACAGTTGTGTCTTATATTATCAGAGTACATAGGTATTTCAAAGAAAACATCATTCCCCATATTAAAGAGCAAGCCATATAAGAGACAGAGACTCGAGCCATACTTCAGAAGTAGCTCCTAGAAGATGATATCCAAATCCTGACTAAACCTGTGTGTTTCCTCCCTGAGAACCTGGGGGGAACGGAAGAAAAGAGGCGAGACAAACTAGATCAGACATACGTCTGGTGAGTCCAGTAACTTTTAGACAGTAAATAAATAAAGGTAAACATGACAGGCATACAAAGTGGATAAGAGGATTCATGGTACAGATGGCAGGTATGATAGGACAAATAAGGTAAGATGTATGCTTCACTACAAACTACTATGCATTATTACTAGTAAAATCAAGATGGGGTGATCCCTTCCGCTAATGATAACGATGGTGGTAGTTTCATGTATTCCTAGCTGCTGTCATAGGTGCCGCCTGCTCCCATCTCAACTAGTCGTACCCACTACCCTCCTACTATAAATTGGTAGACTTAGGGCATACGTCCGGGTATACCCTAACCACTACCTTAATCGATCGGCTCCCTACTCTGTAGATACCCTGTGCTGGTACCACAACTAGGGGGTATCACTTCCCTAAAGTGGCAACCCAAGGTGTGCACAGTTATACCTACTGGTGTCACGGTCGTCTTGTCCCCCTCTGCCCGGCCCATGCACGTACATGTCCCCGGTCGGTTTGCGCCGCCCACACCATCCGTCTCGTTTTGGATCTCTTACAATCAATCAGTAAGCGTGCCCCTTCCCCGCCTAGTACGGATTTCTTTACTTTGATACCCCTCTGGGTTAATGACTGAAATGGGTCCCACACAACATGATACAAGCTCTCCCCTATGTCTTGTATCCCCACTAGGTTTTCTACTGACTATGTATACCCTAAGGTGTCTTTAATTACATCGCCCTCAATCAGTTATGCGTACCTATAGGTGTCTTTAATACATAACCCATATTCTACCTATCGGTTATGCGTACCTATAAGTGTCTTTAATACATAACTCTATCTATTCCTATTAGTTATGCATACCCCTAAGGGTGTCTTTATTACATAACTATACTATTTTGCCCCGGTTATGTATAACATTAGGTGTCTTTAATTACATAACCCTTCTTATCTGGTTAAGTTTGTGGGCCTATATGTATTAATATTACCCACCTACCCTTCAGTTGTACTTAACCCTCCCACTGATTTAATCCTATTTATTGAATGGTTAAGTTTGTGGGCCTATATATATTAATATTTCCCACCTACCCATCAGTTGTACTTAACCCACCCACAATCCAATTCGTTTTACTTAACCCTAACTTATGTCTATCATCATATAGTCCATATGTATTAAGTTAGGTTGAGTAGTCTTTATTCAACATTAATTAATTATTGAGACACCTAATCGTATTTCACATGCCACCCTAAGCACGCACTTAATTTCACATGCCACCCAAGGCACCCACTTAACCCCTCAAGTCCCACTGCATGTTTATGTGGTTAAGTGTTTCTTAATTCATTAAGATCGTAACCTTATAAAGACTTCCCATACTAGACTGGCATTTGTGGTAGCTGGATTTGCCGGGCGGTTCCGGGCAGTCTTACACCACAAAAGAGCCTAACCTCGTGTCTTTACAACTGTCACGCATTTAATTTATGCCTAAGACCTCCCACATTAGACTGGAATTTGTGGCAGTTGGATTTGCCGGGCGGGTCCGGGCAGTCTTACACCACAAAAGAGCCTAACCTCGTGTCTTAGACGATTAATTACACAAAATTAATTATTCCCCCAATTTGAATTAATTTCCCTATTCAAATTATCAATTAATTCCAAATTTAACTATGGCCATAATTGACTCTATTATGTCCATCTATTTATGGTATGTACAGTCATACCAATTTCATCACAAATTTATTTTATGCCATTTAAGGCATTTATGTCAATTCTCAATATTAAATCTTCAGACTTTAATTGCTTAAACATTCCTCTTTTGATTAATTAAGTTAATTAATTAATCCTTTCCTTTTTATAGGTGTCAATATCTATCTTTTTAACAATTTGAATTTCCTATCCATAAATGGTCATATTCAAATTATACCATTTTTACCCAATTTTACCCATGTCATAATAGGTAATTATTTATATGTTTTCCTACTACAATCATGTGTCCAATTTACATAACCACTATGCCTATCACAAATTCCCCTTTTTCCCCATTTCTTAACTAGCGTAACCATTTGCGTTTTTAGCGTCATCGAGGCTACAAGGTAGCCTCGCCATAACAATAAAATAAAGGGAATGAAAAGGTGATCGTTTTCAGTACAATTCTAGGCATAAGCAGGATAACTAGGGAAAATGACATGATAACTTCACACATAATTATGATTCATCACATAATTAACAACTTGCATAGATTCATGATTTTGCAACATAACAACTTGCATAGGTGACTTGCATGGGTTTATGATTCACAACATAACAACTAGCATAGATTCATGAATTCATCACACAATAACTTGCATAGGTAATTTGCATGATCTCATAACAATTTGCATAGATTCATGATAACAACTTGCATAATAACGACTTGCATAGATTAACGATAACAACTTGCATAGATTCATAATAACCACTTGCATAGATTCATGATAACGACTTGCATAGATTCATGATAACGACTTGCATAGATTCATAGTTTCTCAACATAATAACTTGCATAACTTCATGATTCACAACGATAATGAACTTGCACCATTTCATGATTCACAACAATAATGAACTTGCATAATAAGGAACTTGCATCATTTCATGGTTCACAACAATAAACTTGCATAACTACAAACAACATATACCCAAATTATAGTCTACCACGATTCACTTTTATTTATTTAAACCTAAAAGTGACTAGAACTCACCGAATAAGGGGTCTTGAGTTTTGGGATCTGAATTTTGTAATTGATTAGTGTTCCCTTGTTGTAGACAATTTCGTTGTTGTAGTTTTAGGCTTGATTTGAATTGAATTGTTGTCTTTAATTTGCTTCTAGTTGGTGGCGGCTACTCTAGGGTTTAGAGTGACAACATGACGACCACTGATCTAATTTTGATTTAATTCTAGGGTTTGAGTCTACACATGTTTATATAGAATTTCAATTTAATTATAGCCGTCGGATGATCTTAGGGTTAATCAAAACCACTCAGTCGGGATAGGGTGACACCTCAGCCCTAATGACTCAGCAAGGAGTCAGAAAGGACTCAGCAATGAGTCAGAACATGGGCAGACTGAACCAGAAGGCTGTGCAGGTTTTCTCTCGGCCTGGGCGCACTTGGGAAGTGCGCCAATGCAAATTTGTACTAGCGCACTTCCCAAGTGCGACAGTGCAATCCTCCCTCTCTTTTTTTCAACCAAACTTCGTTCGTCCATATCTTCTTCATACGGCATCCGTTTTACGCAAACTCGGACTCTATCTCAAGCAGAATTCCGAGATGAACGCAATGGCACGACCCGTTTCCCTTAATTCCCATATTTGAAATTAAGTATTCTTAAATTTAATTAATCTGATTATTCAAAAATTCGGGGTGTTACAAAATTACTGGGAATGAACATACTTCTTTTATCTGGAACTGATGGTGCAAAATAAGAAAAGGAACATGAATTCTACATATTTTCTTTAATTTCAGTATATTCCTTGTTAAATGAAAGGTCGTATTTTTCAAAGAAAAGTGGAAATTTTAAATGAATTTATAAAAATCGAAGGATGTTCTTTACACAAATTAATTTATGTAAAATCCAAAACTTAAAAAAAAGAAGGAGCAACCACCTTAATCAGATTAACATTCAATCATCCAAACTACAGATCTAAAACAAAACAACAAATTATTTAAACTATTAAAATCTTTGAGATCATTTTACAAATTAGGGTGGATACAATAATTTAAACTTGATTTAATGAAGAATACAGAGACGGGAGAGTCTACTCTAAAATCAAAGCTATCACTCGGGCGATTAAAAAAACTAGGGATAAAGATTAAATGTATGTCGACAGGATAAATTTAATATCATAAACTATAATTGTAACTTCACATTAATATTGAAGAACTTCCCCCAATCTTCAGATGTAACAACCCGCAATTTTTGACAGTTCAAATCGACAATGATCCTCAATGTCGACTTAAACAAATCAAAAATTCAGATAGTTATTGGGATTAAAATAAGAAAAAGAAGAAAGAAGAAAAACAATCACCAAATCTTACAGCGGAAGGACAAAATATAATAAATAAATAACAGTTCGTGAAGCTGTTAAAACATACATTTGATTATGCATCTACAATGATTATCAGAGTTAACTACCATAAACATACCAATATTTGCAGCTGAACAATAATAATAAATACATCTATTGAGCTCCATCTTCATCTTCAAAATGTTACCTTCAATAACCGAAAACTCAGGCTGGCCCGAGCACAAACGAAAAGACAAAAACACTCGGATCAAAACTAAAATATTATCATATCAGTTAAATCAAATTCATGTGACAATATGAGTGCAATAACCTAAGAGATGTTATGGGAATTTCCATCTCCTAAGGATCCATCAAACTGGATTCTATATAATACAATACGCTATTATAATAGTGTGCATGGTTAAATATAGAATATTAAAATAGGGGAAGCGGGATTACATTTTTACACTTACACCGTTTATACGTTATCGTAAACATTGCATATAAAACACCAGTAACGGTCGGTGGATAGGGATGCGCCGCTATACGACAACGTTAAATCCAAATCATAGGGGACTCGATCCGGATAATATGACAAGGCACACGAGGAATGCCCAGAGTAGGAATATACTAGTTGCATGCCCGAACGGGTGGTGATGCATAGCCGCGACTAGCGCCCACCTCGAACAACACTCGCAAATCACGGATGCGCATCAAATGAAATCAATCAAACCAAGCGACTATAGCAATAAAGGAAGAACTGTTGCTGATGGAGGTAGCTAAACCCACTTGGTCCAGTATAGCCCTGTTTTAGTCATTTTAATTATGACCCAAAGGTCAAGGACATCCATCATCGTTCTCTTTCTTCAAATCCAGTAATCGCCTCCAAATCAACCTACTTCATTCTGGAACTCCACCGCGTACACAGTTGTTAAAGTGGTTTTCGGTATTGGCAGAGAGTATGACAATATCTGATCCCGGTCTCTTTAACAACCAAATGTTTACATTTTTCACACCGATCAGTTCTTTTACATTTCAAAGCGGTCCATACATCATATTAAAATATCAGATTTTCTCAAGATCATTTCAATATTCAAGATAGAATATTTTTCGTAATAAAATCTCCATTAAACCAATTTAAAATCTTGAAACAAATTCCAATCTTAAAATAATTTAAATATTAAAATAGTTCAAGGGCATAATAAAATAGTTTATATATATATAATTTTGAAAGGGTTTGAAAATAAATAGTTTACATATAAAATAGAATTATCCAAATTAAAAAAAAATCTATAGTTAAAATATTAAAGTAGTATATAAAATAAATAGTTGATTATTAAAATAATCATTAAAGATAATTATAATATATATATATATATATATATATATATATATATTTCTCACTTTGAATTATTTCAACTTAAAAAATCTCAAATTCACAATTTAAATAAAACTCTAAATCAAGTTAATTTAAGGCAAATTTCAAAGATGGATAACGAATTCAATTTCGATAAATTCAGTACATATTCAATTCAGTTTAAGCTTCAGTTATCCACAATAACGAATCCTTTAAAATTTTAAATTTTAAATTTCAACGCTCAAAGTTCAAATTCAAAGAAAATCAATTAATAATATCATTTATATTGTTTCTAAACAATATTCCAAAATTCAAGGTTAAAACAATTTTTATTTAACCAACCGGTGTCCGTATATAATTTCCTATCCTATGGCCAAGTTATACTTAAGATTTAATTTTAGTATTTTGGGAAAGGATATATAACATTTCAATCCAAATCAGGATCATAGATATTTGTCATTTCAACTTACGTTCTTAATTCGTTTTAATGATTAACCCCGGGTTTATTCGAAGCCCGTAACATCTAAGGTAAATGATTGGGATTAATCAACATAAACAATGGTCATATCAAAATCAAGGTGAATAACGGATAAATTCACACAACAAAAATCAATATGTCAAATATATCAAATCCAAACCGTACATCACATCAATACAAACGAACAGTTCAATATCATATAAATTGACTAATTATCATATGTTAGATTTTAAATGGCAATTAAATGTCGAATTTTAACTTAACTGTAAAATTAAATATAACAGTCTAATTTAACTACACTATTGATGCAAATCAATATAAATATGTCATTTAAACAACTAAACATTAATCAATACAACCATATCATGATATGATATTAATTTAACTAATATTAGAATACTTTAGTTAAGTGTGAGTGGGTTTAATCACTCGCCTTTGGTTCTGAACGCGTTTGAAATCCAAAATAATCCATAAAATTTAACTGTCTCAGAATCTATCCAAATCAGGCCATCGCGAAGAGCTCGTCGATACGATTCTAACGCAACAAACCACGTGTCAATTGGAGCTTGTATGAAAAAGTTATAAGTGTTAACGCGATTTGAATTTCAAATAAAAATAAAATAATATAAACTACTCATACCTAAGTCCAACTACCACGTCAGCATGTTCATGCGCTTCTTCTTCCTCAATGCTTCTGCAATAAGCCGCTCATTTTCATGTCCAAACGCGTATAGCTTCTCTCCCCTAATCTCCCTCAAAACTCAACGATTCTCCGAACCGACAAATCCACGCCATGCGATTGACGTGAAGATCGCCAGTCTTCAACCACCGTCTTCAATATCTTCGACTTTTAGTCGTCATATAATTATTTGAAATGAGATTTAATTCGGCCTTTTCAAATAATTCTCGATTATATATAATTCAAATCATTTCCTTTCTTAGTCAAATCCAATTCAATTTTACATATTAATGTCAAATGAATCCAACCATCCATATTACTTTATAAACCAAGGGAAATTGGTTTATTTCCATTCCATATCGTTTATAATATTTTATAACGATTTATCGCTATTTTTATTTATATAAAAATAGCCCATTTAATTCGAACGACGTTACAGGTCATCATGCGGCCCTGATGCTGTTTTTATTCAGATTTGAATTACACATTCCTCGAAATATAACCGGGGATCTTGACAAATTTAATATCGTTGGAAAGATCTTTCCAAAGCGAACCGAATGGTTCCCGTTTTGGGAAAATCCGACGGTTGGATCTCTCGGTATAATCGTTTAAAGTTACAATTTTGAAACGCGAACTACCGCGCGAGGCTCGTTTTATTTTAATATATATATATATATATATATATATATATAATTCGTTCGATGATTTCAAAACCATTTATTTCATTACATGTAAATTTTATACACTTCATATTCATGTTATAAAAAGAATATTTTTAATGAACAAAAATATATTTCAACACATGTGAATTTTATCCACTTCCTATACATGTTAAAAATGATATTTTAACACACACAACCATTTATATTTCAACACATGTGAATTTTATCCACTTCCTACACATGTTAAAAATGATATTTTTAACATACACAACCATTTATTTCAACACATGACTATTTAATTCACTTCATTAACATGTTAAAAATAATATTTTTATCTAACAAAAATATTTTGAACATATGATTCTTTTATTCTTCATTAACGTGTTAAAGATGACATTTTTTTCTAACAAAAATGTAATTTCAACATATGATTCTTTTATTCTTCATTAACATGTTAAAGATGACATTTTTATCTAACAAAAATGTAATTTCAACATATGATTCTTTTATTCTTCATTAACATGTTAAATACGACATTTTTATCTAACAAAAATGTAATTTCAACATATGATTCTTTTATTCTTCATTAACATGTTAAAGATGACATTTTTATCTAACAAAAATGTAATTTCAACATATGATTCTTTTATTCTTCATTAACGTGTTAAAGATGACATTTTTATCTAACAAAAATGTAATTTCAACATATGATTCTTTTATTCTTCATTAACATGTTAAATATGACATTTTTATCTAACAAAAATGTATCATATGATTCTTTTTTTATTACTTCACTAACATGTTAAAGACGATGTTTTTATCTAACAAAACATATTTAAATATGATTCTTTTTATTATCATTAACATGTTAAAGATGACATTTTTATCAAACAAAAACATAATTCAACAAATGATTCTTTTTTTTTATTATTTCACTAACATGTTAAAGACGATGTTTTTATCTAATAAAACATATTTCAACATATGATTCTTTTATTCTTCATTAACATGTTAAAGACAATATTTTTAACGAACAAAATATATTTTAACATATGATTCTTTTTAATACTTCACTAATATGTTAAAAACAATATTTTTAACGAACAAAATATATTTTAACATATGATTCTTTTTAATACTCCATTAACATGTTAAAGACAATATTTTTAACGAACAAAATATATTTTAACATATGATTCTTTTTAATACTCCACTAACATGTTAAAGACAATATTTTTAATAAACAAAATATATTTTAACATATGATTCTTTTTAATACTTCACTAACATGTTAAAGATGACTTTTTTATCTAACAAAAATGTAATTTAACACATGGCTCTTTTTATTGGTTTATACATACAATAAAAATGTGATTTTTATTGTTAAAACATTTTATTTCAAATATGAATATTTTTAGTGATTCATACATACAATAAAAATGTGATTTTATTGTTAAAACATTTTTTTTCAAACATGAATATATTTATGACTCATACATACAATAAAAATGTGATTTTTATTTTTAAAACATTTTCTTTCAAACATGATTATTTTTATTGATTCATAAATACAATAAAAATGTGATTTTTATTGTTAAAACATTTTATTTCAAACATGAATATTCCACTAACACAATAATTTTTTTGTTGCAATCACAATCAATCATTCAAATCACAATCAATTTCCACAATACAACCATCACATAATCATCCATGGTTTGCAAGAAATAGTGTTAGGAGCTACTAGTGCAACTTATGATATAATTACATAACAAAAATAGTTGAGTGAGAAAGAGTTCTCATCTTTTGTTTCCACTCCGCCAAAAATTGAGACGAGCTCCAAATCAATCCAAATTAGTTTTGTTTCGAAGCTCTCATCGATATGGTTCCAACGGATCCTGTTTTGCTAAATTCCGAGTTCGTATGAGAAAGTTATGCTTTTTATACGATTGCATACATATATATGTCATTAACACTTAAGTTTTAAAATAATTACTTACCCTAACATGCTTCTAATCCTCTTCCTCATGATCCTCCTTCTCCAAAAACACAACACGCTTCAGCCCATCCAAAACCGCGCGCTGCCCTATTTCCTTCCGACACTTTTCGGCTCTGAATCGCTTCAAACTTCGCATACAACCTTCTTTCGATGCTCTAAACTCAAATCTAACAACCAAAACACATACTATTGCTTTGATTCTCCACAATTTCAAACCCTAATCCACCTTATCACACGGTGGAAAATTTTAGGTGCACCAAAACTCCTCCAAACTCGATCAAACTCACACCAATCGAAGCTTATACTCATACGAGTTCAAAGAACTAAGCTTTGCAATTTACAGATTTTCCCTTGAATTGTTTTTGAATTTAGAAGCTTGCAATTAGGTTTAGAGAAGTGGAAAAGGGGTTGCCGTGTTTTTCAGAAATGAAATGAGGTTTAGGGAGGTTGAGACAATTTATAGTGGAGCCTAATTATTTTTCTAATGATTTTATATTTTATTATACTTAAATATCGTTTATTTTCATCGTTTAAAAATCCGTATGGTCACTTGCGAATTCCGTTTTCAATGAAAATTGACATGCAGCTACTCTCTGGCATTACGGATCCAACGAAACTGGTTTCGTCGAATTTTGAGTCCGTATGCATAAAGAACGAACTTTTAAAGTTAAAATATTGTCTGTTTTTCACTTTAAAAATCACGTTCGGCCACATACTAATTCTGAAAATCGCGAAACTTGGAATCTTACAATTATTCAACATTACGGACCCAATAAAAAAAACTCGTCGAATTTCGAGGTCTTCTCAGTAATGTTACTTTGTAAAATTACTCAAATTAGCTTCAAAAATGCGATTTTAGCGTACTTTTTCTTCTTGTATGACCAAACGCTAACTTCAAAAATTATGCCCTTTTGGATTTAACCATTATTTGATACGAATTCAGAAAAAAAGTGGAAATGTTCCGAGGTCATATCAATAATGTTCCTTTGTAAAATGACTGTCTATTTTTGAACAAATGGTTTTGCTTCGCACAGCCACATACTGACTCCGTTCAACTAGCATTTTGGAACTCAACTATGATTTGTCATTGTGAATCCAAAAAAAATTATTTCGTCGAATTCTGAGCTTCCTAGAAAAATTTCACTTTTTAAGGGTTATGCGATGATTTTAAAAATCAAAATTTAAAAATATTCAAAACAAAGCTTATAAATCAATTTAATAATTTTACTGGGTTTATTTTCAGTCAAATAAAATATAAAACAAATTTTAAAATTATCTCAAATTTTATTTAGCAAAAATAACCAATTCATATTTCCCTATTCATTAAAATAGCTTAAATTAAATTTTAAATTGGTTCAGAAATTCCGGATTGTTACAAAATTCATGTGACAATATGAGTGCAATAACTTAAGAGATGTTACGGGAATTTGCATCTTCTAGGGGTCCATCAAATTGGATATTATATAATACAATACGCTATTAGAATATTGTCTATGGTTAAATATAAAATATTGAAATAGCGTAAGAGGGATTACATTTTTACCCTTACACCGTTTATACATTATAGTAAACATTGCATATAAAACACCAGTAACGGTCGGTGGATATGGATGCGCCGCTTTACGACAACGTTAAATCCAAATCATAGGGGGCTTGATCAGGATAATATGACAAGGCACACGAGCAATGCCCAGAGTAGGAATATACTAGTTGCATGCCCGGACGGGTGGTAACGCATAGCCGCGACTACCGCCCACCTCGAACAACACTCCCAAATCACGGATGCGCATCAAATCAAATCAACAAAACCGAGGGACTATAGTAATAAAGGAAGAAGTGTTGTCGATGGAGGTAGCTAACCCCACTTGGTTCGGTATAGCCCTGTTTTAGTCATTTTAATTATGAGCCGAAGGTCAAGGACATCCATCATCGTTCTCTTTCTTCAAATCCAGTAATCGCATCCAAATCAACCTACTTCATTCTGGAACTCCACTGCGTATACAGTTGTTAAAGTGGTTTTCGGTATTGGCAGAGAGTATGACAATATTCGGTCTTGGTCTCTTTAACAACCAAACGTTTACATTTTTCACACCGATCAGTTCCTTTACATTTCAAAGCGGTTCATACTTCATATCAAAATATTAGATTTTCTCAAAATCATTTCAATATTCAAGTAGAATATTTTTCATAACAAAATCTCCATTAAACCAATTTAAAATCTTGAAACAAATTCCAATCTTAAAATAATTTAAATATTATAATAGTTGAAGGGTATAATAAAATAGTTTATATATATATAATTTTGAAAGGGTTTGAAAATTAATAGTTTATATATAAAATAGAATTATCCAAATTTAACAAATCTATAGTTAAAATATTAAAGTAGTTTATAAAATAAATAGTTGATTATTAAAATAATCATTAATGATAATTAATATATATAAGTTAAAAATAGTTATAAAGTAAAATGGTTTGTAAATTAAAATAATTAACTACTAAAATACTTTAAATTGATTTAAAATAATATAATTGGAATTTGAATCATTTCTTCTAAATTTCAGTTAAACTTAAAGTCGTATTTCAAATTTCAAAAATTAAAACAATTCAACTCCGATATCTCGATTTGATTCAACATTCGATATAAATTTCAATTCAATTCTAACAATTTGGTTCAAATATTTGAAGCTTCAATTATAATTCTCACTTTAATTATTTCCACTTATAAAATCTCAAGTTCACAATTTAAATAAAATTTTAAATCAAGTTAATTTAAAGCAAATTTCAAAGATGGATAACCAATTCAATTTCGATAAATTGAGTACATGTTCAATTCAGTTTAAGCTTCAGTTATTCACATTAATGAATCCTTTATAATTTCAAAGCTCAAAGTTCAAATTCAAAGAAAATCAATTAATAATATCATTTGTATTGTTTTTAAACAATATTCCAAAATTCAAGGTAATTAAAACAAATTTTATTTAACCAACCGGTGTCCGTATATAATTTCTTATCCTATGACCAAGTTATACTTAAGATTTAATTTTAGTATTTTGGAAAACGATATATATCATTTCAATCCAAATCAGGGTCATAGGTATTTATCATTTTAACCTACATTCTTAATTCATTTTAATGATTAACCCCTGGTTTATTCGACGCCCGTAACATCTAAAATAAATGATTGGGATTAATCAACATAAACAATGGTCATATCAAAATCAAGGTTAATAACGGATAAATTCACACGACAAAAATCAATATGTCAAATATATCAAATCCAAACCACACATCACATCAATACATACGAACAGTTCAATATCGTATAAATTTACTAATTATCAGATGTCAGATTTTAAACTGGCAATCAAATGCTGAATTTTAACTTAATTGTAAAATTAAATATAACAGTCAAATTTAACTACAATATCGATGCAAATCAATATAAATATGTCATTTAAATTACCAAACATCAATCAATACAACCATATCATGACATGATATTAAATTAACTAATATTAGAATACTTTAATTAATTGTGAGTGGGTTTAAACACTCACCTTTGGTTCTGAACGCATTTGAAATCCAAAATAAGCCCCAAAATTTAACTGTCTCAGAATTTGTCCAAATCAGGGCCATCGCGAAGGGCTCATCGATACGATTCTCATGCAATAAATCGTGTGTCAATTGGAGCTCGTATGAAAAAGTTACAAGTGTTAATGCGATTTGAATTTCAAATAAAAATAAAATAAAATAATATAAACTACTCATACCCAAATCCAACTACCACATCATCACGTTCATGCGTTTCTTCTTCCTTAATGCTTCAGCAACAAGCCGCTCATTTTCATGTCCAAACGCGTATAGCTTCTCTCCTCTAATCTCCCTCAAAACTCAATGATTCTCCGAACCGAAAAATCCAACGTATATCTTTTTGCATCCTCTCCCACTCCCTCACCATCACGTCAAACTCGTTCCACCTTATCAGATCGCATCAACTAGGACTACTTCGCCTCTCTACAGTACATGTGAAACATTTTGTGACCAAACCCAACAAAATTCCACCCCAAAATGCTATTTCATGCCAGGAATTCAAAGATAAACTCTTTTCTATAAACCGTTGCCCATATCAATATGAAACCTAAACCTTAATATTCATATCACACACCAACCCCCTGTAACAAAACATCGAGCCCAGAAAAATGAAATGGTACCCTTCAACCATCTCATGAAAATGAAGATCTTCCTCTCACAAACTCATGGATACAAGCTTGGATTTTTTTTCTTTCTAAATGATTTGATTTTTGATTAAGAAAGAACAAAAGGTTCCTTTTGTATTGTCTGAGAGAAATGGAATGGTAGAGATATGAAATGAATTATGGTTAGAAGTTAGGATTATTAATAGGCAAATTTTCAATGGTTAATTAATTAGATACCATATTCAATACTTCGTTTATTCGTCTATAATTCAATTTCCAATTGACACAAATCTAGTCCCAATACAGAATAGGATTATATTTGGTTATATTTGTCAATTACATATAAGAAAATCTCAATTTAAGTTTTTCAACAAATTTTAGTTGAACATTTTTTGTATATATTCAATCCACTTTAAGTATTAACAATTCACATTAAATTCCAAATTCAAATAATTATTTTTAATTTAATTTCAAAAACTAATCAATTCTATTCACATCAAAATAAATTTAATTTAACTTAGTAAATCATATTTTATTTTAATTATTAATTACACCAATCAATCTCAATAAATATATTAATATTAAAT
Organism: Allium sativum; assembly: GCA_030737875.1. Lineage (NCBI taxonomy): Eukaryota > Viridiplantae > Streptophyta > Magnoliopsida > Asparagales > Amaryllidaceae > Allium > Allium sativum. The sequence goes on along the minus strand of CM060921.1, from coordinate 39,700,884 downwards.
TCTAACTTTCATTATTAATCAATGTAAACAAATCACAAGTTCATTTGTAATTTATATCAGTCACTACCTGTCAAAATAAGTTGCATTAAATTACCTAAGCGAGTTACCTAAATTTCTACTATACCATTTTTCACAATTAGATCATTAAAGTATCAGCATAAGTTATATTAATAAATTAATTCTTATCCAAACTAGGACTTATATTGGTTATAAAGGTAATTTACATATACAATAAATTCACTAAAAAGATTTTTCAACAAATTGAATTGAGCAACTAAATTAATTCATTTTATGTCATAATAACTTGATATGAATTTCCAAATACATTTCTAAACACCTTAAACCACTTCTTCCCAATAAACATTTAATTTTAATTTCAAATTAATTTCAAAACATGTTAATTTTACTCAAATCAAAATAAAATTCAAACTAACGTTGCAAATCGATTTTATTTGTATTTAATTCCAACATTGATTTTTTTTTTTTTTACCAATTCAATTTAATTTCAACTATAAATTCTTTAACTCAACTCCATTCATGTTCTTTAAGATTTCAAATTTCAATATAATTACTACAAACAAAATCAAAGTTAAGTTTACAATCAATGCAACTTATTACCGTTATAATAAGCTAAAATTCATTACCTAATTCACTTTAACTTAGTTCACACATCAAAACTTATATAATTAAATCATTAAATTTTAATTATAACAAAATATATATTTAAAAGTCATATTAAATTTAATAATTAAATTATTGAAAAATAGGGGTTGTTACATCGGATCTAAATTATAATCCTGCATTCAACTCAAAGCTCTTTTAAATTCTAGAAATATGTATAAATATGGAATATAAATATATTAGAAAGAAGAGATATCTGGGATGAGTGAAAAAAAAGATAGATCTAAATTAAAAGAATTTTACATCAAAACCACATCGGTTAATTCATTGCTCTTATATCTATTTAATTCTTTACGCCTCCCCAAATTGTATGTATCTAGACATACATAATATATTTTATAATTTGAGAACAAAGCGAAGAGGAAGAAACTAGAGAGTTCCATTGCTTTATCTGGAAAAAAAAATAAGAGAAGAGAAGGGATGGATATACCTTAATTTATAGGTGTGAGAATCAACCACATATGTCAAATCTAATTATACAAAATATGGGTACCAGGCCAAAACAAACCTTATACTTCACCATAAGGCGGATTGACCACCCTTTGGTGGCCGTCTAGTTATAGGGGTTGATATGTAGGTCTGACTATATATGTTATTTTTTCTTATTAATTAATTACTTTCGTTTCAAATTCGTCATTAATCCATAGCATTTTCCTTTAGGCTCCGATCGCGAAATTTCAAATATAAAATTTGCTCAGAGTTGCAACTGTGCAAGTCTCACTCATTTGCAGAAATTTTATTTTCATAACTTAACTAACTAATTAAGTTAACTAACGCAAAATGTACGAGGAGTTGATTTTTGTGTTTTTGAGTCAGTTGTCATCTATTGACAAATTAAGCCGTGATGCTAAGGTGGATGGTTGTTCTTATTGGTTGCCTTTCGACGATCAACCATGAATATATTTTTTTCTCTTTACGCGGGCCCTTCAAGTTTTTGGATTTCCTGCCACCTTAGATCAACTTTTGTTGATTTATTATGATTGCTTCTTTTATGCAATGGATATATTGCACTACTTTTTCTTCTTCAACAAATGATATAAAATATTGACTTATATCTTCACTGGCTTACTAGGAATTCTTGTTGTTTTATTTTATTTCATCAGTTTTTCATGATCCTTGTATAATTAAGGTTTAGTTCCATATTTTACTTTCTTATTACAAGCTCTATTTTTCAGATTTCCTCTTGTTCTTATAAGGAGTTTTGCTACTTGTGAGAATTATTGATGACTCATTTTTCTAAGCATAAGATAAAATTATACAAGTGTTCATCTTTTACAATGATCATTTTTTTCCTAAAAAGCTTCAGATAAAAATTTAATTTAACTTTCAATAGATAACATTTAAAAAAACGTCATCAACAAAAATTCAAAATTTTCTGTAGAAGTTTAATTTTTGTAAGAAAATGTTTTTTTTACAAATATTCAGAAGTTCCACCAAATTTTTTTAAATTTCGTCGAAAACCCAATGTTTTAAATAAGAATTGAATTCTTTCGAATAGATGTACTACTTTTGGGAAAGGAAAAAAAAACATTTTTTAAGATTTACTTTTGTAAGGAACCAAATTTTGCAAAATAACTTAAGTAAACCGCACTCAATCTCTCAAATCAATTGGTTCTTTATAAAATAAAAAAGTAGAGATAATACTAGTACCTTGAATATGAAAACTGATTTGGAAAATTCAAAAATCAAAAATCCAAGGGTTGTTTGTCATTTTGTTTTTTGTTTCGTATTTTTTTGTATGTACTTTAGTAGTTATAGAAAAAGCGTGCCTCTCCTTCTTGCTCTTCATTCCCCTGTTATTCATACAGTTAGGATTTTCCATTTCTCTTCCTCTGCATATAGAAAATACAAAACATTAATTTTGAAGCCGAACAAAATTTGCTTAATTCAGTATAGCCTTTAATAATGTATTTCAAAAGATCATGGAAGAGTAGAATTAGATGCGGTTAATTTGAAAATTGGTTTTAAAATATAAAAATTAATCATTTACATCGTTCTTTTTCTTTTCTTCTTGTAGTGATCGATAACCTTCGCCTCTTTGTTCATGGTATTGAAATACGCAATGAAGATGTAAAAGTCAAAACTTAAATTTGAAACTGAACAAAAATTTAGACTCCATTTTAGTTATTCATTTTTAACTTTTATTTTTCGTCTATACTAAAATGAGCATATCATATTTTACTGAAAAACAAGCAATTTGAAAAAAATGGAGCTAACATATAATATAGGAAAAGATTTTCTTTTATTTGTAGAAAATTAATTGTAGAGGAATTGTATAAAATTAATTGGAGAGGAAGAGATGAAGAAGTTTTGGGGAAGACAAATTTTATTGCTTTTTTTTCAATTGCTTGATTGATTGATTACAAAAAATGCTTCATTTATACATGCTTAATCTAATCAAAAGAAAATTCTAGATAAGACCACAATAATACGTTACCTAATATAACCAAATATGAAAATCAGGAAATTATATTGCAATTAGCACATGTAATATTTAATTTCATTTAATGCAATTTTAATTTATTTCCAACAATGTCTCCCCTAAATTAAACTTGCTTCTCATTCCCAATCTTTCTGCGTTTCTCCTGAAACTTTGTCCACTAAGTGGCTTCGTGAAGATATCCGCCATTTGTTCTCTTGTTTTGCAATATTCAACCTGGGCATCACCTTTATTCACTAGATCCCTCAAGAAATGATATCGAATGTGGATGTGTTTGGTCCTTCCATGAAGAACGGGATCCTTCGTGACTGAAATAGTTGAGCTATTATCACAAAATAAAATTGTTGGCTTCTCTTGCTTATGATAGAGACTTTCCAAAATTCCATGCAACCAAATCAATTGACATCCTGCAAAGGACGCAGCGACATATTCAGCTTTCGTTGTAGAAAGCACAACAATTTGTTGTTTCTTCGAGCTCCATGAGACAGCTCCACTTCCAAGGTGAAAGACATAACCAGACGTGCTTCTGCTATCATCAATACTCCCTGGTAAGTCACTATCTTTTTAAACAATAAGGTTAACTGGAGTAGTAGCATCATAAAAAATTCCATGATCAACGGTTCCTTTCACATATCTCAGTATTCTTTTGGCAGCCTCCTAATGGTTAGAATAAGGTTTCTCCACGAATCTGCTCATAAGGCTAACAGCGTACATAATGTCAGGTCTTGTGGCTGTTAGATACATTAGATTTTCGACAAGGCTCCTGAACATGGTAGAATTAATAAGTTTTCCTTCACCTTCCTTAAATAGCTTCAAACCTGTAATGCATGGAGTAGAAACTGGATTAGCATTTTCCATCTTAAACTTCTTCAAGATATCTTTTGCATAGCTCTCCTGCGAAATAAAAATTCCTTTATGAGTTTGTTGCACTTCAATGCCAAGAAAATAATGAAGTTCTCCCAAATCTGTCTTCTTGAATTCTGCCATCATTGAAAGCTTGAACTCATTCAACATCTTCACGTCATTTCCTGTAAAGATTAGATCATCAACATATAGAATAACAGCCATGAACTTTCCTTGAGAATCATCTTTGATATAGTGAGTATGCTCATATGGACATTTTTGAAATCCATGTTTCTCAAAGTAGGAATTGATTCGGCTGTACCATGCTCGGGGTGATTGTTTTAACCCGTATAAAGTCTTTTTTAGCTTGTAAACTTTATCCTCTTCTCCTTTTTTGACAAATTGTGAAAACCCGTAACTTCCCCGTTAAGGAAAGCGTCGGATAGTTCGAGAACAAGCCACAACAGAATACATACACAAGAACATTTCATTGTATATTACAACAATGCATCAGATTACAAGAATATACAGAGTATAAATGAATAAATATTACATAGAAATATCAGAGATTTAAATTACATTTAAATACATAACAGCGGAAAATAATACAATACACAACTAGAAGGAGATATACAGATACAAAGCTTTCCGGATACCGTTCCAGCTGTAAACCAGGATCCTGTGAATATAAATCTGCAAAAACCAAAACTACTAGCTACCCGTGTCAAAATAAGGGCACCCAGAGTTTAGGTTAAAACAATAAACTCCAGGTCAGTCATGTGACTGGTGTGAGAACTAAAACAGTTATTATTCTTTATTTTAAAAGTTAGGTAAATCAAGGGACCACGCCGTATAACACGGAACGGGTTTCCTCCCAAGAATACCAGTGCATAAAACAAACAGCGCAATGCTAAATAAAGAAAAATGAAGCTGTTATAAGACCCAGGTCCCATCACACAATGCAACGCAGCCGAGGATAGGGTTTTCCCTTATAACAGCCAAAGAATGCTTGATACGTTTAAAACAGATTATTTGATACTACTATAAGTGCATAGTGTATAAAACAACTTCAAATCATAAGTATCAATCATAGGCGGCATGAGCGCCCCATCCCACCATGTCGCCATACTAGGCTCTACAAATAAAACCGCAAGTGTCACGTATTTGGAAATTGGATTTCCGTCTATGAACCGAGGCAAAAGATAGTCCTCAACCGATTCGAGACTATCTAGCCCGAGTCTCAGGATCAGAACGCATCGACCCTTGGAGCAACAGGGCCGGTCCACCGATGTGGATTAAACTTAAACCCTGAACATGCGTTTCGCCGCCCTTTGGGGCGTAAGTGAGCCAACTAAATGACTCCATCGGTTCGAGAACGACCGATCAATCCGAGGCGCCTCGCAACAGCAACAACCACATAAGTCAAACTCGTCAGGGCGTGTAAAACCACTGACGCCACTTTTTAGCTAGAAGGAAACGCATGCCCTCCCTGAGGTCCGTCTCCCGTTTTTGGTTCACACCGGGTGTGATACTCGCGAAGTAAACATTACACAAAGCTACGCCACAAAGGTCGTGCTTTGATCATCACCACAAGACTTTGCTTTTCAACAGAAGCCTCGATCAATTGCCACTTAGGCATGCCACACAGGCAATTCACTCCATGCGTTTGATATCCATCAATATACAACCCCTGAGCTCGTACGTCTCAGAGAAGGGCGTTAAGCAAGAGAATAAATTCTCCGCTGCCAAACAGATATATATTTAATAGAGATCAATCACACGGACTAAAATCCAATGTCAGACACACAGTCCATTTACAAGTCCGTTCTGGGTCTGAACGAAACCGGAGGCACCTAGTACCCCGCATATCCATCGATCTCCAAGTACGTCTGGACGATCACCAACTGTTTCCATCTTCTTGGGTGTACAGCCCAATCAAGATCATCAGTAATCACCCAAACGACGTAAAGACCTCCGGTCTTCGACCATCGTCTTCACCTTCGACTTATCGTCGTATCAGTTATTCAGAATGGGATAAACCCGGTCTTTCCAAATAACTCGCGTATTATTTTAAATAAGTGTTACACAAACACAACATACGCCTCATTCCAATTCATCAGTCACTAACCGTAAATTAATCAAGAGAATAATTCCCCAAATATTAACCCCGAAGGCCGAAACCAACATCAGGTCAATATCCAGAAAACCATTCTGCTTAGCTAACCGACAGTTAGTTTCTAAATTTCACATTCATAGGGAAAGGTTCCCATTAATTTTATCCAAGATAAATTTCTTGAATTTATTCTTTAATCTATTTTTGATTATCAATTCAAACTAGTCGGGATTAGCGAACCTTACCGAAGTAATCATTTGTTTTAATTTCCCAATCCCAACCTATTCAACCCATGAAGTAAAACGGGTCTTACTTCATATCTAACACCACGGTGTTATCGGTAAATTTAATTACCGTTTCACGTTTAAATCTAATTAAAGATTTAACTATCGCTTGGAGCAAAACTGGTGATACTCCATTCTCGATCATTCCAATCTAATTAAAGATTCATTAAAACTCTACTTAGTTTTAATCTTTGGCTGGGTTAAAGAATCAGTGTCATTTAAAACACGGTTCACGGTAAACGCAAATTCACCTTTCATCAATTATCGGGTTAAAGAACGAGTGTTATTTAAAACACCATCCAAGATAAACCCAAAAATCGATATCGATTCAATTCCAATTAAATATTATTTAATTGGTACACTTCATTAAATCTAAATAAAAAGATTTAATCTTTTCTCAGCTGGGTTCAAGAACAGTGTTAGTGAAGACACCATTCACGACAAACCCAAATCACATTTGATATTCAATACAAGGCTCTGAATAGAAAATTTCGGCGGCATAACGGCACGATACTAGAAACGGGACGAGGCCTAGCCTTATCCCCGGTCTAGTGAAGGCCCACGCCATTCACACATCAATCAAATTAATTTCATTTCACCAAACAATTCAATTCAAACCAAAGCATCTAACTAATTTATGCAACCAAACAAACAAGTCCATGGTCTGTGGACGATTGTGTTCGTTTTCAATTCAATTCATTTCGAAATCGTTTTCAATTCAATTCATTTCGAAATCGTTTTCAATTCAATTCATTTCGAAATCGTTATATATTCAATTCATTTCGAAATCGTTATATATTCAATTCATTTCGAAATCGTTTTCAATTCAATTCATTTTGAAATCGTTTTCAATTCAAATCCTTTCGAAATGAATAAAATCGATATAAATATCGTTCACGTCAAAATGGCGTCAATCTAATCAACACGGCTTCATAAATTTCTATTTTCAAATATTCTATTTCAAATATTTCTTTTTCAAAATAGTTGTTATTATCAAAACATTTCGTTCAACACATGACCAATCTCAATGGATGAGTACTGTCAACACATGAACCTTTATTTTATATTGATAAAGATGTAAATTTTATTACTAAAATATTTCGTTCAACACATGACCAATCTCAATGGATGAGTACTGTCAACACATGAACCTTTATTTTATATTATTCTTTATTTTCTAAATTGGAATGAGGCCCAATCAATCACCATATAATGTTAATTATATGGATTTTCATACATTACACACATATAATAGCATTGAAAAATAATCAACCATCAACCAAAGTGCACTACACTGTATAAGCATCAAATATAGATATCTAACGCTTATAACAGCCTGTCAATCAATCGATCGACATATTTAATCAATCAGGATGAGTGAACTTCAAATTTCATCCCAACACCCGTGTGGGGTTTCAAACAATCAAACACAGATTTTATTCGTGCAGTTGGGCGATGTGTAAAATTTATCGACCCAATCAATGTCCTTCAAATAGGTGTACATAAACAAACCGTCTGGTTTGTAAATGAATATTTATTTATTCACATTCACGTTAAAAATTATATTTTTAACGACAAAACATTTTATTCCAACATATGAATTTCTATTCAGTTCATTCTTTAAATAAAATGATATTTTTATTTTTCTAACTTATTTTAGAAAATTTCGGCGGCATAACGGCCCGATACTAGGAACGGGACGAGGCCTAGCCTTATCCCCGGTCTAGTGAAGGCCCACGCCATTCACACATCAATCAAATTAATTTCATTTCACCAAACAATTCAATTCAAACCAAAGCATCTAACTAATTTATGCAAACAAACAAACAAGTCCATGGTCTGTGGACGATTGTGTCGGGTGCTACTAAGCACCGTCTGCATCCTAGTATATATATATAACTAGAAAAATTAAATTGAAAGGTGAGAAGTTCTCACCGATAGCTATCCCACTTCACGACACTTCAATCTTCGTCGTTATCGCATCTTTGTCATCTTTATCGTCCGCAGCTACTACATAGGTAAAAATCGAATTTTTACTTCGTTATTCAATATATAAAAATCGTAGCTTTATGCTATTAAAAATCCGATCTTTAATCTTTAAAAATCAAATCTTTTATATTTTTAAAAATCGAAGCTTTCATATATTAAAAATCCCGACTTTCCTTTGTTAAAGTTTTCGCCTTTTTCCTATATAAAGTTTCTAGCTTTTTAAATATAAAATTCCTATTTGTATGATTTAAAATCAGAATTCTTTTTATAAAAATCAACTCTTTTTATTTTATAAAAATCCAAATTCTCTACAACAAAATCTGAACTCTCCCCTATAAAAGTCAGACCTTTGTCATTTGAAAATCGTATATTTCCAGCTTTAAAAATTATATTTTTCTCAGTTTATAGTATATAAAATGAAAATGAAAATAAAAATAACATAAATAAAATAGGATAGGCAAAAAAAACTCACTGTATTTTCAGAGGGGAAGGTGGAGGTCGAGGGGCGCGCTGGAGGTGGTAGGCAGGGCGTGGCGGTGGTCAGGTGGTCGGAGTTGGTCGTAGGTGGTGGCTCAGGGCAGTGGCGGTTCGATTAGAAGAATGGGAAAGAGGTTGCGGTGGGTTTTCGGGTACGGCTTGAAGAGGATGGAGGACGGCGCGAGAGGGGAGGTTGAACGGAGGGGGAGGCAGCAGGTCGGGGAGGCGCCGGGAGGGTGGCGTCGATGCGATGGAGGCGCCCCTAGGGCTAGCCGCTTGCATTCGTTTTTTTTTTCTGTCTTGAACGAGAATGAGGGAAAGGGAGGGGCCAGCAGTGTATAAGGGGAGGAGAGAGGATATATAATTTTAATTTATTTAATTATTTTATTTTCAAAAAGTTGACTTTTACATACGACCTCGAAACGAGGCCCACCGCCTGTCGACCATAGCGTTTTACCCCCATTCCGAACACAATGGGATATGTATCGTAGGCTGATTCGGCTGTTGCAATTAGTTTCCGTTGAAATCAACATTTAACTCTATATATTGAATTTGAACGCGTATTTCAATTTACCGGGGTCACATACGAACTTTAAAAATTCCAGAAAAATATTTTTTAGCTTCGTATTGACGATACGGTCCTAACAAAACTAGTTTCGCCGAATTCTGAGACCGTTTGAAAAATGGCCAATTTCCAGTCGATTAAAATCAACTAAAACCGGTCAAACGCGTTTTCTTTTGCTACGCTCACATATTGATTCGGAAAATTATGAAATTTGGAATCTAGCAACAACTTGACATCACGGATCCAACAAAAGTGGTTTCGTCGAAATCCGAGGTCATTTGCAAAATTTCCATTTTTAAGGGCCTGAATTCCATAGCGACTATTCAGAATTTTCAACTGGACATATCTTTTGATTCCCGCTATGAAATTTCGATTTGTCGGATTCGTTGGAAAGATATTATCAATTAGATCCTAATGTTTTTGGTTTCACTAAAATCCGGATTGTTTTGCACCCGGTACATTCAATTGAAGTTTGAAATCGAATTATCGAACTACCGCGCCATTTTCAGTTCTATTTATAATTATATATAAATATTTATATTCTAACGACGACGAATATAAATATATACGTTTGAATTATATTCAAAAATAAATTTCTCGTCGATATTATTTAAAATAATTCATTTTAAATATCCAAAATTCATTAAAATTGCCAAAATAAAAATTTTAAACTGGCCCAGATTTTTGGGTTGTTACAATCTCCCCCACTTAAAACTTTTCGTCCCCAAAAAGGAACAAAGTCGAAAGTGGTTTGATCAATTAACTCTACGTTCGATCTGGCTTCCATTCTCCAACTCTTTAGTTTCTGAGAATTTTCAAATTTTCAAAAATTTGGCTAACACCCTAAATTTTCGAAAAATTTCGCCATAACCTCCCCAGCACCGGGAGCATCGGGGAATTTCAAATAGCTTCCCCGGTCCTTCAGATCTCAAAAAGAAAAAGAAAAAGCCAAGCGGCTAGCCAATAGGCTCATAAAATCATCATCACCCAAACAAAAAAGTAAATTATGTAATAAACATGTACCTATTTGTCGGGCAAACAAATTTTATTCTCTGCTCTAGCCTCCTTGCTATGACCTGTTCAATGCAAGTATATATATATGCAAGCAAATGTGACCAATTTTCAATATAGTTCCTTATTTGGTTCAATTAGGCATAATGGTTTAAAATTATCAAACAAATAAACAAACAACACAAACATCGATCAATTAGTGAATTAGAGTTTCAATTTCATAATTTTGATACATATACAAAAATCAGATTTTAACGCCAATTCACAACAATGTGTTCTAACTATATCAGTTTTGGTTCTCACACCAGTCAATAGGAAATATATAGATATCACACCTTCGAAACACGAATACCAATTCTGATGATGTTCGAACTATCATCAGAATCATCTCCGGGCGACTAGAGTGTGATTCTATATCTATCCAGTATATTAAAACTTCAAATACACGGGGATCAGACGTATACGCAAAGTCTATATATACTGGACTGTCCAAATTCAAACATAATAAATAACCAAATACGGATAATTGATTTAAATTTCCAAAACAAAAATTCGTTTTCATTTCAAAAATATACTCTTCACACTCTTTCTAGGATACTACTGATCCCATCTCTAACGAGTCATTCTCATTGGATATTACTAATCCAATTTCTGATGAATTTTTTCGTATGGTTCTAATGTGTCTTGTTCTCTGAGCTTTGTAAACCAAAGCTCTGATACCAACTGTGAAAACCCGTAACTTCCCCGTTAAGGAAAGCGTCGGATAGTTCGAGAACAAGCCACAATAGAATACATACACAAGAACATTTCATTGTATATTACAACAATGCATCAGATTACAAGAATATACAGAGTATAAATGAATAAATATTACATAGAAATATCAGAGATTTAAATTACATTTAAATACATAGCAGCGGAAAATAATACAATACACAACTAGAAGGAGATATACGGATACAAAGCTTTCCGGATACCGTTCCAGCTGTAAACCAGGATCCTGTGAATATAAATCTGCAAAAACCAAAACTACTAGCTGCCCGTGTCAAAATAAGGGCACCCAGAGTTTAGGTTAAAACAATAAACTCCAGGTCAGTCATGTGACTGGTGTGAGAACTAAAACAGTTATTATTCTTTATTTTAAAAGTTAGGTAAATCAAGGGACCACGCCGTATAACACGGAACGGGTTTCCTCCCAAGAATACCAGTGCATAAAACAAACAGCGCAATGCTAAATAAAGAAAAATGAAGCTGTTATAAGACCCAGGTCCCATCACACAATGCAACGCAGCCGAGGATAGGGTTTTCCCTTATAACAGCCAAAGAATGCTTGATACGTTTAAAACAGATTATTTGATACTACTATAAGTGCATAGTGTATAAAACAACTTCAAATCATAAGTATCAATCATAGGCGGCATGAGCGCCCCATCCCACCATGTCGCCATACTAGGCTCTACAAATAAAACCGCAAGTGTCACGTATTTGGAAATTGGATTTCCGTCTATGAACCGAGGCAAAAGATAGTCCTCAACCGATTCGAGACTGTCTAGCCCGAGTCTCAGGATCAGAACGCATCGACCCTTGGAGCGACAGGGCCGGTCCACCGATGTGGATTAAACTTAAACCCTGAACAAGCGTTTCGCCGCCCTTTGGGGCGTAAGTGAGCCAACTAAATGACTCCATCGGTTCGAGAACGACCGATCAATCCGAGGCGCCTCGCAACAGCAACAACCACATAAGTCAAACTCGTCAGGGCGTGTAAAACCACTGACGCCACTTTTTAGCTAGAAGGAAACGCATGCCCTCCCTGAGGTCCGTCTCCCGTTTTTGGTTCACACCGGGTGTGATACTCGCGAAGTAAACGTTACACAAAGCTACGCCACAAAGGTCGTGCTTTGATCATCACCACAAGACTTTGCTTTTCAACAGAAGCCTCGATCAATTGCCACTTAGGCATGCCACACAGGCAATTCACTCCATGCGTTTGATATCCATCAATATATAACCCCTGAGCTCGTACGTCTCAGAGAAGTGCGTTAAGCAAGAGAATAAATTCTCCACCGCCAAACAGATATATATTTAATAGAGATCAATCACACGGACTAAAATCCAATGTCAGACACACAGTCCATTTACAAGTCCATTCTGGGTCTGAACGAAACCGGAGGCACCTAGTACCCCGCATATCCATCGATCTCCAAGTACGTCTGGACGATCACCAACTGTTTCCATCTTCTTGGGTGTACAGCCCAATCAAGATCATCAGTAATCATCCAAACGATGTAAAGACCTCCGGTCTTCGACCATCGTCTTCACCTTCGACTTATCGTCGTATCAGTTATTCAGAATGGGATAAACCCGGTCTTTCCGAATAACTCGCGTATTATTTTAAATAAGTGTTACACAAACACAACATACGCCTCATTCCAATTCATCAGTCACTAACCGTAAATTAATCAAGAGAATAATTCCCCAAATATTAACCCCGAAGGCCGAAACCAACATCAGGTCAATATCCAGAAAACCATTCTGCTTAGCTAACCGACAGTTAGTTTCTAAATTTCACATTCATAGGGAAAGGTTCCCATTAATTTTATCCAAGATAAATTTCTTGAATTTATTCTTTAATCTATTTTTGAATATCAATTCAAACTAGTCGGGATTAGCGAATCTTACCGAAGTAATCATTTGTTTTAATTTCCCAATCCCAACCTATTCATCCCATGAAGTAAAACGGGTCTTACTTCATATCTAACACCACGGTGTTATCGGTAAATTTAATTACCGTTTCACGTTTAAATCTAATTAAAGATTTAACTATCGCCTGGAGCAAAACTGGTGATACTCCATTCTCGATCATTCCAATCTAATTAAAGATTCATTAAAACTCTACTTAGTTTTAATCTTTGGCTGGGTTAAAGAATCAGTGTCATTTAAAACACGGTTCACGGTAAACCCAAATTCACCTTTCATCAATTATCGGGTTAAAGAACGAGTGTTATTTAAAACACCGTCCACGATAAACCCAAAAATCGATATCGATTCAATTCCAATTAAATATTATTTAATTGGTACACTTCATTAAATCTAAACAAAAAGATTTAATCTTTTCTCAACTGGGTTCAAGAACAGTGTTAGTGAAGACACCATTCACGACAAACCCAAATCGCATTTGATATTCAATACAAGGCTCTGAATAGAAAATATATCGGCTTATATTCAATATCAAATTCTGCGACTAACAAATGTCGTATTGGAAATAACGATATAAATATATATCTTTCAAATTTCCATAACAACATCTGTATAATCACGAATTCCAACATCGAAATATTCCGAAGACAATTTCGATTCAAATCCATTCCAATGCAATCATTGGAAATTTTGGTTATTTTTAAACCCTTTTCGAATTCAACTTATTTATTTAAAAATAAATAGAATTATAATTCTAGTTCAAAACTAGTTCATTTCGATAAAAATCTATTTTTATCTTTTCAAATATGGAGTTTTTCATCCCAATCCTTTCTAAATCATTTCTTATGATTTTACACAAATTATTACTATTTTTAATAATTTTATCAAGGCCCGGACAGTCGGTTTCCATCAACGGCCATCGAACTGCACTTACAGCGACTTTTTTCGAATTTGATTTGGACATAATTCCAAATCCAACCGTTAGATTTTGAATTTTTAATATTCATCAGAAAGCTCTTTTCGATACGAACCCAACGGTTCTGGTTTTAGGAGAATCCGACGGTCGGATCTCCCGTAATGTCCGTTTAAAATAAATGGTCGAAATTCGCGAACTGCCGCGGCGCGGCGCGTTCTATTCAGGCCATTATATTATATATATATATATATATATAATATATAATATATATATCGTCGATTTCTATTTAAAACGAATTTTATAAATAGTTTTAAATTCGTTTCAAAAGCAATTTCAACTTCTTTTTCAATTCAAATCAAAATTGAATTCTTCTTTATAAATTCGTTTTAAAATTCATTTCTATTCAATTCAAATTTCAATTCAATTTGAATTCATTTCAATTCTTTTCAATTCAATTTGAATTCGTTTTCAATTCAATTCATTTCGAAATCGTTTTCAATTCAATTCATTTCGAAATCGTTTTCAATTCAATTCAATTCAATTCATTTCGAAATCGTTATATATTCAATTCATTTCGAAATCGTTATATATTCAATTCATTTCGAAATCGTTTTCAATTCAATTCATTTCGAAATCGTTTTCAATTCAATTCCTTTCGAAATGAATAAAATCAATATAAATATCGTTCACGTCAAAATGGCGTCAATCTAATCAACACGGCTTCATAAATTTCTATTTTCAAATATTCTATTTCAAATATTTCTTTTTCAAAATAGTTGTTATTATCAAAACATTTCGTTCAACACATGACCAATCTCAATGGATGAGTACTGTCAACACATGAACCTTTATTTTATATTGATAAGATGTAAATTTTATTACTAAAATATTTCGTTCAACACATGACCAATCTCAATGGATGAGTACTGTCAACACATGAACCTTTATTTTATATTATTATTTATTTTCTAAATTGGAATGAAGCCCAATCAATCACCATATAATGTTAATTATATGGATTTTCATACATTACACACATATAATAGCATTGAAAAATAATCAACCATCAACCAAAGTGCACTACACTGTATAAGCATCAAATATAGATATCTAACGCTTATAACAGCCTGTCAATCAATCGATCGACATATTTAATCAATCAGGATGAGTGAACTTCAAATTTCATCCCAACACCCGTGTGGGGTTTCAAACAATCAAACACAGATTTTATTCGTGCAGTTGGGCGATGTGTAAAATTTATCGACCCAATCAATGTCCTTCAAATAGGTGTACATAAACAAACCGTCTGGTTTGTAAATGAATATTTATTTATTCACATTCACGTTAAAAATTATATTTTTAACGACAAAACATTTTATTCCAACATATGAATTTCTATTCAGTTCATTCTTTAAATAAAATGATATTTTTATTTTTCTAACTTATTTTAGAAAATTTCGGCGGCATAACGGCACGATACTAGAAACGGGACGAGGCCTAGCCTTATCCCCGGTCCAGTGAAGGCCCACGCCATTCACACATCAATCAAATTAATTTCATTTCACCAAACAATTCAATTCAAACCAAAGCATCTAACTAATTTATGCAACCAAACAAACAAGTCCATGGTCTGTGGACGATTGTGTCGGGTGCTACTAAGCACCGTCTGCATCCTAGTATATATATATAACTAGAAAAATTAAATTGAAAGGTGAGAAGTTCTCACCGATAGCTATCCCACTTCACGACACTTCAATCTTCGTCGTTATCGCATCTTTGTCATCTTTATCGTCCGCAGCTACTACATAGGTAAAAATCGAATTTTTACTTCGTTATTCAATATATAAAAATCGTAGCTTTATGCTATTAAAAATCCGATCTTTAATCTTTAAAAATCAAATCTTTTATATTTTTAAAAATCGAAGCTTTCATATATTAAAAATCCCGACTTTCCTTTGTTAAAGTTTTCGCCTTTTTCCTATATAAAGTTTCTAGCTTTTTAAATATAAAATTCCTATTTGTATGATTTAAAATCAGAATTCTTTTTATAAAAATCAACTCTTTTTATTTTATAAAAATCCAAATTCTCTACAACAAAATCTGAACTCTCCCCTATAAAAGTCAGACCTTTGTCATTTGAAAATCGTATATTTCCAGCTTTAAAAATTATATTTTTCTCAGTTTATAGTATATAAAATGAAAATGAAAATAAAAATAACATAAATAAAATAGAATAGGCAAAAAAAACTCACTGTATTTTCAGAGGGGAAGGTGGAGGTCGAGGGGCGCGCTGGAGGTGGTAGGCAGGGCGTGGCGGTGGTCAGGTGGTCGGAGTTGGTCGCAGGTGGCGGCTCAGGGCAGTGGCGGTTCGATTAGAAGTAGGGGAAAGAGGTTGCGGTGGGTTTTCGGGTACGGCTTGAAGAGGATGGAGGACGGCGCGAGAGGGGAGGTTGAACGGAGGGGGAGGCGGCAGGTCGGGGAGGCGCCAGGAGTGTGGCGTCGATGCGATGGAGGCGCCCCTAAGGCTAGCCGCTTGCGTTCGTTTTTTTTTTTCTGTCTTGAACGAGAATGAGGGAAAGGGAGGGGCCAGCAGTGTATAAGGGGAGGAGAGAGGATATATAATTTTAATTTATTTAATTATTTTATTTTCAAAAAGTTGACTTTTACATACGACCTCGAAACGAGGCCCACCGCCTGTCGACCATAGCGTTTTACCCCCATTCCGAACACAATGGGATATGTATCGTAGGCTGATTCGGCTGTTGCAATCAGTTTCCGTTGAAATCAACATATAACTCTATATATTGAATTTGAACGCGTATTTCAATTTACCGGGGTCACATACGAACTTTAAAAATTCCAGAAAAATATTTTCTAGCTTCGTATTGACGATACGGTCCTAACAAAACTAGTTTCGCCGAATTCTGAGACCGTTTGAAAAATGGCCAATTTCCAGTCGATTAAAATCAACTAAAACCGGTCAAACGCGTTTTCTTTTGCTACGCTCACATATTGATTCGGAAAATTATGAAATTTGGAATCTAGCAACAACTTGACATCACGGATCCAACAAAAGTGGTTTCGTCGAAATCCGAGGTCATTTGCAAAATTTCCATTTTTAAGGGCCTGAATTCCATAGCGATTATTCAGAATTTTCAACTGGACATATCTTTTGATTCCCACTATGAAATTTCGATTTGTCGGATTCGTTGGAAAGATATTATCAATTAGATCCTAATGTTTTTGGTTTCACTAAAATCCGGATTGTTTTGCACCCGGTACATTCAATTGAAGTTTGAAATCGAATTATCGAACTACCGCGCCATTTTCAGTTCTATTTATAATTATATATAAATATTTATATTCTAACGACGACGAATATAAATATATACATTTGAATTATATTCAAAAATAAATTTCTCGTCGATATTATTTAAAATAATTCATTTTAAATATCCAAAATTCATTAAAATTGCCAAAATAAAAATTTTAAACTGGCCCAGATTTTCGGGTTGTTACACAAATCCTGGTGTTTGATCAACATACACTTCTTCTTTCAGCACACCATTTAAGAACGCAGATTTTACGTCCATTTGAAACAACTTCCTATTTTTTGGGCAGCTAGAGAAATAAGCAAACAAATAGTCTCAAGTCTTGAAACGGGAGCAAACACCTCTGTAAAATCTTCTCCTTCTTTTTGTTTGTACCCTTTTGCGGCTAATCTTGCCTTGTGCTTGTTAATAGAGCCATCTGGATTCATCTTTGTTTTGTACACCCCTTTTACTCCAATAGAATGCTTAAGCGGTGGCAAATTTGCAAGCTCCCATGTATCATTGTTTTGAATTGAGTCAAACTCATCTTTCATGGCTTTTCTCCATTTTTCTTCATGATTCGCATCATTAAAAGAAATTGGATCTTCCCCTGCAAAAAAAGGCAAAGAACACAACAATATTTGATTCAACTTCATCAGTGACATCATATAATTCCTGAAGATCACTCATCCTTCTTGGTGGACTTGGTGAGGAATTTGTGCTGCTTGAATAAGTTGGGGAAGCAGGAACACTTTCTTCAACAGTGTTATCCTCTATATTTTCTGCCTCTATTTCTAAAGGGGAAAAAAGGCAAATTCTCCTTTTCAACTTCTGTGTCCTCTAATAATGAATTTTCATCAAACCGGACATCTCGACTTATCACAACCTTCTTGGTCATGGGATTATACAGCTTGTATGCCTTGCTTCTTTCACTGTAGCCCATGAAAATACATTTTTCGGATTTGTCATCTAACTTATTTCTCATTGAATCTGGGACATGAGAGTAGGCAATGCTCCCAAATACTTTCAAATGATGAACGCTAGGTTTTTTACCATACCATGCTTCATGTGGTGTGCAATTTTTTAGGACCCTTGTGGGTGACCTGTTAATGAGGTACACAACACAAGAAACAGCTTCAGCCCAAAATCTTCTTGACATCCTCTTCTTTTTAAGCAGACATCTAGTCATCTCCATAATTGTTCGATTCTTTCTTTCATACACACCGTTTTGTTGTGGTGTATGGCGAACTGTCAATTCATGCCGAATGACACAGTCTTTGCAATATTTTTCAAATATATTTGAAATATATTCGCCTCCACGACCAGTCCGTAATGTGTTGATTTTTAGCCCAGTATAATTTTCCACTTCTGCTTTGAATCTTTAAATTTTTGAAAAGCTGTTAATTTTTCTTTAACAAAATACACCCAAACTTTTAGTGGGTAATCATCAATAAATGAAATAAAATAACGATAACCTCCCAAAGATGCCATTGGCAATGGACCACAAAGATCTGAATGAATAAGTTGTAATGGTCTTTCTGCTCGCCATGCGGACTGTGAAGGAAATGCATCTTTATGTTGCTTTTCGAACTGACATGCTTCACAAACTTCGTTAGGATGATTAATTTTTGGCAAACCTATGACCATCATCTTACTTGAAAGCATCTCCAAATTTCTATAATTTAAGTGGCCATATCTTTCATGCCATAGCCTTGAAACTCCTTTATCACCACCAGCAAAACAAGAAATATTTTGATTTTGAAGATTGAGTGAGAAAAGATTATTTGAAGCAACTCCGACCTTTGCAATAACTTGATTTCTTCTTGACAAATAACACGCCATATCATGAAAATGGACATCATATCCTTTTTTCAAGAGATGACCTACACTGAGCAAATTATTTTGAAGGTTAGGGACAAAATATACTTCACCCATTTTCTCCATTTTTCCAGCTTTCGTGATGAAAACAATCTCACCAACACCGCTAATTTTATATGACTTTCCATCTCCCACTTTAACTTCTCCATGATCAGATTTGAGTAATTTTGAAAATAATTTTTTGTTACCTGTCATATGTTTGCTTGCTCGACTATTTATGTACCAAACATCATCAAAGTTTTCGCCATGAGATACGAGCAACAAAGTCTCTTGATTATGATTTTCTTCATTTTTATGTCCATGCACCATGTTTGCTTCATGCTTTTCTTCCTCATTGAACCAGCAATCACTTACCAAGTGACCAGGTTTGTGGCAATTATAACATTCAAAATAGCCACGACCTCTTCCTCTTTGATTTCCTCATCCTCTTCCTCTTTGAGAACCTCTGAAATTTTGATTCAAGCCGCTTTCTTTGCTTTCATAATTACCTCTTCTGCAAGCATATGATCCTCGACCTTTAAAAATTTTTCCTCTTCCATGATCACGTCCTCTACTTCTTTGATCTTTGAATTCTTCATTCTTCTCATTTAAAGATAACTTTGATTGGAGTGCTTGCTCCACACTTGTTTCTTTCTTATTCTTGTTTAACCTCTCTTCATGAGCTTGTAATGAGCCTGTGAGTTCATCAATGGTCATGACGACCAAGTCCTTGGATTCTTCAATGGCTACCACCTTGTAGTCAAATTTGGAATCAAGAGAACGAAATTTTTTTTCAATGACACAAATATCATCCATAGTTTCACCATTCCTTTTTATTTGGTTTACTACAGCTAATACCCGTGAACAATAATCCCAAACAGGTTCTGACTCTTTTTGATGCAAGCCTTCAAACTCCCCTCGAAGAGTCTATAACCGAACTCTTTTTACCTTTTTATCTCCGCTAAGTGAATTTGCTAAAATTTCCATGCTTGCTTTGCTGTTGTGGCAGCTTCTATTTTCTCCCAAGCAGCTTCATATGTTTGTACTCCTTGGTAGATCCAAAAAAAGGCCTTTTTATCTTTCTTTCTTGACTTTCTCAGATTTTCTTTTTGACCATTAGTTAATTTTCCTTCATTTTCAACTTCTTCATACCCATCTTCAACTATATCCCATTCCTCTTGAGATCCAAGAAGGGCCTTCATTTGGATACTCCATTTACCATAATTTCTTTGGTTAATTGAGGAATATAGGCGAGAGGAATAGAATTGCTCATTCTGATTGAACAAAGCTCTGATACCAATTGTAGAAACTTAATTGTAGAGGAATTGTAGAAAATTAATTGAAGAGGAAGAGATGAAGAATTTTTGGGAAAGACAAATTTATTGCTTTTTTTTCAATTGCTTGATTGATTGATTACAAAATATGCTTCATTTATACATGCTTATTCTATCAAAAGAAAATTCTAGATAAGATCACAATAATACATTACCTAATATAACCAAATAAGCAAATCAGGAAATTATATTGCAATTAACACATGCAATATTTAATTTCATTTAATGCAATTTTAATTTATTTCCAACATTATTTTGTTTGTATTTTGAGAGATAACAAAAGAACGACATACATTCTAACTTTTCCATTTTCCGTTAGCAGTCAGAATTGTTAAAAACCATGAATCCTTTTCATTTGTTTCTTATTATTTCATATTGGAAGTTGATAGCAAAAAGCCCTAAATTCAAAACGAAACCAAACGATACCTTAGTGGCCGTCTGAATTATTTTGTATTTTGTATTTTTAGAGAGTTGGAACTCGAAGGATGAATATATCATGTATTAATTTTGTTTTCTAAAATGCTTGTTTTTCATGATGATAAAAACTTGCCAAAAAAAAGCAAAACAATCAAGGGAACATTTGGTTTCTAAAAAATGAAAAGAAGAGGAAAATAATCTTAGTATTCCTTCTTCTCAAAGCACACGCAACTGTTTCCTTTGAAGATCAATATGTAGGGCACTGACGTGACTTCCAGCCAACTTATTTTTTTGACTCAGATTGCTATAGATATAATCTAAGAAGAAAACCATAGACATAAAATCCAACATTCAACGTAAATCTGAATCATATACATATCATTTGAAAAGAGGCAAAAAAGTACTTAATCTAAAGAGGGCTAGCAAACCCAATCGTATAGTGGACAAAATAGCCACCCCACAACATTTATTCTCCTCTTTGTAGCTCAATCCAAGAGCTAGCATCCAATTTAGCTTTTGGACTTTCAACAGATATGTGCATATACTACATATATTTCTTTTAAAAGCTACTTTTAATCCGCTTTAGTGCACCCAACAAAACCCCAACTCCTCCTACACATTGGTAGTGCGAACCATTTCCTTCTTGGACTTTGCATTTATCCCCTGATTCTTCACACCCTTCCTAATTCCTTTGTTCTTACATCACCTAGAATCTATTGTTTTTGCACGCAATCCGAGTAACTTCATTTGTTACACGACACTAATCTGCTTAGTTGCTGTTCACATACTATTATTCACTTTGCATATTTTCATATTATTGTATCCACTAGCATGCATAGAGCTACATTTTGGTGAATGCGTGACAATTAAGATACTATTAATATATATAAAAAAATAGAATAAAAAGTAACCTTTAAAACATTGAGATGATAATGAAAGCTGTTTCTTTTGATAATTGCATGAAGTTTTTAATTGGATGTTAGATTCATAAGAAAAATTACTATGTCAATTATTGCATTTTGCAATGTGAAAAACTTCAAATATGTATGCTGTGAGGTAAATGTGTGTATTTTAGAAATTTTACCATTATGTAAGGTATATCTGGTTTGAAGAATAATTTGGAACAGACTTCATTGTATGCTAGGTGATATAACATTGATCATCCAAAGATTGCTACAATGATAACATGTTTTAAAATATATATCCAGCTTACCAGCCTTGGAGTTTAGTGAAAGTTCACCATTCCCATATTTTATTTAGTTTTGTACCAAGTAGAAAGAAAATAATATGTACATTTCGTTACCTCTATTACTATATATAGCACCATAAGTTGCCTAGTTTGCCTTGCATTCTGCACTACTAGCATCATAACAACCAACCAACTAAAAACTACTATTTTGCAATACCAACTCTCCTATAGACTAAAAAAAATGGGAAGAAAAAACAGTGAATCGTCAACACACCACTCGTCGATCACCTTGCTTCAAGAGAGGTTCAGGCAGCTTGAAAGAATCAAGGAGTTAAGAGAAGAGAAGCAACTCTTAAGAGGGTTCTCCCTTTCTGGCAATAGCAATGAAAGTGCAGAGAAGCAGTTGCAGCCTAGGTGGTTCACTCATCCTGATCTGGTCAGGCCGTCTAGGCCTCTTTCTGGCCCACCCGATAGACCCGAGTTTAAGGTTTTCGAGTCCTCAATATCTGCGGGTTTGTGGCATAACAGATCAACTAATGGGAAGGAAGTTGTTGACGTGGATACCTCTCTTCATCTTTGAATAGTTTGACGTTGTATCATTTCCCTCTGTTCTGTATTATTTTGTTCCCTTATTTGGGGTGTGGCAGCTTCTTTTTCTTTCTGTTGTTCAAATATGTATATGTATGGGGTTAAAGTTATGGCGGTGTATTGTTAATTCATGTTTCTTTAGCAATGTTTTCGAGTATATGTATGTTTATTCTTTTCTTGAAAGCTAAGAGGATCATCGATGTTTGGCGGTCAATCTTCGAAAGGATCTCTAATCCTAGCAGTGAACATAGAGATTCCATACTCGATGCTTGATTTCTTTTGCCTCTTCACATTTTGTTTTTGGGTTTTGCTTCATTATGTGTGTATATAATGTAATATGTATATGTGCAAGGCCTGTCCCCAGCATGAATGCTAAGGACAAACCATATATCCTAAACCTCTCCCTTAATTAGACAGGTATAATATTTCATTGTTCATACTAATGATTTAACAGTTTATGTATTTATAAAATTTAGTTTAAAGGTCAATATTGAAATGATTTGAATGACATTATTAAGTAGTGGTAAGATCACAAAATAACATATGTGGCACTGTAGGCGTATATATATCTGTTTTCAGTTTTCAGTTTTCACCAATTCCTCCTTACAGAACATCAGTTAAACTACCGAGCAATGTACTTCATATTACCAATGCTTGGTCTTTTCATAGATAGTTTGTACCTCTGCTCTTTTCCTGTTATGTTGTTGTTTTCCTGAATTTTTATGTATCCTACCATACAAAACATGATACTGTGTATGATCAATTCCTTAGGATAATGCTATGGGTTTAGTCACTGTTAGTAGCTAGTGGAATGAATACCACACATCCCCCAGTTAACAGTTAATAAAATCAATTTGGATTCAAACTAACAGCATATCAATTATTGCTTATTCAATTGCACTAATAATGAAACTGCACAACTAGGTGTGGTTTGTTTACTTAAAAAAACAGGCATAGGAATCTCTTTTCCTGTAGAACTGAACTGAATGACTAATTATTAAAACAGTAAATGTTGTAAGGCTAATTCTATTTCAACCCGACTTTTTAGTTAGTAGCCCCCCTTAATAACTTCAAAATTTTAAAGACAAAATTACCCTTCAAAAGTTTTCTTTCTCATCTGTTATGAATATTACGTAGTATTCCATGATTCCCTAAAACATCAAACTTCCAAAACCCTAATATTTAAATCATTGAAAAATAATAATTTATAAACAAGTATATGATGAATTCTGAGGAAGAAGATGATTTCTTATCTCAATCACAACAAATAATCAATTTTTTTTTTACTATTTTAAATTTGAGAACAATAGCGTGGAAGGCATCACCCTATTTTACACGCACAAAATAAATAAAAAAGCCCTAAACTGGATTCGAAGAAGATGCCGTGCGTATTAATGATGAAGATGATGCTCCTGTTTGAGAAGACGAACGCGCTTGATTTTCAAATGCAGTTTATATTTTAGAACATGATTGATTGTTGGAAGAGAAGAAGGCAATTTATTTTTGAAGGTGAAGGGCAATTGTGGAAAGCATGGGGGGTTACTAACTGAATTTCTGGGTACGCAAGAATTTTTGTATTTAGGGGGGCTACTACTCAATTTTGTGGGTTGAAATAGAATTAGCCATGTTGTAATTGTACTTAAAACGGAAAATAGTACTATCGTTTTAATAGCAATGATTAGTTTGGCCAACGGCCATCTCGAATCAGATCAATCCTTGTCTTTTTTTTCTCGGGTCACTTTGTGTTCCAACTAATCTCAAATTATTTATCATTATAGATTTGATAAATTAGTCGGATCTAGTACTCTTGATGAATGACTGACGAGATGAAATTAATGGTTGTGCTTATTGTGGCATACGAGGAGGACACCAACTGGAACTGCTGCTGTTCTCTCTATATTACATCAATGTTTTTATAATTGCGCCGTGAATCGAACCACGAAGTCTCAGGGTCCAAGGTTTTGAAAGTAATCGGTCAAACCGTCAAGAACCGCACCTGCTTGTTAATGGTGGAAATGTGGAAATCAAGTTTTATGTGTGCTCAAACGAATAAATAGTAAAATTTAAAAATCATCTATTTATTCACTAACATTAATAGATTGTAAAATATAATCAAATAGCAAAGGCATGAACAAACACATGTTTTTAGAAAAAGTGGTAAGTTTACGACATAGATGTTCGATCAGTAATGATTTTCGAAATAATTTAGTTGTTATTTTCAAAACAATACAAAAGATGAAATGATCAGAGAGAATTACACAATGAGAATTAGAAAAAAAACAAAAAAAAAACCTGGTTTAACCATGTAAAATTGAAGGTTGGACCGTTGGTTTGAAGGTTCGACCAGGGTTCATGCATGAATGAGGTCTGATTGAGTTCCGCTCCGTGATGGTCCAAAGTTCAGGGTTATTCGAGGTCGGATCACGGCAGAGTCAGTTTATGAAAATTATGATTTACACTATATGTTGAAGTATGCGATACTATATGTCGGATCGCAGCAGGCTAGTGCGACAGACATCTGTCGTGGGGTAAGACAGGCGTTTAAGTTGTCAGGGTGGATTTTTCCGAGGGTTCCCACAGACATCTGTCATCCCCACGATAGACGTCTGAGAGGGACAAATGTTTGTCAGGACCTACGACAAACGTCTGAGCTGAGTGCTGAAGCACAAATAATTCTCTAAGAGGGACAGACGTCTGTAATCTCCCTTGACAGACGTCTGACGAGGCATTTGGGCTATTTCGAACTGAAAACTTTGTAAGTTGATTTGTGAAGACTTTGGGGCAATTTCGGTAATTGGCCTATCTATATATAAGCTATTTTCAGAGGTTCAAAGGGGGCGCTTGCATACTTGATTGGATCAAGGGTTTATTCTCAAGAGTGAATTAGGGTTTATAACTTAATTCCAATTCTTCAATTATATTCTTTTCAAACTCTATTCTATATTGAAATATAGTGATCATTGGATCAATCTCTTGTATTCCTTTCATCGTGGTAATAAAATACTCTCTCCAAAGTGGATGTACACTAACAAGATGTTAGTGGAACCACTATAAATCCTTATGTGATTTATTTTTGCTACTTTTGTCATTAGTTTCTTGCTTGTGATTGAGATTTGGATTGTTCGTGATTGGTTGATATTGGTTTGTGACTAGAGTTATTGTTTTGTTTGTTTTTGCAAGTCTAACAACGGTTTAGTCTTCCGCTAGCGCTTGTGGTTTAGATATTTGATTCGAGTGGTCTTGAGTTGGATTAATCACCAACGGTTACAACAGTTGGTATCAGAGCAATTGGTGCTTGTAAGGTGTTTGTGAAAATGCCGGAAACGGATAATAGCTCGGTAAGTCCTTCAACCGGAAGTCCGAATAGTGTGGCGTCTTATGTAGGGGGTTCGTATGCGGCGTCGGGTTCTCAATTGGTAATTGACAAGTGAAATGGTGATAATGACTTTGAGAAGTGGCAATGGAAAATGAAAGTGGTTTTTAGGCGGAATCGGGTGCACCGAGTAGTAATTGATACTCACTTATTGCCATGTGATATCTCGGATGTTAAGAGAGAGGAGATGGAGGAATGGGCTTACACTACTCTTTAACTTGCTATGGGGGAGAATGTGATCTTCGAAATTAGTGGTGAGACAACTGCTAAAGGTATTTGGGACAAGTTGGAGGAATTGTATATGAAGAAGTCGCTCACTAACCGTTTGATCTTGTTGCGAACATTTTTCACCTTCAAGATGAAGGAGGGTAATTCGCTTAAGGCACATTTTAATGTCTTTGATGACTTGCTCATGAAGATGAAGGTCGTTGATTTAAAGATTGACGAAGAGCAAAAGTCGATGATATTATTGTGTTCGTTGTTGTTCCGCTATACGGGTTTCTCAAATAGTTTGATCTATGGTCGGGATACTTTGACTCTAGATGATGTCAAGACGGGTCTTCTTAGTGAGGAGTTGAGAGATCAAATGAAGGAGATGAGTGAGGGTAGTAGTGGAGTTAATAGTGGTCACAGATTGTTTGTGGAGAAAGAAAAGAATGTGAAGAAAGGAAACCGGGGGCGTTCTAAATCAAGAAAGCCCGGTGGAAGAGGTAAATCGAAAGAGAGAAATGACAAGTGCTTTATTCGCAAGAAACCGGGACATTGGAAGCATGAATGTCCGGAAAAAGATAAGAAGGAAGTAGCATCTTCATCCATAGCGGAGGAGTGTGGGGATGGTGAGATAGATGAGAATATGTTGACGGCGGTGGCATCGGGTGTTTCGGGTAATGAATGGGTACTCGATTCGGATGCATCGTATCATATGACGCCAAATAGAAATTATTTTTCGTCCTTTGAGGTCAAAGAGGGAAATGCAATTGCTATGGGAAATGGTGCTATTTGCAAGTCGATGGGTAGTGGCTCTGTGCAAATAAGGATGTTTGATAGAGTTGTTCGCACGCTCACCAATGTTCGCTATGTTCCGGGACTTAGGAAGTCACTTATATCTTTGGGGCAATTGGATTCTCTAGGATGCAAGATCACTATCGAGAAGGATTGCTTGAGGGTTTCGAAGGGGGCGCTTGTGGTTATGAAAGGTGCTAGGACTCATGGTATATATTTGCTTCAAGGTGTGACCGTAGGAGTTGAGACTTGTTTGGGTGTTGATAGTTCTCATGACTTGGAAGCGACACGGTTGTGGCATTTGAGATTGGGTCAACTCTCAAAGAGGAGTTTGGATATTCTTCAGAAGCGGGAGATGATCGAGGGTGAGAGTTTTAACAAACTAGAGTTTTGCGAGGAATGTGTCATGGGGAAGCAAACAAGGGTATCATTCTATGAAGGCAAGCATGACTCAAAGGAGGTTCTTGAGTATGTTCATTCAGATGTTTGGAAACCGGCACCGGTTGCTTCTTTGGGTGGAGCAAGGTATTATATTTCTTTCATTGATGATTTGTCTCGAAAGGTATGGGTGTATGTAATGAGGGCCAAGTCGGAGGCATTTGCTAAGTTCAAAGTGTCGAAGGCTCTTGTTGAGAATGAGAGTGGCAAGACTTTGAACGTGTTACGGACCGACAATGGTGGCGAGTATGTTTTCTGGGAATTCTTAGAGTGTTGTAAGCATCACGGAATCGGATACATTTTACTACAACGGGAGATCTGCAATCTAATGGAGTAGCAGAGAGAATGAACCGAACTCTACTTAAGAAAGCTCGATGCTTGAGATTGGCATCGGGTTTGTCTAAGGGATTTTGGGTCGAAGCTTTGTCAACCGTGGTGCATATTGTGAATTGAATTTCGTGCTCAGCCATTAATAACAAAATTCTGGAGGAAGTGTGGAAAGGGAAGAGTGTTGACTTGAGATATCTTCGTGTGTTTGGTAGTCCGATTTACGTGCATGATCCGGGGAATGATATGCTTGGAGCTAGAGCATTCAAGGGGGTCTTGCTTGGTTGCACAGACGGCGTGAAAGGCTATCGGATTTGGAATCCGGAAACGAAGAAGGTTGTTAATTCTCATCATGTCAGTTTTGATGAGTCGGCTTTATTCAAGGAGAATGAGAGCTCATCGGATGTTCCGAATTTGGTTCATGGTGAATCAAAGGAGAAGGAAGTCATTCCTACATTCCGTCCAAGTAGTAGTAGAGTTAAAGAAGAAGCTCATGGGGTTGAAGCGGTTGATGAAACATCACATAGTCCACATGGTTCCTCTAGTGATGTTGGTGATGTACATGATACTAGAGAAGTTTCGACTCAAGGTGGAGCCGAAAGGGGTTTGGGTGATAGTATTGCTACTCGGGTTAGTCGACGTGCAATAAGACCTCCCGAAAGATATGGTGATTGGAACTACCTTAGCTTTTGTGATCTTTTGGATTATGCTCTCAATGTAGTCCAAGATGAGCCGATGGACCTTGATGACGTCATGGAGTCGAGAGAGAGCTCGAAGTGTATTTGCGTCATAGTGGAAGAGATGCAATCGTTAATGAAGAACCGAACTTGGGAGTTGGTTCCACTTCCTTAAGGAAACCGTGCTATAGGGTGCAAGTGGATTTACAAGGTTAAGGATGATGGAAGGTATAAAGCAAGGTTAGTGGCAAAGGGGTTTGCACAAAGAAAATGAAAGGAGTATGATGAAATTTTTGCACCGGTGTTACGCCATACTTCTATCCGGCTTTTACTAGCGATAGTTGTTATCCATGACTTGGAGTTGGAGCAATTTGATGTGAAAACCGCCTTCTTGCATGGAGACTTGGATGAAGACATCTACATGGAGCAACCGGAAGGGTCTGTTGTTGATGGTAAGTCTAAAATGGTTTGCAAGTTGAAGAAATCACTATATGGGTTAAAGCAATCACCTAGACAATGGTACAAGAGATTCGATCATTTCATGCTTGAAATTGGCTTCCATCGAAGCATCAAGGATGCTTGTGTATATTTCAAGAGGTTGGGAAATGATTGTTGGGTGTTTTTGCTCTTGTATGTGGATGATATGCTCATTGTTTCCAAGGATAAAACTGAAATCAACAAGTTGAAGATGCTTTTGAAATCGAAATACGAAATGAAAGGCACAATATCTCATGGTCTTGTTTTTGGCGGTAGTGATGGGAGGAGTTGCAAGTTGGTTGGTTATTGTGACCCGGACTACGCCAGTGATAGGGATCGGAGGAAATCAACTTCCGGGTATATCTTCACACTTGGCGGGACAACCATTGGCTGGAGATTAAGATTGAAAACTGTAGTTGGTTTATCGACTACAAAGGCAGAGTTGATTGTCATGGTGGAAGCGGCTAAGGAGGCATTCTACTTGAAGCAATTGTTGTGTGATTTGGGTTTCGATCATGAGAGTGTTGATGTTCGATGTGATAACCAAAGTGCTATCCATTTGGCAGAGAATTTGGCGTTTAGCTCACGGACCAAGCACATTGAGGCGAGGGATCATTTCTTGTAGCCATGGATGAGGGTAAGCTAGTATACCTTCGGAAAGTGCACACAAAGGATAATGCGGTGGATATGTTTACCAAAGCATTGCCGGTTGGGAAGTTCGAGCATTACTCGAACTTAATTCGCTTGTTGAGTTGCTAGGTGGCACGGGGTGGAGAGAGTGATTTTGTTTATGTTTGATGGAAAGGAATAGCGGTGAGAGATTGAAATCTATCTTCATGGTAAGTACTCGTTACACTCCCGAGTACATTGTCTTTTGGTGAGATGGTTTTTGGTTTGAATATTTTCAATACTTCGTTGGTGGGTGGTGGCCTTGCCGGAGCTCGTTAACGGAGTGCAATGGGTGGTGGCTTTGCCGGAGCTCATTGGGAAAGTATTCATGGTGTTTGGTTGAAGGTAAAAGGAAATGCTTGGGTGCACTGGAGTTTGGAGTTGAGATGGTTATAGTATCGAGGTGGATTATTGAACTATGCGATACTATATGTTGGAATGAAGAGGATGAAGATAGTTTTGAGTCAGAGGTGACCACTCGCAAATCGGAGTTCGCACGAGAAAGTTATAGCTAAGAAGGTGTCTGATGTCAGCAGGCTGGTGCGACAGACGTCAGTCATGGGGTACGACAGATGTCAGAGTTGTCAGGGTGGATTTTCCCGAGAGTTCCCACAAACGTCTATCATCCCCACGACAGACGTCCGAAAGGGACAAACGTCTGTTAGGACCTACGACAGACGTCTGAGCCGAGTGCTGAAGCCCAAATAATTCCCTGGGAGGGACAGACGTCTGTCGTCTTCCTTGATAGACGTCTTACGAGGCATTTGGGCTATTTCGGGCTGAAAACTTTGTAAGTTGATTTGTGAAGACTTGGGGGCAATTTCGGTAATTGGCCTATCTCTATATAAGCTATTTTCAGAGGTTCAAAGGGAGAGCTTGGATACTTGATTGAAATTAAGGGTTTATTCTCAAGGGTGAATTAGGTTTGATAACGTAATTCCAATTCTTCAATTCTATTTTCCTCAAACTCTTTTCTATATTGAAATATATTGATCATTGGATCAATCTCTTGTATTCCTTTCATCGTGGTAATAAAATACTCTCTCCAAAGTGGATGTACACTAACAATATGTTAGTGGAACCACTATAAATCCTTGTGTGATTTATTTTTGCTACTTTTGTCATTAGTTTCTTGCTTGTGATTGAGATTTGGATTGTTCGTGATTGGTTGATATTAGTTTATGACTAGAGTTATTGTTTTGGTTGTTT